>CM024757.1:125823739-126180677 GCA_014218235.1 Colocasia esculenta
TTTAAAAACCGAGGCTACACCCCATTTCCCCCTCTCTCCTTCTTTCTCCCCTCTTGAGCTCCCTTGCATTTTCTTAGTGGTTCTTCGTGCTCGTCGTGCTCGTGCTGAGGTGGTGTCGCCCTGTTCATGCAAGGGACGTGCTCGTGGTGCTTGGAGCTAGGAGGAGGTGGCCATTTTGACGTAAAGGCCCCAACGGGTCGGCTCTACTCTTGAAGGTAGGGACCCTCATTCTTCTCTCGTCTTAGCATGCTCCCCTCCCCCTTGAGATGGTGTTTTCCTCATGGTTTGGGGTGTGGGAGTGAGATCCATGCTCGTGGTTGAGTAAGGCTTCCATCAAGTGTAGATTCTTGTAAATCCATGTTTGTGGGGTGTTAAGGGTGGGTTGCATGGTTTAATGGCCTTCTTACATGTTGAGCATGCTCCCCTACCCCTGTGGAATGTTTGTATCAAGCTTTTGGGGTGGTCTCTGGGAGGGTCATCCTGGAACCCCCTCGGCTGAAGACGTGATCGCTATAGAGGTCGCGATGATGTCGCGACGGCCATTCCGATCATGACATCATCGCGATGCTCTTGAGCGTGGTGACCTGGTCGCGACGGCTTGGGCTGTCGTGACAGTGTCACGACCGGTCTGGCTTGTCGAGATGGCTCGATGCGTCGCGACTACAACAGAGAGATAGGTAGGTCTTGTGAAGTTCCGTGTTTTGAGGAGTCTTCGCCGTTTCCACTGTTACTGTACCCGTGGCACCTATGCTAGTTCCCTAGTACGGTCCTACACTAGTCTTCACCCGGTGCTCGGCACTTGAGGGCTTGTACCGTGAGAGAGGTTGTTACCGTTGCCTGGGACCCCCATCCCCGCGCACCTGTTAAGGGAGTACTCCAGGCGGCATGCGTGCTCGAGTCACAGACTTTGGAGAAGAGGGGAAAACGGTGGTTAGGACAGCGGCATTGAGTCATTTGTAGAGTTCTCGTAGTTGGTCTGGGACGCCGAGGTCGTTTTGAGGAGTTCTTCCCGGCGCAGTCAATCTAGTCTTTTCTTACTGCCTCGCTCTTTGCGGCCCCGGAACCTCATGGAGAGGTCAGGTGTGGGACCTTAATCCATCTAGACTACGGTGGTTACTACTGTGTTACTTTGTGTTCTGCCTCACTCTGACGAGATATGGAGGTTTGGACCTAGGTCGAGGATAAGATGTCAGTGGGTGCACCTGCCGGTTGACTAGTGGTAGTGCTTTCCATAGCTAGTGTTTCTTGTCCAGGCAGAGTTCCCTCTGTCTGTGTTTGCTAGCCGTGTGGTGGTCACGACGAGCAGTCGTATGAAGTTTCTGACCTTATTGTACTTCCGTACCAGTGCTAGTAGTAGCTTTGCTTCCGCACCTCTTTTGTAGGTAGAAGATATAACTGTTGTTATTTAATTGATTATATATTTTTCTGCCTGTTAGAGCCATTAGGAGATTGGTAGTCCCTACTAAGCTTCTGTTGTGAAGCTCATCCCTCTTTTTTCCCAGGTGAGACTTCTCAGCAGCGGCAGGGCGTGCGCTGACCGGAGGAGACGGGGCAGTAGTTGTGGACCCCATAGCTAGCAGTGGTTCCCCCTCACAGTGTACGTCACCCACAGGGTATGCCCCTAAGGGACTTGTTATCCCCCTGCTTTTACTTGTACTAGTTGTGTGTTGGGACTGTACCTAGAGCGATACGCAGCGGTCTCGCTCTCTTTTCTGCTTTTGCGTGTGTGTGCTCCTAGTTAGCAGTTGACGTTTACATTCGTTACATATTCTGTTGGACTCATATTATAGCCCTTCCGGGTCTTCGGATCCGTGGGCGGCGACCGCAAAAATCGGGTCCTCGGCATGGGCTGAGGGTTGGGTTCTCGGGTTGTTATAGTCTACAGCATGTTTGATTGATTTTGACAGTTAGGCACAAATCATACCGTTGGGCATCCATAGGTGCTATTTCAATTTCATGTAATTCCATGGCCGGATGCTGACTTGTGGGGGTTAAGACTGAGCTGATTTGGTTCACTGGAAAGTGTTCATTTACCATCACCTTCTGAAGGTACTGCATCAGAGCTTCTTGATGTACCAGTGACCTTTTGATCAACTCCAGAATGGAGATCCTAGCTGGCATTTTGTCTAGATGTTTTAGTAGGTCATATTGAGTCTCTAGAATGGGCTCTTTAGTTGGGGATTCTTCTTCCTGTTGCTGGGGTGCCTGATCATGACTCGGGGGAAACAACCTATTGAATATACGCCCAGTCTAGAGCACCAAAAATTCCTCAGTCTCATCTCCCACTTTATGTACTTCTTTTACTGATGGCTTGCTCGACATATTGGAAGCTGGGTGGATGGTGGAGTGTTCAATGTTGAACATCTGATGTAGTGGTTTGATGTTTACCATATTGGGGGGTGGCATGGAGAAAGTGGATGGTATAGGATTTGTGGTGGAGGTAGTGGTGCATAGAAAAGGAGCTCGTGGGTTAGGGATGGTGATAGGGGTAGTTGGTGGTGTGCGGAGAAGAGGTGGATTGGATGGTGATGGTTGTGAGATGGTGGAGGGTTGGCATATGAGTGTGGGGTTGGATGTTGATGGCATGGTGGTTGTGGTGGTGTTGCAAAGAAACGGAAGGAATGGGCTAGGGACTTGCGATGTGGAGGATGTGGGTGGTTGGCAAATGAGCGTTTGACTGGGTTGTGGTGGACATGGTGTGGGGGTTGTAGGAATGTGTAGAAAATGCGGGAGTGGGTTGGAATGTGTAGGGATGCAGAGGAAAGGAGGTAGTGAATAGCTGAATTGTGGTGTGGTGGTGGAGAGTGCTTCCATATGCCTATCTGGCCTTCTATCTACTTAGAGAGATGACCTGATAGCATTCACTTGGTGATTTGGAGTTGGGTGCTCCGAAAGTGGGCTCTGCACAATGCCCATATTAAGTTGTTGCAGGGGAACTTGGGGTTGTTGTGCAGGTGGCTGGGGTTGTTGCTGATGCTGTTGTTGTTGTGGTTGTTGTACATTCTGGCTAGGTGGTCTTCTTGTCTTCATTTATGTGATGTACTTCCTCATTTCATCCCAATCAATGCCTCCCTAGTCATTTAGATCATAGAAATAATCCTTGAAGTGAAAGCAAGCCCCTAACGTGTGACCAGGTCCCCTATGGAATGCACAGTAGTGAGAGGTATCAACATTGGGAGGACGTTGTAGCCGTTCCCCTGGCAGAGTGAGTGCATTGGAGGCCATAAGAGCATTGAATATGGGAGAGTCTCCGACAGTGAAGGGTATTGTGATCTTTTAGGGCCAGGGGGCCTTCTGGGCTGCTGAGGACCGTAGTTTCCAAGGGTATTGCTGGGGACATTGAGGAGGTGGTGGTTGTTGTTGGTACTATGATGGAGCTTGTTGGTATTGCTGGTATTGTGGTGGTGGTGGTGGTGGCTGCTGAGGCTGTGGAGCTGGGGTACACAACATGGGATGGTTATTGGGCCTGAACTGTGGTTGTTGTGGTTGTTATTGGTATTGAGATTATTGAGGCCTTTGGTTGGAGTTTGGGAGATATTTGGTGGAGTTTGGATTGCCCATTTCACTCACTTGTTCTTTGTTAATATTCCCTTCAGTTGTGGGACCACCAGATTGTGGGTTGCCATTGTTTTTCTTGAAAGTTCTTACCTTTGGCTCGAATGTGGACATGATAGGAGAGTCTTTCAATTGTGTCTTGATATATCTAGCTCTCTCATACAACTGTTTCCATGGTTGTCAATTTGATTATAGCCAAAATGTGTCTGAACTATAGTGTGGCATTGGGAGATATCATCTTCACTTGTTCAGACTTAGATAATGCATCCCTTAACTTTTCAGCCATAGCTCTCCACCTATCACCATAGTGTAAGAAGTAGATCTGTGATAGACAAAGAAGGGCCAACCCAGTCTCTATATTTTTGCATGAATTTTCTTTGGGACCACGGTAAAATCCTCAATGTTAATTGGTTCTAAAACGTAGAACCATTCCAAGGCAGGACCATCGAGAGATCTTCTAAATAGGAATGCCAATGCCCTGTTATCATTTTTCCAACAAGAGGATTCATACATGAATTCTTTGAGGTGGACAAATGGGTTGTCCATGCCATTGTAGCGGTGGTAGATAGGAAGTTCTGAGGGGGGGAGATGGAACACTGGCATGGAAGGAAGGGCTAGTTCAAGGGATTCTTTGGTTGCGGGCACCCTTTTAAGATCTTGTTCTAATCTACTCACATTAGCTAGGAGTGGTTGGGTGAGTTGGTTAGATGATTGCTTGTGAGGCACACTAGAAGAGTAAGGTTGGGGTGCACTCACCTGAATCGATTGGTAACGAGGAGGGGCGCCAGAGGGCGCAAAAGGATGGGTGAGAGCCCGGGGAATAGAAGCTGGCATTGCCGCGGAGGGGCTTGACCGGACAAGTGAAGGCCGCCTAGCAGGACTCTAGGGGCGTAAGTGGATAATGGAATTGGCCCACGAGGGGGCAGGGGAGAGTCGGACCACCAGGTCCTGAGTGGTTTCAATATGGATGGTACCCATGTTTAGGTGAAGAGATTGAAGAGGGTTTGAGGACAGATTTCCCCTTCAAAGTATTATGAACCTCCCTAAGTTGAGAGGGTTGAAGATTATTAAGAAGGTCCACTAATTGGGACAAATCAATGGAGGTAGAGGTGTTTCTAGTAACATGCCTCGAGGAGTGATTGAGAGACTCAACTTGATTTGAATCCATTGCGTGAATGATAGATACAATAACTACATAACACTTGTTCATGATATGCATTCCAAGGTGGCATAGATCCTTAGTGCATGTTATAACTTGTGCCTGATTACTATTAAGTGCTAGTTACATGCGTGCTTGCTTGTTTAAGTGATATGGCCATTTCTGCGCGCTTGAATATTACGATTTTATTGATAGATCTTACTTTCTATCTATTCTCATGCTCTCTTGATCTGTCTTCCTCTTGAAATCTTTGTTTCCCTCCTGTCATGTTTTTACTTTTAACGGAACTGTCATACATGCAAAGCTTGATTTACTCATGCCTACCTACTCCTTAAATGGTTAATCACTTATATTCTGCCCACACATTAAGGAGTAAATCCAACTGGGCATGTTTGCTCATTACCTGCTCTTTAATTATTTTAGGTAGTACAGATCAAGAGGACAAACCACATACTAGTGAAGGGTAAGCATCTGAGTGATAGCATACAATACCCCCAGTATTTGTTACTGGCTGTTTTGAGATTAGATGATTGTAGTAGGCAGTGGGATAGAGGAACTACTTTGTATTTTCTTTATTTGAGTTGTAGTTAAACTAGTTATTTATTTTATATGTATTGTATCAGATTTGATCATGGTTATGAAATGAAGAATTTGAGGATTTTAACCTTCATCTCATTAAGATTGTGTATGAATGCTAGCTAGAGGCTTCTTTTGCCGACTACTTACGTCTCAGTTACTTGTTCCATGCAAATCTATACATGCAAAGCCATGCACGTAATAGTATTACTTACATTTTTTCCACTACAAATTCTTGGGCCGTAACAATGTTCATGACTTTTGAAAATGCCATTTCGGTCTAAAAAATTATAAGTTTCATGCATTGGATGGCAATTGTTCTCTCTGTACATGTTGAACCAAAATGTATAATATTTAAATAATATGTGCCTTGTTATAGAGGTATAATTCCTACTAAGCGATTTAGCTCATAGATTGCGACTTAACATTTTTCACACTGATAGGGGAAGGGGCTAAGTGATCAAGTGTTTTCCCAATGGCGTCTTAGGGAGAGATCTTCTTTTGTTATAAAAGCTTTAAGGGAATGAATGTATTTATGTGGTTTAGATTGATGTAATGGATAACAAAAAAAGTCCAAACTGAATTCTTTCCTTAGTCTTGTTTGATTTGAATGTCTCTAAGAAGGAATGTCTTGAAATCAAAGGTTATGTAGCTACTCTATTATTGTTTTGGAATTAAAATTTAGTTGGTGTACCTTAAGGTTTAACTCCATTGTGGGCCCAAGTCTTACGTTGATCGTGCCTAGTGATTTTCATGTTCTATATTCTTTCAAAGTTGCCACAGAAGTGATATCAGAGCATAGATCCATTTCAAGCCTAAGGAACATACACAGGGACAACCACATAGCTGTCTACTTAATGGGGTCTGCCAATAACGTAATGGAGTCTGCCAACCACATAATTAGGTCGGAGCCTTGGCTGACTTGGTCTCCTCCTTACCGTCCTAACAACCCATAGGATTGATCCTCCTTGCTTGCCAACCTATAGACCCTCTGGGATTGCAGCAATTGAGACAATGAGTTGCTTGGGGTAGGTTGAATCTCTAGAGTATAGTCTGACATATTTAGAGACGTGATCAGGTGTCGAGCATACTTCATAGGGTAGCACGTTCCTAAGGCATTGCTTTGGGAGCTATCAACTTCCCTTAGATATCCCCTTAGGGCCTCTTGTCGAACTAGGGTGTCCGTCCTATTGTGGGTGGCTCAATTGCTCTTCATGAGCCATGCTTATCAAATGGACTCTCATTAGATGGGCCGCAATGTAATTACTGGGTTGTCACCTATTAGGCTAGGTTTAATCATTGGGCCTTACGGTTTGGGCAAGAGAGCTCAGATTTCCCATCTCCACACTTATTTTGGTCTTTTATAAGCATCCTCATATATGTTTAATTAGAACCCTTCTAAGTTTCAATGATGTTTTATTGGTTGAGATTCATGGTATGCTAGACCCTTGATCATTACATGTGGTACTAGCACAAGAGGTGTCAAAAAACTGAAGTACTTGTAGTGGTCTAGAGTGTCTTGTTCAAGGAAAACTATTGGCTGAAGACTTATTGTTATATCGTGAGTTCGTTTATTGTTTTTCAAGGTTCACAATGATAATTCTTAAGTGGAGGGTTCCTGTGGCTCATAATTTAGTGGCAATAATTTACTCAGTGATTGGGTGAGGAATAAGAGGAGTTGGTCATGTCCTCTTGTTAATGTTTAAGAGTTATTTACACTTTGGTGAAGCTATTTAAGTTATTGGTTAAGAGCAATATATAGTTGAAGCTTGTAAGGGTATTGAGCTCACCTAGAAATAGATGTAGCAACCCGCTATTTTTAAATAATAAATAAATACAAATATTAACAAAAATTGATTTAATTAAAACCCAATAATCAAAAAAAATAATGGCTTTATAAAATGGTTCATATAAGAGTTATTGGGCCAATGGCAAAATTATAAAGAATATAATAAAAGGAAATGCTATAAAATTCATAACTCTATTATTTTCTAATTGAAAAAGGGCAATTAAATCATTAATATGACTCATATATATCTAAAATAAACTCGTAACCCTACCCTAACATGTTAGCCATGAAATTGGAGTCACATCCTAACCCAATTAGGAGGATTAATGCTAGGAAGGGCTAGATAAAGATGGAAATTTGGAGTTAAAGGGAAGTTAGAGTTGTGTTAAGAATTAACAATAGTAGATGTATAAATAAACCCCCAAACCCCTCATGGCCGACCCTAATACTTTTCTTAGATATCTTGGACTTGGAGGGGAGGCCAAAGGAGGAGGGAATCGTGGGGAAAAGGCTGCTAGAAGATCTAAAAGTCCATTCTTCTCCTTCTTAACCCTTGGAGTTTACATCATCCAAAGGTAGGCAATCTCACAAGCTAAATTAAATCAAACCTGTCTATAGATTGTTCTTGGCCTCAGGAACAAAAGGCCTCTCTTTTCCCCAATTTCTATCGTCCCTGTCATGTCAATTTCATGTTGGAAGTTCTATTAGGAACATGTACCTGATCCATCATGTTCATCTTAAAATCTCTATCTATGCTTGATCTCGTACTATGCAATTTTTACTGTACATGCTACATGATGTCGAATCCATTGACATATTTTTCACCAATTTCTATCAAGTACTCTATTCGAATTAAATCATTTTTCATTACTGTGTCATGTTCTAAATTCATCATGAAAGAACCTATTCATAGCCTATTGATACCATGATAAGGTTCTAATTCCTTTTTAGTGTACATACTCCTGCAAGTCTAGTTCTATTTAAAATTGATTTCATGGTTTTTTTGTCAAGTGTACTTTGAGTTTTCTATTTTTAAATACCTTGTGTGAACCCTTGGAAGCATGGACCGCAATCCAAGGAGTTTTGAATTTCCTTTTGGGTTTAGGCAGAACCCATGAGAACGCGACGGCCCGATAGGTCACATTGTCAACAGGGTCGTGATAGGGTATTTTGTCGCATTCTTAACATGACGGGTCTCTGTGTTGCATTCTTCCCCCTATGTCCCAGAAGGTTTGTCACGTTCCTTTAAAGCCTTTATCATGACATGAACTGACCCCGTCGCGAACTTTTAAAGGGCACGTCACCTTATGTGGTTTTGCATATAAACCCTAAATTTCTCATGTTCTTGTCTTGTTATAGTGTCTATACATCATGTTAATACAAAAACACAGTAAATAGTTCATCTAATTATGATCATGTTAATGAAAGCCATACACTTGATCTTCTAATATCTATGATTTCTCTAACATATGCACATACTTGAAACCATCCATATTGACTTGCCGTAGTATTATGATACTCCATAATACATCTGGAAAATTTACTTCAATAATGTATGTCTTTACCCTATTTTGATACTTGTCTTCGTATTCTCTCGTGGTTTTAGAACACTGTTACTGACGCTCCACTGTTCTAGAATTCCTATAGAATGTCGAGCAAACTTATTTCTAGATACACTTTCTCTTGACATGGACAAGCTCTCTGTATGATATTCCTTCTGTCGGACTAATGAATCTTTGTTTAAGGCCTCCGTAAGTCTCATCTGTCCATGGATTCCCTCATGGTCAATGAGCTAGTTGTACCATCAAAACCTATAATATCCTTAGGGATTAGTATGATCCATATGACCTTAGATTGCTCTCTTATCTTGAGATCACGTTGGACCTCTGGACTGTGTTCGTAGCACCGCCAGTGGGCGGTTAGTGGATTCCACCAAACTGCCAGCACCAATCATGCGTGTTGTGCAACTATTACTATCGTCTATTTCACATCGTCTTATGTGCATTGCCTTATAGTTTTCATCTATACTCTATTCGCTCATCCATTCATATTCTCTCTACACTCGTCTATTCATCATTTACTCTCATCTATTTTTAGTACTCTCTATGGCCATTTGACTAATTGTCTAAAGATAATAAACATTGTTGCCCAGCTAGCAAGCCCAGAGGGGGAGTGAATGGGTTTCTAAAAATTCTTCTTAGGATAAAACCTGTCAATAAAAGGCTTAACAGAAAAACACTATGATCGATAGTTAGTGTTAGTGATAATGAAGACACACAAGCAAACATACAACCACAGGAGAATTTTTATCCTAGTTCAGACCTCCTATCCCAAGGACCTACGTCCAGTCCCCAAGTAACAACTTGGGATTTCACTAACCAAGGATATTGACCCCTTTAAGGACACTTACACATCCAGCAGCGCTGGCCTTCTCTTCTAACCCCGAAGAGGTACAAACCACCACCTGATACACAGGTCTTCCTTCCTCAATGAAGGGAATAACAACCACCTGTTTCCAACAGGTATTCTCTTCACAACCGAAGAGGAAAACACATAGAGAATGTGTAAAAAGGCGACTGGCCCCTAGACCAAGCTAACAACAGATTGCTTGATCTAAGGCAATGTTTGAGAGACAAAGATTTGCAACAAGAAATCTCTCAGAACTACAAAAGCTCTCCAAAGGCTAAGCAAATGAAAATGGAGAGCTGAGAGCTAAAGGATTTTGGAATGAAGTGAATGAACTCTCTCTTTGCTGATGCTTGCAAGTTCTTGACAGGTTCAAAGTCTCTCTCTTGTATGTATCTATTTCTTGCTTTTTCATAGAGTCATCAGTCTTCTATATATCTTCTCTTGAAAAATATATCTGTTGAGGTACCCATTGAAGTAACTGTTGTCTCTTATCTTCATGCGCGTTAGAGACTGAATAGACGCATGGAGTAGGTAAGACTGCAGTCATTAATGCTTGATTGATACACACACCTTCAAGGGAAGATTTTCTGAATCTTCTATGTAATTGTCAGGTCAACAGGTCCATCTTTGACGTGCGTTACCACAAAAGTCCTGCTCATAATGAATGCTGACACCTAGACAACTTCTCTTTGTCTAACTTGTCAGTCAATGTTAGAAGTGGTGCCATAGGACTGTACACCAAAGTAGAAATGCCTTTCTGTTAAGAGAAAAGGCGATAGCTATGGAAACATAGGTGTAGAAAGCACCCAGATGTGCGACGTTCAGAGATGTGTACAATCACAATAAATGCAAGATACAGAGATATACACGGGAAGACTTTGAACTTCACATCATTTGAAAATTCTCAAGAAGAATGATCATTTTCAGATTATATAATATGATTTATTTGAACCTTAATCGTTGTGAGGAGAGTTGTTGTGAATGTGAAATCGATCTCATAATAATAATCCATGCATAAATGAGATTTATAGTGAAATGAAATCGATGTTCTATTTATGAAATCATTGTTCAAGCAAATCGTTATTTAAATACAAGCAAATCGTTGTACATGCAAATCATTGTTTGAATAAATCGTTCTTTGAACAAGGGCAAATCGTTGTTTGTGATCAACTCGGTGTTTAAGTGAGAGCAAATCGTTGTTTTAGTGAAAGCAAATCGTTGTTTGCGATCAAATCGTTCTTTAAGTAAGAGCAAATCCTTATAGCGATCAAATCGTTGTTTAACTTATCGAATCGTTACAGTGATCAAATCGTTGTTTCACTTATGAAATCGATATGACACCGAAATCGTTGTTTCTCTTAAGAAACCAATGACTGAATCGTTGTTTCACTTATGAAATCGATATGAGACCGAAATCGTTATTTCACTTATGAAATCGATATGAGATTGAAATCATTGTTTCTCTTAAGAAACCGAAGACCGAATCGTTGTTTCACTTATGAAATCGATATGAGACCGAAATCGTTGTTTTTCTTAAGAAACCGATGTGTACTTAGAAGAAATGCATGCTCTGAACTTTAAGTAAATAGTGTATGAGAATTACTTACAGATTTTGCTCTACTTATTTCCTGTGGATGAACTTCACAATAGATTGTTAGAAAATATTTTATTAATCACCAAAATTGTATATAATAAATAAAATTATATGGGGATGGACTGATCATCAATCTCCCCAATTTTGGTGATGACAATACATAACATAAAAATGTGAAGTACTGAAATGAATTTAAAATAAATTTGCTGTCTAAATTTAAATGAATTTGGTAAATCTGAGGAATGTATTTCAAAGCATTTTATTTTCTCCCCCTTTTTGTCATTTAATAAAAAAGGAAATGTAATGAGATAAAGAAATAAGAGAAGAAAGATAAATGGAGCCAATCAACACTATATTGATTACTGAGGGGGTACAGAAATGTAGAAGGCAGGTGACAAGAGGGAGGCATGGCGAGTGATGATTGGCCAAGCCTTGAGTTCCTGATCTTCAAAATGAAGTTGGAAAATGCCCCATAATAGGAACCGTTCGCTAGATATGGAGTTGCCTGTGAGCTTCAAGGAAGTTGGCATATTCATCCTTTCCATAAGAAATCTTGTACGAGCTGGAGGTTCCAAAGCTGGCATGCTGTAGGAACTGGTCGATGGTAATTGGATAGAATATCTGGTGCTCATTCAGGTCCTTTTTCATAGCAACAAAAATCTTATACCTTTCAACCCAAATGACAAACGGATCTTGAACAAGATGGATGGAGTTTAGATCCAAAAATTCTTCAGTTGAAAGAGTGGGTTTCCCAGAGTTAAACAATGAGCTGTTCAGATTGGCTAGCTGCTGAGCAGATTCGTTGTAGTGCTTTTCCCAATCAGATGGAGACAACCTCTCACATTCAGACATGAGGGGGGCAAGCACATCTGACTTGATATAGCCCCGATGATATTCTCTGAACAAGAATCTGTGAAAGGCAAGAAGAGCTTCTTGCTTAACAGTGATTCTACCCATCACCTTAGCAAACCTTTCAAGGATGATAGGACCAACTGAGGAATCCATGACGAGGGAGTGAAGCTTAGGGAGGAAAACCATATCCGAGATTGGCAAAGTAGCAAAATCTACTTGAATGGCAGTATTGACATGATTTTCAGACCGAAAGTTGCAATAGCAGCCCTGAACTGCCCCAACTGAATTTCTGGTAATTTATTAACAAATATGTAATCTTGGAACATCTGGAAGTACCTAATCAGCTTGATCTCCTTCTAGATAAAAGGACCCCAGAAGTTCTTATGATGAATAACAAACCACTCACTCAGTGTGAGTGGGTGGTCTCTAGGAGGGAATCTGTCATTTCTAGCAAGCTCGAATTTCCTGTAGAGAGACTGATGGCCCCGAGCCCACTGCTCCTCAGTCTTAGATTCAGTCATTGAAAAGATTTTGGATTGATCAGCTTTAGATAGAGAAGAAAGAGGGAGAACAATGTGGAGGTGATCTGTTAGGTTGAGGTGAGGGAGGCCACAAATGGTGGCAAAGGTGCATTTTTGCAAGAATTCATAATAAATAGATCTCCTTCTGTTTTCGACAGAAAGAGAAAATGAAAGTGGTGGAAATTTGGGTCCAGAAGAGAGGGCATGGTCTTTGGAGATTTTCCTCTTTTTAGGGGCAGGACTAGAAGAACTGGTCCTGTGAACATGAGAGGAAACAGATAGGACTGAGCGAATAATGGCTTCTTCAAACTCATCTTTGATATCCTCGATGACCACACCCTGAACACGAGCACACTCAGGAATGAGAGTTATGAATGAGGGAGGTGTGGGTGGGTGAAGAGAAGAGAAGGAGGTAGGAGGAGGTGGTGCTGATGGTCCAGAAGATGATGGATCAGAGGAAGAACCAGCTCCAGAAGATGATGCTGGAGGTTCCTCAAAAGTGGGAGTAGGAGGAGGAATGGAAGTAGAGAACATAGGAGAAGTAGAAGAGGTGGTAGGAAATGGTGTAGGGGTGGAGATGGGTTTTGGAAGAGGTTAATTGAAGGTAGCAGGAGCTGGAGGTGCAGTGGAGGAAGAAGGTGGAGAGGAGGGAGCTGGAGTCTTAAGAGGTGAAGAAATAGGAGGCTTTGGGGGCACAATAGTAGCTTCTACTGGAGCTTCAACTCTTACTTGCGCTGCTTCGGATTCCACTGGCCCTGATGGCCCAAACTCTTCCACCACTGGCCCTGCTGGCCTAGACTCTAACACAACTGTCCCTGGAGGCCCTGACTCCTTAACTGATGGCCCTGGTGGCCTGGTTGCTTCTTCATTTCTTGGCCCTGATGCCCCTGAAACCTCTGGAGCTATTGGAGTGGGAGCAGGAGGGGCAGGAGTAGATGATTGCGCCCTCACCAAGTCTGAAAGATTTAACACTAATTCCTTCATGCTTCCTAGCTCATTTATCATTCCCCGCAGCACTACTTTGACCATTGCCAGCTCTTTGACTCCAGTGCTCTGGCTAATAAATATGGAGGAGATATCGGACTGAACAGAGCATAGAATTTGCCCTTGTGCATCTAATCTTTCAATCACAAGTTTGAAGTGCACAAGTATCCTTTTCTTCTTTGATCTCCGGTGTGCCTTCCTAGTTAAAAGTGGAAGCTGAGTGGCCACACCCTTGCCTTTGACACTAGTGCCAGCAACTGGCCCCACATCATCATCAGCTTTATCAGAGGTGCTCTCCACAACACCTTCTCGAAATTGATCAGTAGGGGCACTAGCTGTGGGCTCCCCCTGAATTTCTGCTTCCTTTTAAATTTCAGGCTCCCCTCGAATGACATGCTCCCCTGAACTGGAGCATCTTCCAACTGAGTATCTTCACTGTGGCCTGGTGCCACGACCTCTGGAATAACTGCTTCTTAACTGACATCCACAACAACTTCTGCAGCAAAAATATTTGGAATGCATTCTTCATGAGACTTTTCCTGCTCTCCCGCAATGTGAGCTACAAACACCAAAACTTCTTCAATGACAGATGCAATGACTGTAGAGGGGGACTCAATTTCTGATGACTGTCCAACTGGTTCAATATGTTCAGGAGCAAATTCTTCGATTCTTCTTACACTAGCCACAAATTCCTGACTGCTTCGACTTCTTCTTGGACTGCTGGAATTTCTAGAGCTTCTGCAATAGGTTCTTCAACCCTCACCTCTACCTCTGCCTCTGCCTCTTGAATAGGAGGAATTTCTAGAACCTCTCCAATAATAGCCTCACCTTCTGCTACTGAGGTCTTGGTCCAAACATTTGCTACTAATAAAAAACCACTTTTCTTCAAATTCCTGGACCGAATAGACTGGCCCATCTTCTCCATCACTTCACCCGACAGATCATATTGTAATGCTTGAATATCCGGGTCAGCAAATGGGCATAGGGGAGTGAGAGATTTAGCTTGCTCTTCATATCCCATATCATTGTTGTAGCAAACTTCAGCCTTTCAATGATTACTTGAGCTACATTTATATCTTGATTTTGGATTGCCCAAAACATCATATCTGAGTCGGCTTTAGGGCAAGTCAAAGAAGTGATGCTCCTTGGTACTAGAATCTGGCACACAATAAAATGCAAAATTCGGTTGAATGCATTCAGCTGGTTGATGTCTATCTTCCCATCCTTTAGCTTATACTCTGTTCCAATAATACCTAATCCTTTGACATGGATATCCACACTGTCTACCCTACTTCAACCGACGGTAGACACTCCAAACAGACTTTCCAAAAGATCATAGGTGATGCGAATGGTTGTACCTTTGACTGAGGAGGAGAGGGACCCATCTTCTTCGGACTTCAGGCAATTGAAGAATGCCTTGACGAGGTCCAGATAGATAGCTTAAGAAACTGTGACCATTTTCATCCATTTCATCCTCTGAATCACTGCCACAACACTGTGCATTCCATTCTTCTCTAAATCTGCAATATCCATGGCCTTGTTACCACAAAGCTTGATCTTTACTACTACAAACCTCTTCTGCTGCTCCGCTGTGAGGAAGGCGACGCTGTATCCACCAATGGTGCCGAAACTTCCAGAAGCAGCCATGGAAATGAACAAGAAGAGTTTTTGGAGGATCGTGGAAAGGAATGGAACAGAAGTCCTCAAGAAATCTTGGCGGGAACAAAGAGATTCCTTGAGGTCACATAGAGAGGGGTATGGAATCGATAGGGTTTATCACTCCAGGCAAGTCGAAAGAGAAGAGAGAGAGAGATGAAATCGATAAGGCATGGATTTCGGGCCATAACATCAAGACATAAAGGCACTTTTGAAATGCCAGAGCAATAAATCCAGATAATGACAAAAAAGGGAAAAGATTACGCATACAATAAAGAATTCATTTGAAACACCATAATACTTTATGAAGCACGTAATTACAGGATTTGCTTAAATTTTAGAGGGAAGAGCGAAAATTATTCTAAATTTATTATTTTAGTTTCATGCAGACGTATCTTTTACAAATTACACATACCTAATTCCCTTCTAAGAAACGTAAATCTCTCTTCAGGCAAGACCTTTTGTAAAGATATCTGCTAACTGATTTAATGTATCTATAAATGAAATACTTATATTGCCATTAGCTACATGATCTCTAATGAAATGATATCTAACCTCTATGTGCTTTGTTCTGGAGTGCTGAACTGGATTTTTGGTGAGATTTATCGCACTTGTGTTGTCGCACAGCAATGGGATGGTCTTGATGTGCAATCCATAGTCCTCAAGCTGTTATTTTATCCATAGGAGTTGAGTGCAACAGCTCCCAACAGCTACATACTCAGCTTTAGCTGTTGATAGTGTTACTGAATTTTGCTTCTTTGAAGACCATGAAATCAAGCATCCTGCAAGAAATTGACAACTATCACTGGTGCTTTTTCTATCTACCTTGCATCTAGCATAGTCAGCATCAGAATATCCAACTAAGCTAGTTTCACATGATTTAGGATACCATAGACCTAGATCATGAGTTTTAGCTAAATATCTAAAAATTCTTTTAACAGATATTAAGTGGGATTCCTTAGGATCAGCCTGATATCTTGCACACATGCGTACACTAAATAAAATATTAGGTCTACTAGCTGTTAAATAGAGCAATGATCCTATCATATCTCTATAAAGTTTTTGATCAACCTTTTTACCTTCTTTATCACTGTCTAACCTGGTGGATGTGCTCATTAGAGTGGACAGTGGTTTTGCATTGTCAAATTCGAATTTCTTCAATAATTATTTGGTATATTTTGCTTGACAAATATGTGTACCTTCTTTGCCTTGCTTGATTTGTAATCCTAGGAAGTAGTTGAGCTCGCCCATCATGCTCATCTCAAATTCTCTCTGCATGAGCTTTTCAAAGTACTTGCACAAAGATTCATCAGTGGATCCAAATATTATATCATCTACATAAATTTGCACAAGTAATATGCTTTTGACTTTTGATTTAATAAACAATGTACTATCTACTTGTCCTCTGATAAAACCATGGTTTAACAAAAATGCACTTAGTCTTTCATACCATGCTCTAGGTGCTTGCTTTAAACCATATAATGCTTTATGCAATTTAAAAACATGATTTGGAAAATCTACATCATCAAAACCAGGAGGCTGTTCTACATAGACTTCCTCCTTTATATATCTATTTAAAAATGTAGATTTTACATCCATTTGAAAAAGTTTTAAATTCAATGCACAAAGTGAAATACGAATAGCCTCTAGTCTAGCTACCGGTGCATTGGTTTCATCGAAATCTATGTCTTCCTCTTGGGAATAGCCTTGAGCTATCAGTCTAGCCTTGTTTCTAGTGATAACACCAGCTTCATCCAATTTGTTCCTAAACACCCATTTGATGCCAATCACAGGATGATCTGATGGTCTCGGAACAAGGGACCAAACTTGGTTTCTCTTGAATTGATTAAGTTCATCTTGCATGGCTAAAATCCAAGATTCATCAGACAGTGCTTCATTGACTATCTTTGGCTTAATTTGAGAAACAAATGCTAAGTAATCGCAAGGAATAACATTACCTCTAGTTCTTACCCCAACCAATGGATCTTCAATGATGTTGTCCTTTGTGTGATCATTCCTGTATCTCCATTCCTTTGGAAGATCATCATGAATAATTTCTTTTTGTTGTAGCTCTTCCAGGGGTAGATCTTCATTATCCTTGATAGATGTATCTTTCAGTTTCTTGGATAGATTTTCTGCATTTTCATCATCACTATCTACTTCTTTTCTCAAGGAAGGGTGGGTTAGACTCATCAAAAATAACATGAACAATTTGTTCAATTAATAAACATTGTTTATTGAAAATTCTATAGCCTTTGGGTTTAGAAGCATACCCCATGAAGATTCCTTCATCAAATTTGGAATCTAACTTACCTATGTCTCTCTTACCATTGTTGTGAATAAAACATGGACATGCAAACGTTCTGAAGTGACTGATCTTGGGCTTCCTTTGCTTATACAATTCATATGCAGTCTTCTTCAAGATTGGCCTGATCATAACTCTATTTATAATATAGCAAGCTGTGTTGATAGGTTCTGCCCGGAAATATCTTGGAAGATAGTATTCTGATAACATGGTTCTGGCCATATCCAACAATGGTCTATTCTTCCTCTCAGCTACTCCATTTTTCTATGGTGTCTTTGGTGTTGAGAAGTTGTACTCTATTCCTTGATCATCACAAAATTCTACAAATTTGTCATTATGGAATTCTCCTCCATGATCTGAGCGAATACTTATTATGGTGAACTTCTTATCCCTTTGAACTATCTTACTGAACTTCACAAAACTATCAAAAGTATCATCTTTATGCTCTAAGAAGGATACCCATGTAAATCTGAATAATTATCTACTATTACAAAACCAAAATTCTTTCCTCCCAGGCTAGTAGTTCTCATTGGACCAAATAAATCCATATCAAACAATTCCAATGGTTTGGAGGTGGTTACCACTGTCTTTGATTTGAAGGAGGATTTTGCATGCTTCCCTTTTGCACATGGTTCACACACACCTTCTATTCTTGAGCTTATCTTGGGCAGACCTTCCACTAGATTTCGTTTGATTAGCTTTCTAATTCCATCCAAGCTGCAGTGACCCAATCTTCTATGCCATAGTTCAGCGGTTTGATCTTTAGATGTTGCAAGACAAACATCTGGATCCTTTAATTCTTCTAGGTGCAATACATACAAATTCTTTTCTCTACTGGCTTCGAAGACAGTTGCACCATCCTTCATAATTAGACATTTAGATTCTTGAAACCTGATTTGGTGACCCTTGTCACACAGCTGGCTGATACTTATGAGGTTATGTTTGAGCCCTTTGACGCATAACACATCTTCTATGAGAGTTCTGCCTTGACTTCCAATTGATCCACAACCTAAACTGATCCTTTTCCATTGTCACTATAGGTTACTGTGCCTTCTTCATCTTTGATGTGCAAGAATAATCTTCTGTTGCTAGTCATGTGCCTTGAGCACCCGCTATCTAGGTACCATTTTAATGCTTTAAGGCTTCCCTGCAATTAAAACACTAAGATTTAGATACCCAAGTTCTTTTGGGTCCTTGCTGGTTAGTTTTTTTTACCTTTTCTTTTAGGGATCCACTTTAAGTGTTTAGTTGTACATGTTATTTTAGTATGTCCTAATTTATTGCAATGACTGCAGCATGATATTTTGTTTACTGTTTCAGTTGGCCTATATTTAAAGTTAGATTTATATTCAGTATTTTGTTCAGCTACAAATTTTAGAGTTGGGTATATTTTAGGATGAATGATTGTTTCTTCATTGTCAGGCGGAATATATCCTAAATCATGCTTTTTCTTACCTGATCTTCTTACTCCTTTTAATATTAAGGATGACTTACCGTTTGTGAATTTTACAATTGTATTCGATAGATATTCATTGTCTTTTGATAATGTGTCAACTTCCTTTTTAAATTTAATTATGGTTTCCTAGTTTTCCAGGTTAGTTATCTGTTCATTTTTAACTTTTAGATCTTCACGTAATATTTCATTTCTTCTTTTTAATTCAGAGATTTGTGTTTCTAGTTGCTCAGTTTCAGATTTTAAATATGAATTAGTGATTTCCAAACATGCATAATTTTTCTTGGTAGTTTTTAATAACTTGCATACATCTTTATACTTGCTATATAATTTGTTGAAAGCATCTTCTAGGCTATCTGAATCAGATTCATTACAAGAAGTAAAAGATGAGTCAGATGTTACCTTGTCTTCAATATTTGCCATGAAAGCTAGATTAACTTTTTCTTCTTCTTTATCGCTCGAGCTTGACTCACTATCTGAGTCACTCTCATTGTTCCATGCAGCTGCCATGGCTTTCTTTTTATACCTTCTGAACTTCTTTGAGTTGTCATTCTTTTTGAATTACGTCTTCTTCAGTTTTGGACACGCTGCCTTGATGTGTCCAGGTTTTTTACATTCGTAGCAAATGGGTTCTAACTTCTTAACATCCTTGACTTTAGGTTTCTTGAAGTCTTTCCCTTTCTTGAAGTACCTTCTCCCT
The DNA here is from genome assembly GCA_014218235.1 of Colocasia esculenta. Lineage (NCBI taxonomy): Eukaryota > Viridiplantae > Streptophyta > Magnoliopsida > Alismatales > Araceae > Colocasia > Colocasia esculenta. The sequence goes on from CM024757.1 coordinate 125,843,293, forward strand.
GACTGATATTTTTTCTTGGCAAGTATTCTTTGCAGTCTTCTAGAGAGGAAGGCCTCTTCATCTTCATTGCTCCCATTGCTTTTCTCACTGTCTGATTCGCCATCACATGTGTCCTCTATGTCTTTGAGAGCATTGCTGTGCTTCTTCCCACTGGAGGATTTTCCCAGTCTTTCCATGTTTATCTCATGGGCCATTAGTGACTCAATGAGTTTCTCAAGTGACATCCTTCTTAGATCATTAGCTTCTTCTATAGTTGTTACCTTTGCAGTCCATGAGGCTGGTAGAGATCTTAGTATTTTTCTTACCATGTCTCCGATCTCATAAGTTTTTCCAAGCCTAGCCAATCCATTGGTGATGTCTATGAATCTGCTATACATTTGAGTGATGGAATCTCCTGCTTGCATTTGAAATCTTTCATATTGAGCAACCAAAATGTCTATTCTAGAATCCTTTACCTTGTATGTTCCTTCGTATGTGAGCCTGAGCTTTTCCCACATTTCCATAGCAGATTTGTAGACTGAAATTCTATTGAACTCTTTCTTACTGAGAGCACAACACAGTATACTCTTTGCTTTACTGTTGAGAGATATTTTCTTCTTATCTTCATCTGTCCATTTGTCCTTTTTGTTGGTTACCAAGAGATCTCCTTCTTCAATGATTGACCATAGTTGGAAGTCGAGACCTTGAAGGAAGAACTCCATTCGAGTCTTCCAATAGTTGTAATCTTCACCGTCGAATAGAGGGGGTCTGTTGACTGACTGACCTTCGCATACCCTTGAGCTGCCATTTATCTTTGCTCTTCAGACTGTGAGATCTTCTTTCTTTGAAGAGACTTGGCTCTGATACCACTTGTTGCCCAGCTAGCAAGCCAAGAGGGGGGGGGGGTGAATGGGTTTCTAAAAATTCTTCTTAGAATAAAACCTCTCAACAAAAGGCTTTACAGAAAAACACTACGATTGATAGTTAGTGTTAGTGATAATGAAGACACACAAGCAAACACACAACAACAAGAGAATTTTTATCCTGGTTCGGACCTCCTATCCCAAGGAGTCCTACGTCCAGTCCCCAATCAATAACTTGGGAATTTACTAACCAAGGGTACTGTCCCCCTTAAGGACACTTACACATCCAGTAGCGCGGCCTTCTCTTCTAACCCCGAAGAGATACAAACCACCACCTGATACACAGGTCTTCCTTCCTCAATGAAGGGAATAACAACCATCTGTTTCCAAAAGGTATTCTCTTCACAATCGACGAGGAAAACATACAGAGAATGTGTAAAAAGGTGACTTGCCCCTAGACCAAGCTAACAACAGATTGCTTGATCTGAGGCAATGTCTGAGAGACAATGATTTGCAACAAGAAATCTCTCAGAACTACAAAAGCTCTCCAAAGGCTAAGCAAATGAAAACAGAGAGCTGAGAGCTAAAGGATTTTGGAATGAAGTGAACTCTCTCTCTCTTTGTTGATGCTCGCAAGTTCTTGACAGGTTCAAAGTCTCTCTCTTGTGTGTATCTATTTCTTGCTTTTTCATAGAGTCATCAGTCTTCTATATATCTTCTCTTTAAAAATATATCCGTTGAGGTACCCGTTGAAGTAACCATTGTCTCTTATCTTCTTGCACGTTAGAGACTGAATAGATGCATGGAGCAAGTAAGACTGTAGTCATTAATGCTTGATTGATACGCACACCTTCAAGGGAAGATTGTCTGAATCTTCTATGTACTTGTTAGGTCAACATGTCCATCTTTGACGTGTGTTACCACAAAAGTCTTGCATACAATGAATGCTGACACCTAGACAACTTCTCTTTGTCTAACTTGTTAGTCAATGTTAGAAGTGGTGCTATAGGACTGTACACCAAAGTAGAAATGCCTTTCGGTCAAGAGAAAAAGCAATAGCTATGGAAACATAGGTGTAGAAAGCTCTAGATGTGCGACGTGCAGAGATGTATACAATCACAATAAATGCAAGATACAGAGATATACACGGGAAGACTTTGAACTTCACAGCATTTGAAAATACTCAAGAAGAGTGATCATTTTCAAGATTATATAATATGATTTATTTGAACCTTAGTCGTTGTGAGGAGAGTTGTTGTGAACGTGAAATCGATCTCATAATAATAATACATGCATAAATAAGATTTATAGTGAAATAAAATCAATGTTCTATTTATGAAATCATTGTTCAAGCAAATCGTTATTTAAGTATATACAAATCGTTGTACATGCAAATCGTTATTTGAACAAGGGCAAATCGTTGTTTGCGATCAAATCGGTGTTTAAGTGAGAGCAAATCGTTGTTCGTGATCAAATCATTGTTTTAGTGAAAGCAAATCGTTGTTCGCGATCAAATTGTTGTTTAACTTATCAAATCGTTACAATGATCAAATTGTTGTTTCACTTATGAAATCGATATGACACCGAAATCATTATTTCTCTTAAGAAATCGATGACTGAATCATTGTTTCACTTATGAAATCGATATGAGACCGAAATCGTTGTTTCACTTATGAGATCAAAATCATTGTTGCTCTTAAGAAACCGATGACCGAATCGTTGTTTCACTTATGAAATCAATATGAGACCGAAATCGTTGTTTTTCTTAAGAAACTGATGTGTACTTAGAAGAAATGCATGCTCTGAACTTTAAGTAAATAGTGTATGAGAATTACTTACAGATTTTGCTCAACTTATTTTCTGTGGATGAACTTCACAATAGATTGTTAGAAAATACTTTGTTAATCACCAAAATTGTATATAATGAATAAAATTATATAGGGATGGACTGATCATCAAACATGACTAATGCCTGGTGTTATGGGGAGTTCGTAGTAGTCAGCTAAATTCTCAGGCTCGGCCGACCTCATTGAATGTATAGGTTGACGTCCCATCACGAAGCAGGGGGACCATTGGTGCCGTTTTAATCTGATGACCCTGGTTGGCAAGATCAACCTCCTTTCATGTAACGACTCTGAGAACCCGACCTTTGGCCCAAGCCGAGGACCCAATTTTCATTGTCGCCGCCCACGGATCCAGGGACCTGGAAGGGCTATAACACAAGTCTAATAGAACATGTAAAGGAAATAAACGTCAACTGCTAACTAGGAGCACACACGTGGAAGCAGAAAGAAGAGCGAGACTGCTACGTATCGCTCTTGGTACAGTCCTAACACACACACACTAGTACAAGTAACAAAGGGAAGAACAAGTCCCTTAGGTGCATACCCCGAGGGTGACATACAACTGAAAGGGGGGAAACACTGCTAGATACGGGGACGACGACTACCGCCCTGTCTCCTCCCCCCGACGTGTGCCCTACCACTACTGAGAAGTCTCACTTGGGAAAAGGAAGAGATGAGCTTCACAACAGAAGCTCAATAGGGACTACCAATCTCCTACTGGCTCTAATAGGCAGAAAAAAAAAAATATATATATATATATATACAATTAAATGACAGTAGTCATATCTTCTACCTACAAAAGAAGTGCAGAAGCAAGCTGCTAACTAATACGGTACGGAAAAACACCACAGTCGGAAACTCCGTATGACTGTACATCGTGACCACCACACGGCTGGCAACACAGACAGAGAGAACCATTCCTAGACAAGAAACACTAGCTATAGAAAACACTACCACTAGTCAACCAGTCAGGTGCGTCCACTAACGTCTTAACCTCGACCCAGATCCAAACCTCCACGTCTCGTCAGAGTGAGGCAGGAACACAAGTAGCACAACAGTAACCGTCGTAGTCTGGCCGGACAACGGTCCCACGCCTGGCCTCTCTAAGCTGTTCCAAGGCCGCGAAGAGCGAGGCAGTGAGAAAAAAGACTGCCTGGCCTGCACTGGGTAGAACTCCGGCCATCCTTGGTGTCCCAGACCAACCAAGAGAGCTCTGCAAACGACTCGACGCCGCTGTCCTAACCATCGTTTTCCCCTCAACTCCAGAGTCTATGACTCGAGTACGCTCGTTGCCCCAAATGCTCCCTCTAAGGCGCATGAGGATGGGGCTCCCAGGCAACGATAACAACCTCTCTCACGGGATAGCCCTCAGGTGCCGAGCACCGGGCGAACGACTAGTGTAGGACCGTACTAGGGAACTAGCACTGGTGCCACGGGTATAGTAAGAAGTGGAAACGGCAAAGACTCCACAGAAAACGGAACTCCGCAAGGCCTACCTATCTCTACTGTAGTCATGACGCATCGGGCTGCCACGACACTGGCGCGACGCCCGGGGCTGTTGTGACACTGTCGCGGCGGCACAAGCCGTCGTGACCATGTCGCGACACTCAAGAGCGTCGCGATGATGTCGCAGCGGCCTAGCCGATCGCGACATCATCACGACCTCTATACAAGTCGCATTCTCAACCGAGGGGCGTCCCGATATAGTCCTTCCAAGGACCGCCCCAAAACCGGTACAAACCACACCATAGGGAGAGGGGAGCATGGAAATCATGTAGGAAAGCTTGTAAATACACCAAACCACCCTCAAACCCCATAAAACATGGATTACAAGGAATCTACGCTCAAGGGGAACCTCACTCAACACGAGCATGATCCTCACACTCCCACAACCCCAAACCATGAAGAAAGCATGTCCTCAAGGGTGAAGGGAGCATGCGTAGGCGAGAGGAGTCAAGGGTCCCTACCTCCACGAGTAGAGCCGACCCGTTGGGGCCTTCACGTCAGAATGGCCACCTCCTCCTTGCTCCAAGCTCCACAATTACGCCACCTACACGAACGGGAGTCACCTCCCACCACGAGCACCTCAAGGACGTTGAGAAACCACCGGAGAAGAGAGAGCTCGGGGGAGGAAGAAGAAGAGGGAAGGAGAGGAAGGAAAGGGAGAGAGGGGGAGATGGGGCGCAGGCCTCAGTTTTAAACCGATGGGCCCCAAAACACGATGTGTCACCCTGGTGTGACAACGAGCATGTCGTGACGCCCCTAGGCATCGTGACCATGTCGCGATGGCCACCCACGATGCGACACCAAAAGGCGGTCAAACCTTGAAGACTGGGAAACAAGAACGTGACAGCTGACCAGGTCGCGTCAACGCTGTACGGACCTGACACCCGACAAGGTCGTTCTGACAGATAGGATAGCGGTCAAGTCAGTCAAAAAAGCAGTCACAACGCCTTCAGACGGCATGTCATGAACACGATGCCCACCCCCATTACAACCAGAATTCGACGGCCAGGTTTGTCGCAACACAAACCCTGTCGTGACGGGTTCCCCCATCGCGACCCTGAGGACAGGGCCAAGGGCCCATGAGGGCCGAGTCTTACATTTCACACCTCGGGTTGACTTCTTCAGGTCAACCGGGACGTTTTCTTGGCTCAAATGTAGCCGACCTGGAGCCCAACATGCTCGCGAGTGTCTCGGAGCATGGCTCACATGACTAACGGTGCATTAACGAATGAGGTAAGGTCCGAGGATCACGCACTCGATAATTGCAGCAATTAAGACCACAATCTCGGTGATTTGGCATACTGGTTATAGCCACGATCTGGCGTCAATCACAGAAACCTTCAGCAAGATTGGCAGGGTTGTCAAGCAATTACATAGGTGTCCTAACACTATACAAGAGGCAGACACTCTATAGGCGCAGGTATGTTGTTCTATCCCACAAGCTTGGCAATTCTACCTGAATAGCGACTGACCAGAGCATCATAGTGTCTCCCTGCCGAGGCTTCTCGGTGGGCTTTGCAGGTCAGATCGGGAGCTCGGAACCAGTGTCGCACGTCGGCCAAGCGAGCCTCAGACAAGATTCATCGGCTTGGTCGTCTCGACTCATTCTTTCGCGAGGAGCACCTCAGCAGTCACCTTGGCCTAAGCTGGCCTATGTTACGCATACGGTAACATTGGTGTCGTCTGTGGGAAACGCTACTAAAGGTCAGTATGGCTTTCCCCACACCCCTTTAGTTGATCTCAACTAAGTGCAGACATTAAGGAGCCCCTAAGGCATCATCCATGATCAACAAGGGGGCTGATTTGGAGTATACAAGAGCATATAAGGTTACTCCGACAAGTATCTCCACAGAAAAGTTAAGAAGGGCAAATGACGAGTCGCTTAGAGCATCGTCTTGAACAATCCCTTACTCTTTCTCAGTAGATCGCGTACCTCCAGCTCGGAAGGTCTAATGGACGGCCATCAAACGCTTTGTCATCGGTGACTTTGCTTTACATAATCTAGTATTGAATACCATGTTTGTGAGCACTATGAGCGGAAGGCCCATACCGTGCGATTGAGGACCTCGGTCGAGGGGCCGATGAGTTATGTGAGATGTGCAGGTCGGCTATTCCGAGAGCCTATGATATTTGTTGTGATTTTTTGATAAAGTTGAATTCTTTTAGATTTGCATGATTTAAACATGGTTGAAATATTGATACTTGGCGAGTCACATTATAGCTTTGTCAATGGTTATCCCGTGGGCCCTCAGCCGGTCCCGACAACATGAAAATAGATTGAAGGCGTGGTCGCTTCGGCACATGCGATGAGCGAGGATGTCATAGTTCGCCGAACGAGGTCGCTTCGGCACTTGTCAGGAACTGAGGAACAACATCCGATGTGAATTGAAGGCGTGGTCACTTCGGCACACACGATGAGCGAGGACGTCGTAGTTCGTTGGACAAGGTCGCTTCGGCACTCGTCAGGAGCTGAGGAACGACGTCTGATGTAAATTGAAGGCGTGGTCGCTTCGGCACACGCGATGAGCGAGGACGACGTAGTTCGTTGGACAAGGTCACTTTGGCACTCATCAGAAACTGAGGAATGATGTCTGATGTGAATTGAAGGCGTGGCCGCTTTGGCACACGCGATGAGTGAGGACATCATAGTTCGCTAGGTGAGGTCGCTTCGGCACTCTTCAGAAACTGAGGAACGACGTCCAACGTGAATTGAAAGCATGGTCGCTTCGGCACATGTGATGAGCAAGGACATCGTAGTTCACTGGACGAGGTCGCTTCGGCACTCGTCAGGAACTGAGAAACGAAGTTCGACGTGAATTGAGGACGAGGTCTCTTCGGCACATTGTGGTGGTCTGAGTGGTCCCAAGATGAGGTTGCTTCAGCACTCGCAAATCTAAAGACGAGGTCGCTTCGGCACTCGTGAGATACGTGGATGACGTCGTTCACTGGACGAGGTCGCTTTGACACTTGTTTGACCGAATGACAATGATCGGCGTGATATGAAGGAATGGTCACTATTGCACTCGATCCTATTTCACGTCGGGTTATATTCATAGATGTCAGACTAGCCACTGCGGGCTCAGCCATTTTAGATAGAGATGGCGACGGCATTATGCGTGGTCTCAATACCTAAGAACTCAACCAAGGTTGCATTCTCAGATAGAACCGATGACCCGAACAACCGTCGTGTTTGAAAAGCTTGTGGCTTAAGAAAATTCCTTTACGATAAAGTCCTTGGCTTTTTGGCCAAGGCAGTGGTGTACTAAAAATGGGTCTTGGCAATGCACAAGACCAAGAAAAAACAAAAGGACCCTCGTAGGGGTCATCTAAGCTACTGTTGTAGCCGGAGAGGCTGTCACCTCGGTATCTGTAGCGACGTCCGCGGTGGAGGCCTCGTGAGCAGCACCTGTAGCAACCAAAAATTTTAAAATATAAATAAATAAGAAAACTCATTATCACATGCGAGACATTTCAACGGAATTAAATAAAAACTTATATTCAGACACTTAAACTATAAATTTCGAGGAGTAATAAATGGGTCAAGACATGAATAATTGGGTTGGCCAATGCTGAACAAAGTCTTAAGACAAATAAACCCAATAACGATTAAAGCGATTATCGTAGATATAAAACCAACTCAGAATCGCATGAAGAGTTATGATGACAAACTAAATAAAGTAATACAAATGATAGTAAAGAAACTAGGGTCAGACAAACATTTTTGGGTTAGTAAAACCATAAAGTTTCACTTAAGGCGATAAAACCCGATAATGTCAGAAACATGTTATTTCATATAACGAACTAAAGTAAAATAGATGTTTGAGGTCAAATCATGTTTATTGGGCCAATAGGTGATCAAACAAAAAGGAAATAATATTTAAAATTTGTATTAACCCAATACCCATTAGTAAAATGGGTCATTTAAGCTTAAACATGAGTTCATTGGACCATTAATCATGACCCAAAACTTAAGTCCAACATAAGAGCACGAATTTGTTATCTAATACTTGCCATTTGGTGTTGGATTAAGATGGAAATAGTTTCAAATGGTAGTTCTAGTCATGGTAGGACTCCTACCATAAAATTTGGAAATTCCAAAACCTGGAATCAAGTAAACCTAGCCATATAAAACCATCTTGAGACTCCCTAGGCCGACGTTAGCAAGCACTCTTCGTTGCTGGACATGGGAAGGATGCCCAGGAGCAAGGAAGATGACACAGAAGCTTGGATTGGTGAAGAACATCTTCCCTAAGCCTCTGCATCGACCCAGAACGTTTCAGAGATTTTAAGCAGACAAAGGTAGGTGTTCTCGTGCTTAATCTAAACATTGCACGTACCATTAGTAAGAGCATTGAGTCTAGTTTCATATGCATGTGTTTTTCCCAATTTTTATGAACCATGTGAGTCGTAATAAGCGTTTTCTAAGACTCGCACATGTTTAGAGCTTTATGTGTTCTTCCTATTTTTCACGCAAACCAAGGCCAACTTGGGTCAAACCAAAATCGTGATTCTCTTCTACTTATTGTCCTCGACACCTTTCATCTTCAAAGTTTTGTCTAAAGATCGCTATACTTCGAGTTATAAGCCTATTATGAAAGATTGTAGCATTTTTTTTGGGTTTCAGGCAAGATTCATGAACGCGTCCACTACAGACGTCGCGTTTCTTTGCCCACACGCCACACCGATTCTGTGTTGTCGAGTTGATGTTTGTACAGATTGCCTTAAACGTGTCCATCGTGACCGATGTGTTTCCACATCGACTCTAGAAACAAGTCGATCTCACATCGACTCTATTTGTGACCGTCATCACATTGATTTTGTTAGTAGTCGATCTCACATCGACTCTGGAAGGAATCCATCTCACATCGACTCTGGAAAGAATCAATCTCACATCGACTTTGGAAGGAATCAATCTCACATCGACTCTAAAAGGAATCGATCCCACATAGATTCTGATTGCAATCGTTCCTACATCGATTCCATTTGTACACCAATTTTGGTTGTAATCGTTATGACACCGACTCCGTTTGTAATCATTCCCACATCAATTCTTGTTGTACATCGATTGTGTTAGTAATCATTACCACATTGATTCCTGTTGTACATCGATTCTGTCAGTGATCGTTCCCGCATCGATTCACGTTTCTGTGTCTACAAGCCGATGTCTGCATCGGTTACCATGAATGCGTCAGTGTAAACCGTCGCATTTATGTTCCGAATCAATCATTCGTATCGACTGTTTATAAATGCGACCATTAGGTCTGTCGTGATTTAGATGAAATATTGCAGAAAAACTGCTATGAAGAAATCTAGAAGGAGGGGTTGAATAGATTTCTCTGGATTTTAAAAATCACTAGATTAGAATCTTAGAGACCTTGAATTAAGGCTTAAATCTAAAGCTCAATCACAATTCTGAACAAATTAGACAGGATAGATGGTGAAATACCAACGAGCCTATCAAGCATCTAGCGCAAAAGCAATCAAACCACCGAGACAAAGAGTGTAGTGCCCTTGAATTTTTATTGAATCATATAATGCAATTGTGCTTGTATTTCTGCTTTTAGTTTCATGTTGTTCTGTGTTCATATTGGCGTCAAGATCTTCTGACGTTGACTAATGTTAGCAGCATGATCGTTTGCCGTTTACTTCTTGTTAACGACAACTTTTTGTGTCGTTTATTATTTTTTGGAATAATAGATTTTTCGGGCAAGTATGTTGACGACTCAATCGATGGACGTCTACATCATGGCTAACGGCAACCTAGGTTGACGTTAACCTGACTTGCCTATTTTTGTTGTTACCATTCCGGGGGAGAGAAATCGACCGTTTCCAAAAGCATTTAATGGGTAGATCCGTGCGTTTCTGACCCAATGGTTAGGATTAAGGCTTAGGCAATTCGTTGGGATCTTTATAAGACTCGGATTTAGCATTTAGGAGAAGGTTTTCGCACTGGTTGGGAAGAGAGAAAGGTGTTGTAGAGCTTGTTCGTGCAGCTCGAAGCTTTCTGGACCAAGAGGGATCATCCAGCATCGAGATCAAGGGCTTCTCCAAGCGGGGGAGCTGTGCTAGAAGCAGTTTCTGAGCGATTGAAGTCATGGAGGAGGACTGCCATGCTGCCAAGGCGGGCTTCTTTGGATCTCTTTTTGTCACTCCAGTAGGAGGGTTAGAGGCAAGTGACATGGGGGATTGGTTTAGGATAGTCTAATCTTTAGATTTACTATTTTTACATATTTTTAAACCATCGAAATAACATGTGGGAAGGGTTGTAAGTTCCATTATTTTATGTGTAAGTTTCTGTGTTTTCTGGGCGCAAGAACTTAACGTAGAGATCGTCTGCCGTTTAGTTTGTGTAAACGACAGTATTGACCGCCGTCTATTTCTTGTAAACGACATGTTTTGTAACCGTCTACTATATGTTAACGGTGCTATGTGCCGCTGTCTACTGATATTAACGACAGGATATATGGACGTTGACTCTGTGTAAACGCCACATATTTGGCCGTTAAGTTTACCAGTGCTGTGTTTTTCTGAAATCTGATCATATTTCTTCAACTGTGATTCATGCATGTATGAAGTATTCGTCCAGGGTATATTCTGTGTGATTCAGTATTATTATACTATGGACAGGACATTGCAATGATGAATAGGCTATATGTATATATATGTATGGTTGTTCTTTTAGATTTGAATTGTATTGGTAAAAGAAATATGAAAAGATACAAACATGATCCATGTTGTATTGCTAAAATTAGAGATTGTCCTACTGTTAGTTGGAACTACAGATCCACTGTATTCGATTCTTGTATATCAATTGCATAATTTAATCACTGTTGTACCATGTTAAGTAGTTCAGATTTGCAAAGATTAATTATGAAAAATGTTTTACAAAGCTTAGAAAATTATGAAATTTGGCATGTGTGTAGTATGACCTGAATCAGAACTACTGCCAAAATTTTGGGATTTTTAGATCACTGTGCATAATGTTATGATTTTCTAAATGATAAAATGCATATAAAATTCAATGAATATGACAATGTATATACATGATGAATTTTGATAAAAGTAGAACCATGATAGGTTGCTATATTATAGTAGAATTTAATTTCAGAACTGAAAAAGTCATGCTATGTGATGTTGCATTATCATCTTGATAAATTATGCATGAATGTATGAAAGAACATGATAGAATTGTATGAAAATGTAAATTGCATGTGTTAATGCATCTGAACTGAATTGGCCAATAAGACATTGCTTTGGTAGAGATAACTACAAGGAACTACACCATGGAATGCCCCTATGGTAATGGTTCACCTACATGAAATGACTACATGAATTCGTGGGCAACGGATTGAAATCCTAGAGGTAGACATGTTCTACTGGTTAAGGTGGGAAGGACTTTCCCCGATATTGCGCAATAACCTAGACTTCATCACTGCTTTGCCTAGGTGATAAGTGAATGACTACATACTACATGATCTCTATTAATAGTATGGGCTGTCTTGGCAACTACATGAACTAAATGACTACATGATACATGATCTACATGTTACATGCCACATGAACTACATGTCATTTGTTTTACATGCTACATGTTAAATTGACTTCTTGCTACATGATCTCTATTAATAGTATGGGCTATGTCTTGGCAACTACATGAACTAAATGACTACATGAACTACATGTCATTTTTTTACATGCTACATGTTAAATTGACTTCTTGCTACATGATGAATTATTACATGTTACATGATATAGATTAAAAGAACTTGAGATTGTTTGTATGTTGCATGACATTAGATATATACCATTGAAATTTGATTACATGCCATGCCATATGAACATATTTTAGATCAGTTGCTATAATGTCAGATGTAAGTTATATATTACATGAATTGTTCTACTTCCATGATAAATAACCATGCTATGTAAAGAGTGATTGCTAAATGACTTAGAACATGTTGATTGGAAGAAGTATATGACATCAAGAATGTGAAAGAAATATGTTACCATGTTTTAAACCTAGTATGTATTATATCTTGAACTGTCTTTCATGTGACTTGCTGGGTCTTGTAGACTCACACTTGATTAACATTTCATGAGAGACAGAGGATACTGAGGAGTTAGTACATTCTGACTCGGAGCGTGAGGACGTGGAGGCTTAGAGCTTTGCTTAAGAATGTTAGAGTGATTATGTATGTGAGGGAAATATGTATCTTTGATTTTATGCATTTGAACTTATGGAATGTATTAAGTTTGGACTATTGTTATCCTTATTTTATGCTTTAGACTTAGTATTTGAATATAATGTTGATTGCAAAGTATTTGATTCCATGTTCCGTTGCATCTTATTGGAATTAAATTGTCATTTATGTAAGTCTCAATCTGTACTGTCTATTGTTGGATATGTTCCACTGTAACACCTCTATTAGATCCTATGTGAGTTGGAATAACTGTACTGGGTCTAAGAGGGGTGTTACAAAGTGATTTAGGGTGGTTCGGATTACACAATTGTGTATCCTACATCCACCATCCACACACACACACACAAGTGGCTTATTTTGCCAGTTCAAAAAAGACACTGAACAACACACACACTCTGAGATCCAGAGATCTCAGATCTGACCACACACATGTGAAATTGGGCACAAGGATTGCACAATTGTCACAAACCACACATAATAAGATGAGATTAAGGTGAAGAACTAGACTAGACAATCGAATTGCAAATTGGGGATGTCTGGTTCGAATCTCCCTGTTCTGATTCTAGGTGGGAGATCAGCTCTTCTTCAACAACTCCAGGAAGAAGATCTGTAACCCAGAGAGTCCTCTTGAGATGGATCATCCAAGGTGCTTGAAGCTTCAATTCCTTCAGATCTGGACGAAATTCTCCAGGATGAAGCCCTCTTCTGAAGTCGCCTGAAGCTTCTTGGAGTTGGAAGAACTGATGCGTGTGTTGCCCCCAAGTGAAGTTGATAAGGGGCATTTATAGTCCCATGGGTCCACAAGATCTCTTGGGATTTGGGGGCACAAAGATTCCCACTCAAAAAGCCTCAACCAAAACCATCCACATGTCCCTGCATTTCAGATCTGGAAAATTATCTGAAGTGTGTCGACACCACACAAGCATGTGTCGACACACAAGGCACTGGCTTCAAACTGTGCTTCTGGAAGCAACAGTGAGTGTTGACACACAGGCAGGCTATGTCAACACCACTGGACATTGTCTTCAAACCATGCTACTGGGAGGGACAGGGTGTCGACACACAAGCCTTCTGTGTCGACACCACTTGAGTTGTGTCGACACCACTATCATCACTTGAGCATTTCTTTGAGCTACACATGGAGAAATATTGTTAAATATAAATGAAGCATGATATCCACATTTTTATGAATCATACTTAAACATCATCAAAACAAGAGATCCAACAATCTCTCCCTTTTTGATGATGGCAACTATGATTCATTAAACAAATTTTGTTTTCTCACATTTAAGACTTTAAAGCATTCATTCACATTATTCCATGGCATACAAGAGAAATGACAATGACATCCAAATTCATTCCAAATTCTCATCACATCAATAACAACTATGTCATTCAAGTTTTACTTGCCAAAATGATCAAACTAACAGGTACAAAGTGTAATGTGTAAGCCAACACTCAAAAGAAGTAAGAAACTGTAAAGTAGCATCCATTAACATCCCTTGCATACGAAATAACCCTTCTCCCCCGTTGACATCATCAAAAGAGAAAGACATCATGAAGATGGAGGAGGAGGAGGAGGAGGAGGAGGAGGAGGGAGTAATATGCTTTCAATTCCCTTCATCCTTGCATCCAGAGCACTTAGATTAGATCTCAGTTGAGTTTGCATGGTAGTCAGTCTTGTATGCAAAAGTTCTTCCATCCTTTGAAAGTTTTCATAGGTATTTTCTTGGAAGATATTGAAGCCTTGAGTAATGGGTGGAGGAGCAGATGATGAGCTATGAGCTATGCCATTCTGCCAAATGTTGCTAAACTCAGCCCGGAGATCTGCTATCTCCTGATTAATATGTGCAGTGTGAGCTTTCATTTTTTCCATGTCTTCAACAAAGTGAGCAAATGAGAGGCGACACTTGGACACGACTCATAGCATCTTTGCTAGTTTGAATACTTTGTTGAGTGTGCTCCCAAATAGTAGACAAAATTGCTTGCAAATGAAACTAAAGACCTTGTAACTGAGTGGAAGCATCACCCAAGGTTCCAACCAGTCTATTGAACCTTCGAGTAGCATGTTCAACCATTTCTTGCTGTCTCAAAAACTGTCCATTCACTGTATTTTCCAATCTTTGAATCCAAAGTTCAAAACTAGTAGACATTTCTCTCATGGATGAGTTGAGATTATCAAATTGAACTTGGAGAAATTTATACAGGTCAGGATAAACAGAGGATCCACCAGATGAATTGGAGGCCGAACTGTGAGGCCCTCGAACTTTGCCTTTTATTTAGTTGTTTGGTTGTATAGAGTTTAGATGCATTGTGTGTATAGATATGTGTATAAATATATATGTATGTATTTCTATACATATTATAACTAATTAATGTTGTTTATGTATGTATACTTGTTTAGTTATGTACATATTGTTGTAATTACATAATAACTATAATATTAAGTATACATTACAAATACATGCATGCATATGATATATATATAATGTATGTAGTGTATATAGTGTATATGTGTACAGTTTCCATATTTTTTTTGAATTCTGGCCGAAAGATAAGTTGGCGTCAACATGAGTGGACGCTTAGAGTTGAGTCAGCGTCAAGATCGATGGACGCCAACCCCAAGTTGGCAGTAGTGAAGGTGGACATCTACTTCTCCAGATCTGTTGTAGCTTCTAATCCGGAAACGCCTACGATCTGTTCGCCCCAAGTTTAGAAACCGTCCCCCAACGGTCATGTACCCTGCCTTATCAAGTCCTCGAACTCTTGACTCTATAAAATACCCATCCTTCGGTCGGATTCAACCCTTTTGGCTTTTTGTCAAAACCCTAGAACCCTTTTATGCGAACCCTGATTTTTGGAGGCTTTGATCCGACGATGTGGTGCTTCTTCAGGCGTTCTACCACGACTGGGAGGAAGTCTGAACATAGAAGAAGGCTTCCTCGATGGCAGTGTACCATCTGCTTCATCACAGAACCAGTTCGGGGAAGGATCTGAGGACTTCTTGGCACTGGCCGAGAAGAGCTTCTCCGGCTATTAGATCGTGTGTAGAAATTTCTTAAAGGCAAGTATCCATTGGACATCTTTCATACACGTCTCTAGTAGGTCCTAGATATTTTTCCAGATTTTTATCGTGTCCTGGAACCCCCCTTTCACCATTTATTTTGTGTTCAGTCTGTGTTTTTTTACAGACAGGAACTTAACGGCAGTATCTGATGTCGTTAAGGTCCAAGGTCAGCGGCCACCGATGGTGCCGATAACCCTGGTGGCAGCCAACTGTGTGCCACCAAGTTCTTCAGGTTTAATAGTGTAAGACCCCGGATTTTTATTCTCTTTTATATATATGTATGTATATGAATGGTGTGTTAGGAGTTCGCTTGTTGTGTGCATAGCATGCGTAGTTCATTGTGCCTACTATAAGTTTTATACTTCTCTTGAAAATGTGCATATACGTATATATATATATATATATATATGTATATATGTATACGTGTATTCACGTAGAAGTGAGCAATTAGCTAAATTAAGAAGTAATATGAGCGTTCTCTTTTCTTTTCCAAGAATCTTAGACTTAGAATGATTGAGTAATATTATGTATGTATTTTCTAAATATTGAAGAATATCCTATACTGCCTATTTCATGGAGTTTTGTATGAGAATATAAGAAGTAGATATGTGTATGTACGTACATATGTTATCTTGTATGCGTGACAATGGTATACCTAATTCTACCTGCATAACACCTTGGTGTACTTATGTACGTATGAGTATGTTTAGTTATAAACATAGTTCATTGCATGGTTTAGTGATGCGTACATTGTACTTCGTACATAGCATGTACATGAAGAGCTCAAGCATGGTAGGTGTATTTAGTAGTCTATATTGGATTTCCATACTCCTCATGAACAACATGCATGTATTTTGATGATAATTAGGTGAGGATAGTCAATTGGCTAAATTATGCATATAGTGCATATTAAGGAATCTTATGCACATAGTACTTAAGCAATGCTAGGTAAAGTTGTGCAAGTTAATATAATTACTGGTGCGCATGTTGTGTCCATCTATTTCAAGCGTACTGTGCACAAGTGTGCTACACCCGTGTGTGTATACTATATATATGCCAAATCAAGTGTGTAGGCATAGGTAGATATCTACGTACATCTTATCTTAGTGTATTCATGTATGCTTGTGTATGTCTAGGTATAAATGCTATTGATTGCCCGGTGTAGTAATATACATATTATACCTTATACCTTGTATGCGTATGAATATATTCATGAGCGTGTTGTTATCTTGATGTACCTATGTATGTATGTGTAGGATTAGTAGTGAATAATGGATATTTACATGGTGTAGTGGTGTGTATACAATATACTACATAGGTTTCATGTGCATGTATGAGTGGGTTAAGCATGGTTCTGCATGATTTTAAGTTCTGGCAGAAGAGTATCTTGGCGTCAACATGCATGGACGCCCATGTTATGTCAGCGTCCATATCGATGGACGCCAACCCTATGTAGCCGTCCAGGGATGTGGACGCCTACTCTTCTGACACTGCATGCACAGTAGGTCAGAAAAAGCATGGCCTGCCATGCTTCTGATTAGGGATGGCCGACCCAAAGGGGCTCTCCCACCCTTGCAAGGGCAGACTTCGGGTCTTGCCTCATAAGAGCACCCACCTTGCTGCTAGCAAGGTGCTCTCTTGCCCTTTTCAAGAGGAGAAAACCCTAGCTCAGAAATATGAGAAAACCTGACCTTGGAAGGCTTAGATCTGGCGATTGGAGGCATTTTCGGGCGCTCTTCTTCGACAAGGAGGACATCTAAGCATAGGAGAAGACCTCCCCGGCGCTGGAGTGTGGCCTACAAACCCCTAGAACCCGGAGCAAAGGAGTTTTGGAGGCTTCTTGGCACTGCCCAAGGAGAGCTTCTCCGGCCATTTTGATCCGTTTGGAGATTTATTCAAAGGCAAGTAAACCCTAGGTCTTGAGCCTAGACATGTCCCCTAAGTCTCAGGAATTTTGTGGATTTTAATTCGCGTCCTGGAGCCCCCATTCTGACATTTTCCCCCAGCTCGGTCTGTGTTCTCACACAGACAAGAACTTGACGGCAAGAGATCTTGCCGTCAAGATCATCTGTTAACGGCATACGATAATGCCGTCAACCTCTGTGAACGGCCAGACCCCGCCGTTTAGTTCTTCAGGACAGAACAGTGAACTGTCCTTCCCTATATGATTAATTTTCGGACTTCTTCGCATGAGGATATAGTGTAATTTTTTTATATGTTATGTAATACCTATGGTGGGATGTATGGTGAATTTCTTGCGCATTTTTGTGGATGGTGCAAATTTTTAGATTTATTGAATAGTATGTTAGCAATCAGTTTGGATATGTTAGTCTACTGTTTACATGAATCAGGAGTAGTTTGGATGCTATAATTTTTCTAAACCATGTACATATGCATCAGTCCATGCCCTTCAAATCTGAGAATTTTTTTTTTGTGTTCATGTGATTTATTACATTTTCTGCAATAGGAATAGAAGTCATGTGTAGGTTATTCAAAAATTTCAGTAAATGGTGTGTCGTGCAATAAATTCGGGAAAAAATTTCTGTGACCATGTATATGTCAGGTTCAGGACCTTGAACCATCAAATCTGATATTTATGTCATGTTCCATATTAAATTGAATTATTAGTGGCATGAAAATGAATGTTTCATTTTCCGTAAATTCTATGTAATTCAGGAAAATATGAAAATTTGCATGAGAAGTTTGAAACCTGAAAACAGTGTGTGGTTAAAGTTTCAGGACATTTGGACAATTATACAGTGCAATATGAAATTTCCATGCAAAATGCGTGACTAATGCTAGCTATTATGAAATGATTTGATTTCTGAACCCTTTTAACATGATTAATGAAACTTTCGGAATGTTAATTATGGTCATCTGTAATAGCATGGTTAGGAGAAAAATAGAGTCACATTGTGCATGAGAAGATGAATGAGATGTGAGCGTTATGTGTAAAATACGTGCTAAAACTCGGCATGAGTAAAGTGTAAAAGTTGTGCCTATGTGACACTGCTACCCTAGAGGCATCGGGAGCCGTATATAGAAAAGTCCCTATAGAAGGCTCCATGTGATATAAGTTTGTCCCAAAGGCATTGGGGAAATCCTGGAGGTGGGCGGTACCACTGGATAGGGTGGAGAGGGCTTCTCCCGGTCTGCGCAGTAACCAAGATCCACCACTGTATTGCCTAGGTGGTGGGTATGTGATCATGAGTCGTGTTATGTGTTATGTGTTGTGAAAAGAGTTATGAGAATGAGTTGTGTTATTTTTTAGTGTCCTCTACTGGTGGTTAGGACTATGTGTCATGGCAAATTGATTAACCAATGAAATAATGAATAAAGTGTGAAATATGTGAATATGGCACATGGTAAGTGCCCATGATGCACGTGGTAAGTGCAATCGATGTGATATGTGATATGTGATATGTGATAAGTGAATGTGAAAGAGTAAATGATGTGGAAATGTGTAAATTGTCTAAGTGTGAACATGTGTACATATGAAATGTGTAAAAGTGAACAAGGTGAATGTGTAAATGTGCAATCATGTGAGATAAATGTGTTAAATTGTGAACTTACGATATATGTCATGAAAGTGTTAAATGCATATCCAAACAGCAACCTAAATGCATGAAAAAGGATGTTTCACATGTGTAAGAATGAGTAGAATCCATGTTAGGAACTTCCCTTCCAAATATATGAGAATCTCATGTTAATTGCTATCATGTTGTAATGGAATTGTATATATGTATAACTCTCACGTGAATGAAATGGTAGTGAGCATGTAATAGGATTTTCATGTTTGCAAAAGGTTGATATTGAATACGGCAAATGCATGAGAAATGTTTTGATCCCATGCTAGTTGAAAGGCTCAATTAGTATAAAGTTTCCTACTTAAGCACTTATTGTTGCTAATTAGTATTACCAAGTTTAACCTTCAATTCATGCTATGAAATATGAAGCTATGTGCATGTGATTTTATCATGTTGAAATAGTAAGTAAGTTGTGCAATTGAATACGAAAAGTGCATGTGTATGATGAAATGCTCATGATTTAGAATAGAATTATGGTAGACTAAAGCATGCTCCTGTGAAGATAATATCTATTGCTAGTTGAGCATAAGGACTATGTGTACCCTTGTGAATTGATGTTAGTGTGCATCTCGTTAATGTTAATAGTTTAGTGTGAGTGCGACATGTTTAAGTTTAAGATTTTGGTTTGCTTGCTGAGTCTTTGGACTCATTCTTGCTTCAACGTACAGGTTGGCAGGTATCGAGTCCTAGAAGGAAGCTTGGTGAGGATCGTCATTTGAAGACTATTTTGTGGAGCTACTACTAGTTGTACTTTCCTTTTTCTTTTGCACAAAAAGAATTATTGTATGGACAACATTTGGACAATGTAGTTCTCTTTATTTTGTATTAAATGTGGACATTGTCTTTCTATTTCGCTATTTAGATTGTGGAATGTGTGTTGGTGATGGGTAAGAGTTGAGTTGATCATTTTATTCCGCTGTACTCTATTGCTATCCAGGTACATATCAACCAATCGACCAGTGTTGGGTACATGTCCCACTGTGACGACGCCCTTTATACCGATGGGGATTGGTATAATCGTATCGGTATGAAGAGGGTCGTTACAAATAGATCTCATGTTTGATCTTTGTGACCTAATTTCCGGATTTCTGAAGATGAATACATGCTGTAAAATTTCTATATGGTCAAGTACATCCAATAGAACATGCCATGTAATTAGGTTAAATTTTAGTGCATTGAACTAATTCTCGAAATTTCTGATGATATATATTTAACATGAATTGACCATGTAAATTCTTGTTAAATTAGACCCATGTTAAATTAGGGTTTCAGAAGTTTTCTACGACTATATGATGATTGTTTTGAGATATTAGCACTATTGGGTGCGGCTGTAACCATATGAAACTTGTTTAAGTGAAATTGATAATAATTATGCTGTAAACTTGTTTCAATTATCAAAATTATGTACAGATCTGAAAATGTGAAAAATTGAACATGTGCTTTATTTACTGTTTAGAACTTATGACAAAAATTTTGGATTGTTTGGGTAACAGTAGATACTGTTACGGGATAAATGATATAAAAAGACCATGTTGATCATGTAAAGGTTGATTTTATATATTGCAGTCATTAGAAACATGATTAGAGTTGACTTATGACCAGATTATGCACTGTAAACAGTAGCATCATGTTAGATAAAACTGAAACATGTGAAATTGTGTACAAATGAATACAATGTGATTAATGTAAAGTATATAAATTGTGCCGTGGGTGACACTACTACCATAGAGGGCTGTGGAACCATACCGTAGTAAAGTCCCTACAAGAAGGTTCATAGTGTGTGAAATCCTATGGGCAAATAGGATGAAATCTTGGATGTGGACATGTTCCACTGGTTAGGGTGGAGAGTGCTTCTCCCGATTTTGCACAGTTAACCAAGATCTATCACTATGTTGCCTAGGTGATAGGTATGTGAATGTGTATGTGTGTCCTTCTAGTGGTGGTTTGGACTATGTATCACGGCAACTAAATGTGTAATGTGAATATATGTGCATGTGAACTTGTGAAATGTGAAATGTGTAATTGAGCATGTGAAAATATAAAGTGAATGTGCTAGCATGTGAATAAGTGTAAACCATGTGAATAATGTGTAATGCATGTTAAAACAACAAGCTAAGTGTGATTACAAATGTGATAAATGCATGAAAGAATGTCTAGATTCTATGTTAAATATGTTACTCAATTAGTACCAAGTTTCATGCTAAATTTGTATATAATTGCCAATCAACTTGAGTTTGTTTTAACGTTGAATTCATACTTGAAAATATGTGGTTTCATGTATGATTGTGAATTTATTTCATTAAAACAACAAGTTAAATGTGTAAGTGAATGTGAAATGAGCATGTCGAAATTAATTAGAATCCATGCTAGATTGCTAATTACATTGTACTTAAATCCATGTTCTAGATTAGTAGAATTATGCTATGAAATGGGTAATATTGAATTGTTAAATCATGTGTATGTTATACATCAAGAGCATGTTTAGGAATGTAGTATATTGATTGATGTTATAAGCATGCAACATGCATTCCTTCTTACGTTTAAAAGTCAGCATGCACATATGATGTGTGTATGAATGTTGTGCATGGATTACTTGTTGAGTCTATTTAGACTCACTCTTGCTTCGGCGTACAAGTGTAGCAGGTGACTCTACTTCCTTGGAGGAGATCGTTAGGAGCGACTCCGAGCGAGAGGAGTAGATTGTTGTGGAGATATTGATATTGTACTTTCATTTTCATAGTATGTAATTGGAGACTTATGTAATTGTAAATGAACAATGTAATTTGATTTAGAATTCCAATTATGTGGACTTTAGTTTTCTTTATTTGCTATATGGACTGTGGATATCTAATGTGGATGATGGAATAAGAATGTAGTTAGTTTTTTTATTTCTGGTGTTCTATATCTATATTTGTGTACATCTCAGCCTATTGTTAATGTTGGGTCAATGTCCCACTATGGCGATGTTCATTATACCGATGTGGATTGGTGTAATCGTACCGGTATAAGGAGGGTTGTTACATGAACTGTGATATTGTTGGAAAATTTTTGAAGGGACAAGCACATCAGAAAGAGGTGGAGATTCATGAGGTGTAGGTGGAATTGGCATCTCATGTGGAATTTCAGGGTCAACATGTGGCTGTTCCACCAGATCAACCTGAGGAGCTTCAACATCTGGAGCATGTTCTTCTTCTACATGCTCTACTGATGGTTCTACAACAGGCCCTCTTAGCACCTGATCACCCTCAACTCTAAATCTCATAAATTTTTGCAAATGATGCAAACAATAGATATTGTTCTGAGGAATCTTTTGAACCTTTTCATTCAGAAAAGAAACTCCAAAGTGCTTGAAGACCGCTGTTAGATGAGCAGCATAAGGTAAGGATCTGTGAAGATCTTTTCGAATTGTCTCATACATGATTTGAGACATAATCAAATTCAGATTCACTTTGACATTTTGCTTCATACAATACATCACAAATCTTTGAATATCAGTAAGCCTATTCTTACCACCACCTTGGAGTGATAATGGTGGTAAGGATGTGATGTACCAATCTGAGTGTAGGAGAGAAATGATTGGTGTTGAACCGAGTGACATGTGTTTGTCTGGAATCTTTCTTATCATGAGGTAGACCAGTGAGAAGAGTGTAGGCCTCATGAAGGTTGAGCTTATAAGAACAGTAATCCTCACCAGAATTGGGGAAATGAAATAGTTCAGAGGCTAATTCAGGAGTGAAAAGAATGGGAACAACTTTAACCTCTGACTTGAATCCTTCTGTAGCATCCACAATGTTCAAATAAAATTCTTGAACCAATCGAGGGTAGAAAGTTCTAAACTCAGAGATAAATTGAAGCCATCCTTGAAAATCAAAGAAGGAGACAACCTCAGGGAATGCATCAGCAAATGCTTGGTCAGATAACTCCACAGCCCTAGGTTTGAGAATGGATCTTCCTGCAGTGGTAGTCTGAGATGGGGTGACTACTGGAGTCCCAGATGTGTTCGAAGAAGACTCAGATGTTGACCCTCCTTCATCGGAGTCACTGGAATTAGGAAGTAACTTTCTTCTAGGGTATCTAGATGTCATAGGTGACTTGCCTTCACTCTGTGAGGATGATCTGCCTCGCTTGGATGGAGTGCCAGATGGACCAGAATCTGCCTTCCTCTTGGACGGATCATGCCAGAACTTGCTTCTTCTCTCTGGTTGGGGTTCCTCGATGACTACTCGCCTTGCAGTCACCCTGGACTTGGCCCCTCGCTTGGGAGTTTGCTTGGGAGGCATGATGGAAGGAGAGGAGAAGAGAAGAAAAGGCTTGGAGGTTGGAAGAAGATTTCTGGAAATGCAGAGGATCGTTTCCTGGAGAGTTGGAGGAGGGAGAAGTTCAAAAGGTTTGGGAAACTCAAAGAGGTAGGGTCGACCTAGGGGTTCGAGTCTTTTAAGAATGGATCGACACCAAAAGAGAGGAGATACAATGAACCCCCAATCGATTTAACCTAAACTGGATCCAGCGGCTAGGTCCAGTAGTGTCGACACATAGAAGATGTGTGTCGACCTGACAGGGTATGGTGTCGACACAGAATGAGAGTGTGTCGACCTGATTCGGCAAAAGTTGTGGAATTTTTGAAGAAGATGAGAAGGAAAATCTTTATAATGATAAAATAGTCCAAAAACAATTATTCAAGGATTTTTAATTTGTTAAAGATTTCATATCCAATTTCTCATCATCATTCCTTTACAAATTCACTGGTTTTAGGAATATCATTCAAGATTTGATCATTAAAAAATTCTAAAGCATTTGGATGACATCTTTATTGAAATAAGGTACTCCCTTCAGTCAAATTCATTCTTTTACACCTTACTAAACCAAAGTAATGTGTTTTCTTCATGATAAATGCAATTTGTATTGAAGTTAAACACCTTTAAGAGATTTGATTTAGGTATAAATTGTTCATTTGTTTGATTGATTTTTATTTAAATTTAAGCAATGAGCATTCAAATGTAGTAAATCTTTTTCACTCAAGTACACATGTTTTTTATACACCAGAGTCCCTGGTTACTGAAGATTTACCAATTATCCTGCTTCAAGGGATTAATGATAACCTTTTTACATGGAAATATACATTTATCAGATGCCAATATTTCCAGTTACTCAGTTAACATGAAATTGAAATATTTTGATTTTATCCCTTAGAACAGAGATAACATAACACCTCATGACATGCATAGCTCTTCATTCTTTTTGTGAAGGTGTGCAGTTTCTCGGTGAATATGTCATTGCTCTTCCAGAAAAATAATTTATTAATGAACATCAGGAGGTTGACACAACTTTAACCTTCATCAATCTCAAAAGAAATGTGTAAAGTTAATACCAATTTAACATTTTTCAACTAAAGAAATCAACTTACTTTAGAAGTTCAGAATATAAAAGAATATTGACTAGAGGAGTATGTTATGACAATTAATAATTCATTCCATGTTGTATTCAGAATAATTAAAGAGCATTTCATGAATTACATATTCATCAAAACACTGAATTAGATTTGGTTTGATGAGTTGAAAAAGTATTGAAACCTTTAGCTCCCCCTGAATTATTGGTCTTATCAATTTTTATCAAAAATAGAGAAAATCCTTCTTCAATCATAGAATTGACAGGATAATCAAATGAAATAAATGTAAATCAGATTGAAAGATTTGAGAATACCATATAAATGATTGGTTAACACAGAAACCGTGAAAGAATCACTCATAGCTGAAGAACAAGGATTTGGTGTCGACACTACACTGTTTGTGTGTCGACCTAACAGCATTGCAAAAGCTCATATTTTCTCAGCAAATTTGATCAACCACAGTGGCTTATTCTCAAATACTCCATGTGCAAATCTGATTCTCTTGAAGCCATTTTTCAGAACCCACTTTCACTTCCCAAGCAATAATGCTCCCCCTCAATATGTGCATTAATGAACCATAAGACATTCAAATCACACACTCTGAATTGTTGCAATCGACTTCAGCAAGAAATCAATCAAAATCAAGCATGTTTCAGATACAACCACAATTTTTTTTTAATTTTAAAAATTATTGATTCTTACACAAGGTACATCAATGGTACTTGGCGGAGGATTTCCCTCAACACATAATGATAGCTTTCAACAAGCATAACTTGTCCTTCCACAAATCACCATTTGATATACCACATAATCTTTGCATAAGAAATCAAGATGTTTTTCAGTTTTTATTCCAAGTTGCATATTCTAAGTTCCCTTCTTAAAGATGTGAATTTGTCCTTAGCCAATAGTTTTGTGAAGATGTCTGAAATTTCTTTTTCAGTAGGGATGAATTCTAGTTCAATGTTCTTGTTTGTAACTTCATCCCTAAGAAAATGATGCCTAATTTCAATATGTTTTGTTCTGGAGTGTTGCATTAGATTTTTGGAGAGATTAATTACACTAGTATTGTCACACATGATAGATGAACATCCAATATCAATATCATAGTCAAGTAATTGACTTTTAATCCACAACACTTGAGCTGCACAACTCCCTGCAGCAACATATTCTGCTTTTGCAGTAGAGAGTGCAACTGAGTGTTGCTTTTTGGATGCCCATGTTATCATGCAATTTCCCAAGAATTGACAATATCCACTAGTACTCTTTCTATCAAGTTTACACCCAGCATAATCAACATCAGAATAAGAAATTAAATCAGCATCACATCCAGCTGGATACCATAAACCCAATTCACAAGTACCACAGAGATATCTAAAAATTCTCTTAACTGCAAGCAAGTGACTTTCCTTCGGATTAGACTGAAATCTAGCACAAAGACATACACTGAATTGAATATCTAGCCTACTTGCAGTAAGATACAAGAGAGATCCAATCATACCTCTGTATTGCTTTGCATCAACCAATTTACCTTTTTCATCCTTGTCCAATTTGATGCTTGTACTCATGGGAGTGGATGCCGGTTTGGCTTGTTCAAAATGGAGTCTTTTGAACAATTCTTTGACATATTTGGCTTGATTGATAAAGAATCCATCCTCAAGTTGTTTGATCTGCAAACCAAGAAAGAATTGTAATTCTCCCATCAAACTCATTGCAAACTCACTGTGCATGTGATTAGAGAATTCTTCACACTGAAGGATTCGTGGAACCAAAGATAATATCATCCACATATACCTGAACTACAATGATATGATTGTGGACTGATTTTGTGAAAAGAGTTTGATCCACCTTACCTCTGGAATAATTCTTACTAACCAGAAAACTGCTCAGCCTTTCATACCATGCTCTTGGAGCCTGTTTCAATCCATACAAAGCTTTGTGCAGTTTATAAATATGGTTAGATTTTTCATGATCTTCGAATCCAGGAGGTTGGGCAACAAACACTTCCTCTTTAATATTACCATTCAAAAAGCAGTTTTCACATCCATTTGAAACAATTTGAAATTTCTTGAACATGCATATGCCAATAAAATTCTCACTACTTCTAGCCTAGCTACTGGTGCAAAGGACTCTTAAAAATCAACTCCAAATTCCTGATTGTATCATTTTGCAACCAGTCTAGCTTTATTTCTTACAACTTTTCCTTCCTCATTCAATTTATTCCTAAAAACCCATCTACATCCAATTATTGAGATTTTCAGGATTTCTAGGAACTAGACTCCACACATTATTCCTTTTGAATTGATTCAATTCATCATGCATTGCTTCTACCTAAGAATTATCTTTTAACGCTTCTTCAATATTTTTAGGTTCCACTTGAGATATGAAAGCCATTTGGTCTTGTTCAATGATATTTTTAAAATGAGACCTAGTATGAACTCTATCATGAACATTACCTACAACATTCTCAAGTGGATGATCTTTGGTGTATTTAAAATTACCTTTTGTCATTGTGCTTACCTGCTCTGGTATCGACCTGATATCATGTTGTGTCGAAACATCCTCATGTTCATCAAGTTCTTCATTCTCCACTGATTGATCTAATTCTTTTACAAGAATGTCAGCATCTTCATGGTTCCTACAAAAATTATGGTCATTAGATTTCTCACAATTTTCATCAAAGATGACATGGGGAGTTTCCTCCATAGTTTTTGATTCATTATTAAAAACCCTATATGACCTTGAATTCTCAGAATATCCTAGAAAAATGTCTACATCACTTTTCTTTTCAAATTTATCTAAATCATGCTTATCATTGTTGTGAATGAAGATTGTACTTCCAAAGTCTCTAAAATATGCAATGTGAGGCTTCTTACCTTTCATGAGTTCATAGAAAGTTTTCTTAAGGACAGGTCTTACCATAACCCTGTTGAGAACGTAGCAAGAGGTATTGACAGCTTCTGCCCAAAATTTCCTTGGAGGCTGACTTTCAATCAACAAGGTTCTAGCCATCTCCACCAATGTCTTATTCTTCCTTTCAACAATTCCATTATGTTCAGGGGTCCTTGGAGAAGCAAATTTGTGATCAATTCATTTATTCCTGCAAAAGACAAAAAACAAGTTATTGTGAAATTCTCCTCCATGGTCAGTAAGAATGGAGTAGATTTTATTTGTTTTTACATTTTCAATTTTGTTAACAAACTCTTTGAAGTTTTTCAATGTGTCACTCTTGTGGGACAGAAAATATACCCAGGTAAACCTAGAGAAATCATCCACAATCACAAACCCAAATCTATGTCCACTAAGACTGAGTGTCCTAGTAGGACCAAATAAATCCATATGCAATAATTCAAAGGGTTTGGAAGTGATTAAGGGTGCAACAGATTTGAAAGATTTCCTAGTTTGTTTACCTTGGGCACATGCAGCACATACAATTACATTTTTTTCCTTCATTTTTGGTAAACCATTCACAAGAGCATATCTTAACAATTTATTCAAAACATTTTCACTAGCATGATCTAACGTACAATGCCACAATTGAAACAGATCATGCTGACTAGCAACTAGACAAAGATTTTCATGTTGATGATCGTTCAGGTCAACTAGATAAACATTGTTAATCCTTTGACCAAGAAATTTTATTTTTCTAGAATCATTTTCAACAATTTAACATTATTCAGAATTAAAAATTACCTTAAGGCCTCTATCACAAAGTTGATTGATGCTCAGTAGGTTATGATCAAGGCCTTCTACAAGCAAAACATTCTCAATAAAGCTTGAAGGATTCTTACAATTCTTCCAGTTCCAATGATTTGTCCTTTGTTTTTACCTCCAAAAATCACTTGTCCACCATCTTTTTCAGTTAATGTAGAAAATTTGTCCCTATCTCCAGTAATATGTCTTGAACAGCCACTGTCAAGGTACCATTTGTCTTTCTTGTGGGTAGTAAGACATTCCTGCAAAAGAAAATTTTGGTATCCAAATTGTTTTGGGTCCCATCAGTTTTCTCAACTCCACAGCAAGTTGTTTTGGAATCCAGATTTGTTTCATTTTTCTTGCATTTATTTTTGATCTACATTTATGATCAGTATGACCAGATTTCTTACAGATTGTGCATGCCATAATTCTTTGTGGTGTGAAATTTTTATTCTTTTTAACATGAGAATTAGAACCAACTGAAAAGTTGTTATTGTTCTTTGGATATGAAGTTGGTCTAACACTGGATTTCAAATTTTGTTGATTTTTACCTTGAATTCTTTCATGTTTGAATTGTGTTTTGGAGTTTTTGAATTGATTTTGATTTTTAGGTTTTGAGTTTATTTGTGGTTTTTATTTGATGCTCTTTTCAGACTTACTTTGAGAGGTGCTTCCTTGGACAAATGAAGTTATTAAGGTGTGCCCAATTTTCTTCTTATTTTCAAGTTGAAAGCCCAAACCATGCTTGGTAGTGTTCATCCGAACCCCTAGCATAGCATCTAGATTTTCTTTGCATTTGATAAATTTTGACAAGGTTTCTTTCTTGTCATTTAGTTTTTTTGGGGCAGTTTTCAGTTCTGCCTGAACTACCTCTTTTTCCTTTTTGAGTTTTTCATTTTCATCTATCAAAATTTATTTTTCTTTTTCAGTGGACTGGCATCTTTCCTTAATGACATCAATCTGTTCATTCAAACATTCTTGTTCCTTTTTCATGTTAATGATTTCATCATTCAACAAATTTATTTGCTTAGATTCTTGTGGGTTATGCAATATGCTGTTAATCTTCTTTTTCAAGGTTTTATTTTCAGATTTCAGTTCACACAATTTTTCAAATAAAACAGCATATGCTTCCTCCCAGTCATCAGTAGAGAAATCTTCAAAAGAAGAACTTACCTCATTGTTTTCTTCATGTCTACCCATGAGACATGTCACTTCTTCCTCATCAGATCCACTTTGTTCTTGCTCTTCATCGTCCTCATCGCTCCATGTGGCCAGCATTGCTCTTGTCTTCTTGAGCATTTGATTCTTCAATTTTTTCTTCAGATCAGGACACTCTCTTCTCATGTGTCCTGGTTTCCTTCACTCATAACAAATAATGTCAGTCTTTTTATTTGTTTCCATCTTTTTATTAAAATCATTCTTCTTTGAAACATCTTTTTTGATGAAAGGTTTGAACTTACCATTCCCTTTCTTTCTCAAGAACTTTTTGAATTGCCTTGTCAGTAAGGCCAATTCTTCACCATCCTCTTCATCAGAAGACTCATCAGTTTCATCAGATTGGTCAACAACAATTTTTGAGCTAGATGAAGCTTTTAAAGTAATAGGTTTCTTAGATGTAATAACAGATGCATTTCCTTTTCAGGTTAATCTCATATGTGATTAGTGAACCTATTAGCCCATCTAATTGCATGGTTGACAAGTTCTTTGAATCTTCAATTACTGTGGCCTTTGTATGCTAAGCTGATGGTAGTGACCTAAGAACCTTCCTAACAAGATCACTATTCAAATAATCCTTTCCTAGACCTCTAAGACCATTCACAATAAGCATAAATCTGGCAAACATCTCAGAGATGGTCTCATCACTTTTCATTCTAAACATTTCATATTCTGAAACTAAGATACTTGCCTTTGTTTCTCTTACCTTAGAGGTTCCCTCATATATTAGCTGGAACTTATCCCACATCTCCTTTGCAGACTTACATGATGATACTCTGGAGTACTCTTTGGGGTGGATGGCGTACTGCATCATGTTCATGGCACTCCAGTTGAGTGTGGACTTCTTGATCTGCTCCTTAGTCCATAAATCTTCATCCTCTAGCAATTCAGCAGGTCCTTTATCAACAATCTTCCGGAGCTCATAGTCCTGAGCTCTTAAGAAGACCTGCATCCTGTTTTTCCAATAGACATAATCAGATCCATCGAAAAAAGGAGGCCTAGAAACTGAATGACCCTCAAGCATAAATCCCTTGGTGATTTCCATAGCAACAGACTCTTGACCGTTAGATAAAACACTTAAAGTGTAATGAGAACCTGCTTTGATACTAAATGAAATATTGCAAAAAAACTACTATGAAGAAATCTAGAAGGGGGGGTTGAATAGATTTCTCTGGATTTTAAAAATCACTAGATTAGAATCTTAGAGAACTTGAATTAAGGCTTAAATCTAAAGCTCAATCACAATTCTGAACAAATTAGACATGATAGATAGTGAAATACCAACAAGCCTATCAAGCATCTAGCGCAAAAGCAATCAAACCACAGAGACAAAAAGATTTAGGGTGGTTCGGATTACATAATTGTGTATCCTACATCCACCATCCACACACACACACAAGTGGCTTATCTTGCCAGTTCAGAAAAGACACTGAACAACACACACACACTGAGATGCAGAGATCTTAGATCTGACCACACACACGTGAAATTGGGCACAAGGATTGCACCAATGTCACAAACCACACACAATAAGATGAGATTAAGGTGAAGAACTAGACTAGACAATCGAATTGCAAATTGGGGATGTCTGGTTCGAATCTCCCTGTTCTGATTTCAGGTGGGAGATCAGCTCTTCTACTTCAACTCCAGGAAGAAGACTTTGCAATCCGGAGAGTCCTCTTGAGATGGATCATCCAAGGTGATTGAAGCTTCAATTCCTTCAGATCTGGACGAAATTCTCCAGGATGAAGCCCTCTTCTAAAGTCACCTGAAGCTTCTGAGAGTTGGAAGAATTGATGTGTGTGTTGCCCCCAAGTAAAGTGGATAAGGGGCATTTATAGTCCCATAGGTCCACAAGATCTCTTCGGATTTAGGGGCACACAGATTCCTGCTCAAAAAGCCTCAACCAAAACCATCGATGTGTCCCTGCATTTCAGATCTGGAAAATTATCCGAAGTGTGTCGACACCACATAAGCATGTGTCGACGCACAAGGCACTGGCTTTAAACTGGCCTTCTAGAAGCGATAGTGAGTGTCGACACACAGATAGGCTGTGTCGACACCACTGGACATTATCCTCAAACCATGCTACTGGGAGGGACAGGGTGTCGACACACAAGCCTTCTGTGTCGACACCACTGGATGCTTTTTCCATTACTGATTGTTGGATGCATGAACTGTGTCGACACCACTTGAGTTGTGTCGACACCACTGTCATCACTTGAGCATTTCTTTGAGCTACACATGGAGAAATATTGTTAAATATAAATGAAGCATGATATCCACATTTTTATGAATCATATTTAATCATCATCAAAATAAGAGATCCAACATTAGAAACTTTGTACATAGTCTTGTTTTGACTGTGTTCAGTTTTTTGATGTGCGACAACTGAATCCGTCGCAATTTAAAGGCCAACCCGGGTTTGTTTTACTGAGTTATCCAGTAAATCATACGCATGCCCTATTGTCATATCATGTCTTGAATTTAGTTAATGGCCTAAAAGTGATCAACCTACATGACATTTGTAAGAATATGAGCTGCTATTCTAAGTGTTAATGATTGATTGATTTCGTCTACCATGTGATCATGTGATTGATATATGCTATGTCCATACTCTATCTTGTCCATAATTGAAAAGTGTTTATATGCTAAAAGTACAGCACCCATGTGATAGATTGAATTGCATACATGTCATGCTTAATTGTTATAAGCTTTCCGCCTTGTTTCAAACCGATGGATTGTGGATTGAGACATGCTCTACATGTCATATTGCACTTATAGGCAGCCCTTTCTTGGGGGGATTGGGAACTCACGGCCGGTCATTCCGTATCGGCAGTCTAGTGACCTTTCTCTTACGACCTCCGTAAATCTCTGTACTCCATGGATTCCCTCATGGAGACCGAGTTGGTTGTACTAATGAAGTACTCGGAAGATAGATTGCACTTCTATTCTTATCTACTTCTCGTGAGAGTGATTTGATAACATTGAAAACAAGCCATTAAATATAAAGATTGAACTAATGAGAATAAGCCGTTATGCTTCCGAAATTAATATGGATCATGTCCCCTTGCTTTGTTCTCTATCATCATTGGCATGATCTTTAGTTCATAATTTTCCATTGCTTGGAAATCATGTTGGCCTTAAATAAATGAATGGAATTACCAGAAATTATTGGAACTCTGGTTCACAACTATGCATGTGCAAATAGGGCTCAGTCTGGTCCTGGGAGGAGAACCCAAAATACTTATAAATCCCGAGAGTATATAATCCAATGAGGTGTCTGGCAATCACCTAATTGAATGCAAGATTGATCTGGGTAATTTCCACATTGTTATTGAATGATTGATTGACTGTTATATGTGAAATGGCCAAATCTATTGTACCTGTCATCGTTATTGATTCTAATATGTCCATGTCCATTGGAATTCTATAGAATTCAACTTGAGATATCTAATGTACATGCTACATGCTATTGAATCTCCTCTATATGTCAAGTGATCGTATTGTCATCTATCTCATTGATAATCATTCCGTCCTACATGAGAATTGTCATGAATTGTTACTGAACCATCCTCGTACATGTTATAGCTTGAAATAGTTTCCATCATTATCATCATGAGTATTGCATGATGGTATTGCCACTGTTAACATGTTAATAACGTAAAGCACACCCGCACCATGAGATGTAAATGCTACTGGGTGCTAGAGCACTCACACCTGCTTTCCTTAATATTTCCAGGAAATGAATATGAGGAATTAGAGAATGATGGGACTGGGGATGAGTGATGAGCTTCTCAATTGCACCCGTCTATATAGCTAGTCATCCAGCAAGATTAGAGTTCAAGAGTCTATAATAGTTAGTTTTCCATTTATGGAGTCAGATGTACTTGGAATACAATATTGGGCCCTATGTTTGGCTCTAGTAATTTGTGAGGTTTAAATTAGTTGAATGGAAATGAAATAAAGAGTATTTGGTTGGCAATATTATTGTCTCACGTCTTGTTTTATACTTAGTTGTTACTCTGAATTACTCGACTGTGATACGCACACTTGTATCGCTCAAGCTCTTGACGTTTATTTTCTGCTGCTAAATGTCTGGGCGTGACAATTTGTATCAGAGCCTGGGCTTTCCCTAAGTCCTAGGCAATCAGGAATGATAGGATGGGTGTCATTAGAACCCTCAGCTTGTGTCAAGAACTTTGTACCTATCTGGTGAGATTGGGTAGAATCATGGGCTAAGTCCAATATTTTATTTAATAGATAAATACCATAAGTTACAAGGCATTAACAAGGGGTAAAGAAGATTGACCATGTGATAATTTATCTTGAAGAAACTTAAATAAACATCAATGGAGGATACACCTGCACCATTGATGGTCGGACAAAGATCAATCGAGAGACTAACCGAAGCATTGCTACAAGCTGCCCAACTGCTAGAAGATGCCTTAGGAATTGCTAAAGGAGATACAAATGAAAAGGAAAGGTCTAAGGATGATAGAGGAGTTGGGGAAATTGATAGAAAAGAAGAAATCACTATCTTGGGAGACTCCAAAACTACAACCAGAGAGAAACGACCTAACAACAGTAGCAAACCGCAAAGGAGAAAGAAGTCCAAGAAGAACAATAAGAAATTAGTTTCCACTCCTGAAGGAAGATGCAAACACTACAACAAAGTAAATCATCGGTCTGAGGAGTGTTGGAGGTTTCAAGATAAATGTTTCTGATGTGGTAGCCAAGACCACAAGGTTAAAGATTGCCCTAATGAGAAATCAAGCTCAGGGAATAAATGGCAGAACAAACCAAGGGAGGAGGTACGAGAGAGGTATCCTTTCTAACCCGCATTTATTTGACCCTGAAGTACACCACCAATAAATCATTGTATTATGCGCAAATCACAAATAGATTCCCCGTAAGTCCAGTTCATAAATACATATGAATTTGGGGGACCAAATTCTTTTAAATGGGGGAGGATGTAGCAACTCAAAATTTTAAAATATAAATAAATAAGAAAACTCATTATCACATGCGAGACATTTCAATGGAATTAAATACAAACTAATATTCAGACACTTAAACTATAAATTTCAAGGAGTAATAATTGGGTCTGGACATAAATAACTCGGTTGGCCAATGCTGAACAAAGTCTTAAGACAAATAAACCCGATAACGATAAAAGCGATTATCGTAGATATAAAACCAACTCAGAATCGCACGAAGAGTTATGATGACAAACTAAATAAAGTAATACAAATAATATTAAAGAAACTAGGGTCAGACAAACATGTTTGGGTTAGTAAAACCATAAACTTTCACTTAAGGCGATAAAACCCAATAATGTCAAAAACCTATTATTTCATATAACGAACTAAAGTACAATAGATGTTTGAGGTCAAATCATGTTTATTAGGCCAATAGGTGGTCAAACAAAAAGGAAATACTATTTAAAATTCGTATTAACCCAATACGCATTAGTAAAATGGGTCATTTAAGCTTAAATATGAGTTCATTGGGCCATTAATCATGACCCAAACGTAAGCCCAACATGAGAGCACAAATTTGTTCTCTACTACTTGCTATTTGGTGTTGGATTAAGATGGAAATAGCTTCATATGGTAGTTCTAGTCATGGTAGGACTCCTATCATAATATTTGGAAACCCCAAAGCCCGGAATCAAGTAAACCTAGCCATATAAAACCATCATGAGACTCCCTAGGCCGACCTTAGCGAGCACTCTTCGTTGTTGGACGTGGGAAGGATGCCCAGGAGCAAGGAAGACGACCCAGAAGCTTGGATTGGTGAAGAACATCTTCCCCAAGCCTCTGCATCGACCCAGAATGTTCCAGGGATTTTAAGCAGTCAAAGGTAGGTGTTCTCGGGCTTATCTAAACATTGCACATACCTTTTGTAAGAGCATTGTGTCTAGTTTCATATGCATGTGTTTTTCCCAATTTTTATAAACCATGTGAGTTGTAATAAGCGTTTTCTAGGAGTCGCAAGTGTTTAGAGCTTTATGTGTTCTTACTATTTTTCACGCAAACCAAGGCCAACTTGGGTCAAACTAAAATCGTGATTCTCTTCTACTTATTGTCCTCGACACCTTTCATGTTCAGAGTTTTGTTTAAAGAGCACTATACTTCGAGTTATAAGCCTATCATGAAAGATTGTAGCATTTTTTTGGGTTTCGGGCAAGATCCAAGAACGCGTCCACTCCAGACGTCGCGTTTCTGTGCCCACACCGATTCTGTGTCATCGAGTTGATGTTTGTACATATTGCCTTAAACGCGTCCATCGTGACCGACACATTTTTGAGTCCACATCGGTTCCAGTTCCACATCGACTCTGGAATGAGTCGATCTCACATCGACTCTATTTCTGACCGTCATCACACCGATTCTGTCAGTAGTCGATCTAACATCGACTCTGGAAGGAATCGATCTAACATCAACTCTAGAAGGAATCAATCTCACATCGACTCTGAAAGGAATAGATCCCACATAGATTCTGATTGTAATCGTTCCTACATCGATACCATTTGTACACCGATTCTGGTTGTAATCATTTTGACACCGACTCCGTTTGTAATTGTTTTCACATCGATTCCTGTTGTACATCGATTCTGTCAGTAATTGTTCCCACATCGATTCCCACATCGATTCTTGTTGTACATCGATTCTGTTAGTGATCATTCCCGCATTGATTCGCATTTCTGTGTCTACAAGCCGATGTCTGCATCGATTACCATGAACGCCTCAGTGTAAACCGTTGCGTTTATGTTCCCAATCCATCATTCGTATCGACTATCTATAAACGCGACCGTTAGGTCGGTCGCGATTTAGAAACTTTGTACAGAGTCTTGTTTTGACTGTGTTCGGTTCTTTGACGTGCGACGACTAAATCCATCATGATTTAAAGGCCAACCCGAGTCTGTTTTACTGAGTTATCCAGTAAATCATATGCATGCCCTATTTTCATATCATGTCTTGCATTTAGTTAACGGCCTAAAAGTGATCAACCTACATGAAAATCATAAGAATATGAACTGCTATTCTAAGTGTTAATAATTGATTGATTTCATCTACCATGTGATTATGTGATTGATATATGCTATGTCCATACTCTATCTTGTCCATAATTGAAAAGTGTTTATATGCTAAAAGTACAACACCCATGTGATAGATTGAATTACATACATGTCATGCTTAATTGTTATTAGCTCTCTACCTAGTCTCAAATTGATGGATTATGGATTGAGACACACTCTACATGTCACATTGCACTTATAGGAAGCCCTTTCTTGGGGGGATTGGGAACTCACGGCCGATCATTCTGTATCGGCAGTCTAGTGTGTAGGATCGAATAGGTGGATAGATCAGATCTACAAGAGGGGGGGTGGTTGAATAAATCTAACACCAAATAATGTGGAAGCTTAAGCAATTCTAAATTACTTCGAATCAGAGATCAATTCGGACAAAGAAATTACTGATCTGAAGTTGGGTGTGTGTGGATTATGTGTGATTAGTGTGTGTGAGCAAATCAATTAGAAGTGTGAACGAAATCCCTATGCATGCATCTAGCGCAATACAAAGTCAAACCACAATTCAAACGACTACACAGAGGATTTTTAAGTGGTTCGGAAATCACCTCCAGTGACTCCTACGTCCACCCCTCACACAGTGAGGCCACACTACTCAAAACCTTGAGTACAACACACACTAGAGAACAACGACTCTAAACAACCTTGAGCACGATGGCTCAACAAACTGAGCACGACGGCTCAAACAACAACCGGAGCACGACGACTCCAAATTGAGCACGACGGCTCAAACCACACAGTGAGTATGGCGACTCATAAACCAGAGCTCGACGGCTCACAGTACAAAAGCTAGATCAAACATAAAAGAGATCAGATCCTCTAGTAATGATCTGATTCAAGATAGATTCATACATAGAAATTTGTGCAGAACTTCATGCACAAATCTCATAGACGAAATAAGGAAGAACAAACTCAGAAGTGAGAGAAATGGATGTAGAATGAGTGTTCTTCGATGAAGAGGGCTTGCAGACACTTGAATTGAGGAGCCTTGATGGAAATCGATAGAGATTCTCCTCAATTGGCGATGCTATGCTTTGATGGCATCTGAAATGCCAGAAATCCTTCTTCTACTGCTCCTCTTCAGTTGGATCTACTCCCTTTCCTAGCATAACAAGCTTCTCTTCAGAGATTCCCCTTCATTCCCACATCCTTCCTCTTGAAAGGATGGCCTGCAACTTCTGGAGATGGAGCAAGATCTGGAAAGCCCCCTTTTGCCGCCAAAAAGCTTCTTTCTGGAAGTGTATGGGCTCTCTTCCCTTTGGGGTACAAGGAGCATGGGTATTTATAGCCCCATATGTCCATAAAGTGCCTTGGGGTGCGTGGGCACAAAAATCTAGGTCAAATCTCTTAATTCCCAAGCAGCCACGTGTCCAGAAAAATTCACGTTTTTGAGTTTCAGCTGGACTGTGTCGACACCACCAGGGAGTGTGTCGACACACTGTCCCAAACATGAGAACAGGTTTCCTAGAAGCTGGAACTAGTGTCGACCTAACCATTGAGTGTGTCGACACGACTGGTAGACTATGTCAACACACAGGCAGACCGTGTCAACACACAGGCAAACCGTGTCAACACACAGGTGGACTGTGTTGACACCACTGAGACAAATTTGTGTAAACCTGAAATTATAAAGTGTAAACCATTAATACAAGATATTATCATTAAAATATGAGATATTAAACATCAAAAACATGTTTTTTGAGCATTATTGTGATATGTATAAAATGTATAACATATTCAACATGTCATCATTAAAATCACAATATGTCATCATTAAAATCACAATATGTCATCATTAAAATCACAATATGTCATCATTAAAATCATAATATGTCATCATTAAAATCACAATATGTCATCATTAAAATCACAATATGTCATCATCAAAATCAAAGTATGAGCGACGTTCATTGGTCATCATTAAAATACAACTTTAGGAAATTCCAAAACACTCAACCCAACAATCTCCCCCTTTTTGATGATGACAAAACATATGCACAATCTCCCAATAACCTGACTTCCTTGACTGCAATAACTCCCCTTGACCATATACACCCTTTTGAACTTTCTCGCCATAAAGAACTTTCTCCCCCTAGAAACTTTTACTTTCTCCTCCTTTAAGAAACTTTCTCCCCATTTTTGACAGCATCAAAAAGTTAGACAAAAGAGAGAAACAAAGATTGTAGGAGATCAAGAAATGAAATGTAGGAAATGAATGGTCAGAAGTAATCAAAATAAGTGAGGCAAAGTGATATTGTCAAATGAGAGAAATGATTGTGTTTTTGGTCTTGTGCCACGAAGTTTAATCACAAAGACACACTCAACACAAGGTATTGCAAGATATAATGATCTGAATGTGGTTAAGATAATGATGCAAATGTGAAATAAAGTGACCTATATAAGTGATCAGAAGTATTTAACAAGGATGTTAGGAGCTTTAATTTTAACACAATGTAGAATAATAGGTTTAAACTCAGTATACATGAGCTTTATTAAGGTCTTAAGCTTTTCTATCCTGTCTTTTAATTTTCTTGTAATTTTGGCTGGGAAAGAATACAAAAATAAATTCGTTAAATCTAACTTTTCAGTGTAAGAGATCACATTGATCAGATGTAAGATCTCTTGATTACTCAGTGGTTTAACTTTCATTATCTTATACAGAGTTGAAAATTTGATTTCCACTTTTTACGCGAAACAAATCACTTTTTAGGTGAAATGGCCCGGTTACTTAGTAGTTCAAGAATTTGCATTGCTCTGTTTGTATCTTTCCAAGGTTTTGATCATTTTCTTTTGATGTTTTACAGGAATATGTTTGCTTTAACCAGAAAAGTCAGGAATACGAATTTAGAAAAATTATTCTTAACATGTGGTAAAAATGAAGCTTAAACATGCACATGTTAAATAGTAAAGCCACTCATGTGCCGACAAGTGTTTTGCAAGTCATTTTAAAGACATTTAGTATTAAAATTGCATAACCTTGAAATGATACTAAATCTTTGAAATTAAACTAAATGCACAATGAGTTTAGTTTCAATGTTTTAATTCTCTAAAAGAAAGTAGCACAAGGACTCAAAAATTCTGATGACTTTGGGGTTCAAAATAGACAAGTAAGTTCAAGAGATATGACATGACTGAAGAAATAGGAATGGAATCAAGTGAAAACAAAATGAACGTGAATGTTTTATTTGAAAGACAAGGACTCCCCCTCAACAATTGCATACAAGGCTCTTGATACTTGGTGGAGACATATACTCACACATAGTGAAAGTGTCCAGACAAGCCTGACTTGTCTTTCTTCAAATCACCATTTGATATACCAAGAATGTCAATGCAATGTGAGAGTGAGGAGTTTATTTGCAAGAACATTTGTCAACAAACTGAATGGGAGTTGTTAATAAATCAGATATGAAAGAATATTTCTCCAGCATTTCACTCAAAGATTCTTTTGACTCACTTTCCCATAAGATACGCATGATATGAAATGATCATTTAAGCAATTCAGATATGTTCATTCAAAGTAGTTTGCACAGAAAGAATATGAACATGATCAAGCATACATTAACATGCAATTTATTGAAGGAGAAAAGTTTTTCAAAAACTCAAAATTGTTTTAAAGACTTAAAATAAAGTTTTTGAGATTTTCATTTTTCTTGATGACCTTTATGAAGAAAACGACTATTGATACTTGGCGGAGAATTTTTCTCATGCATGATGATAGTTTCCAAACAAGCCTAACTTGTCCTTTCACATTTCACCATTTGATATATCGCATAGTCACAGCAAAAAGGTCAATTATTCTTTATTGTTAGCATGAAATTCATTACATTTTAAGAACATTTTTGCACTTTTTCAAATTTACTCCCCCTTAATATGTGCATGGAATGAAAAAGCTAGCAAGCAATTCACACATGATTATGCACACAATTAGCTTTAAGCATAACATGACTTCTGGTACTTGGCAGAATATTTTACTCACGCATAATGATAGCTTCCAAATAAGCATAACTTGTTTATCCACATGTCATCATTTGATATATCAAAAAGTCAAAGTTGTTGATATGCACACAGAATCATGGGCATAGTTAAGCAAGCATGATAACACAAACATGATTCCAAATGTTAAAACACAAAGTTATTGTTGGGAGTAGCATCAAAACATATTTTTCATTGTTCAGATAAAAAATCAAACATCATTTCAATTCAGGCAATTCAAATTTGAAATGATAAAGAAGTTTTACCTGAATGGACTTCAATTGCTTTTCAAAGATTTTACCTGTGTTCTCCAATCATTTCTTGCCTTGCACTGCCAATATCTTGAATCCATTTACAATGTATGACTGCAAGACTCCTCAGCTTGCTGATCAAGCTGGTTTTGGGACCCACACTTGCTTGGGTCCTACAATGAAATCAATGTTAGAGTGCAATAAAAATTTTTGAATCCAAAATGATTTTATTTTTGGTATAGATGCATTTCTTTCATTGATAGAACTATGAGCAGAATTAGTTCCAAATTTTCTTTTTGTCTTGCTCAATGTATCTATGTTTTCATGAAGTGTTCAATTTATATTCACATGGAGTTTCTGAGCATTTTCAACAAAATCATGATTCTTAGTTACATGTGAATGATGTGAAAATTTTTGCAAGTAATTCAAGCTAAAATCATCATGGAAGAAATGAAATAAACAAGCAATCATGTTTCAATGACAACCATTTTTTTATTTTTATTTTTAAAATTAATGACTCTTACACAAGGAAGATCATTGGTACTTAGCGGAGGTTATTCCTCACACATAATGATAGTTTCCAGACAAGCATGACTTGTCCTTCCACAGTTCACCATTTGATATACCAATTGATCTTTGCATGAGTCCCAATTGATTTCAGTTTTTCTTTAGCAGGGAATCTCTCAGAAGTATTTACTTAGTGAGATTTTCATTTTCTTTCATTCTCTTCACTTACTTTCCTTGTAGGCTCAGTCATGAAGCCTTCATCTTGAAATTGACTATAAGGATCCCTGCATCGAGCATTCAAGCAGCACATTTCAAAACCCAAACTTGTTTGGGTCCTAAGGATCTGAATCTGCAATAATGATTTTTGAATCCAAAAGGATTTTATATTTGGTGCATTTTTCTAAAAATTAGAAACACTAGAATCTTAGTTTCTAATCTTAGAGTTATTGGTATAGAATGCACCACTGACATACTGAACATTTTGTTTTCTATTTTTCAGATTTTTATCATGGAATTCAGAAGAGATCTTTTGTGCAACAGTTCCTTTTTCATGTACATAGAATTTCTGAGTGTTTTCAACATGAACATGATCTTTATTCTTATGTACATTAACATGAAACATGGGAGCATGCATAAGATTATCAATTCTATGCCAACATTCCCTAGAAGTATGCCCAAATTTATGACATGTGAAGCACTAGACTGATTTGACATATTTATGAAAATGTTGATCTCTATTCCAGTAAAATTTGGCTAAATGACCAGGTTTATTACAATTAAAGCAAATGAGATCATTTCATACCTGGTACTTACCTTGGCATGTATGCATTTGCTGGAATCTCCTTTTCATGTGAGTAGGCATACCATGAGGAGAAGAAGGTATCTTTTGGTGGCTCTTGGCATGATGTGAATATTGAACTTTCTTTGGAGCTTTTTGGACTAATGGAGGAAGTAGATGAATCTTCTAGATAGTAGCATTTTTCTTTTTCATTGTCTGTTTCTGAATAAGAACTTTCACAAGTTTTTCATTAGAATTAGCAGAGTTCTTGTTCACAGCAGCTTTAACAAATGTTAATTTTGATTTATTTTTATTTTTCTTATCTCTCATAGAAACAAGACTTGCGTATTTAGTATTCTTCAATTCATATTCAAACTTCTATTTTTCTGCTTTTAATGCAACAACTTCTTTTTCTGAGATTTGAAGCTTGTTTAGCATGACATCCAAACCATTTTTCATCTTGTTCTTTTCATTTTCAAATTGAGCAATTTGTTTTTCCAAATCAGTAATTTTATTACTCAAATTGCTACAATCATTGTCCAATGATTTGTCATGCAACAAGCATTCAATCTTCCTCTGTAACTGATGATTTTCTTCAACAAGTTGTTTGCATCTCTCATTTATTTGATGATCATGAGCCATGTTAGAAATCTGTCTGTTTAATTGATCATTATAAAAATTGAAGTTTTCATTGAGATCAATCAATTTTCCATTTTCCTCTTTCAAATGAAAATTTTCATATTCCAACTGATCATGATTTTCTTTCAACTTGGACAACTTGTTTTCACAAATTTTGATTTTATCTTTCCAACTTTCTTTTTCAGAATTCAGTTTCTGAACTTCATTTTTCAAATTCTCATTTTCTTCTAAAAGATCTTTATCATTGTTCTGGAGCAATTCAAGTGTATTTTTCAAGTTTTCACTTTCTTTATGGCAATGTTTTAAAGTCTTTTTCAAATCTTTATTCATAGTGTTCAGCT
This sequence comes from Colocasia esculenta, assembly GCA_014218235.1. Classification (NCBI taxonomy): domain Eukaryota; kingdom Viridiplantae; phylum Streptophyta; class Magnoliopsida; order Alismatales; family Araceae; genus Colocasia; species Colocasia esculenta. Next base: position 125,886,218 of record CM024757.1, read on the forward strand.
TTGCATTAAGATTTTGTATCTTTTCACAGAATTCAATCAATTCAACATAAGACATACCTTCATCTGCATCATAATCAGAATTAGAATACATAAATGGATCTGGAATTGATTTACCTGATCTTGTAGACCCATGTGAACTCTTGTGTTCTGGAGAGGATGCAGAATGCTCTGAGCTCATGGAATGTGCTGCTAGAGCCAAAGTCTTTTGAATTGTTGATTTTATGGATTCATTGAAGCTCTTCTTTGTCATTGAGCATTGGTGAATTCCTTTTGCTCCTTTTCTTTTTACTTCCTCTGAAAAACTTGTTGAAAGTGAGATTGGGGATTTCTCTGAAATTATAATAAGAAATTCATGCAGATTAAAGAAATTTGCCATTATACCAAAACTCAAAAGACTATTAGATCTAATCACAGTGAATCAATGTAACAAGGAATTAGATCTAAAAATTAGAGTGGTTAACCTGCTCTGATACCAAATGTAGGAATTAGAGCGATTAAGCACACAAAGACAGTGAAAAATCAACTAAATAGTAAAAGAAGATAGAGCACAGAGATCAAACAGAACCAATCAAATCAGATCAGAAACAGATATTAACCTGCTCTGATACCAGTTGTAGGATCGAATAGGTGGATGGATCAGATCTAGAAGGGGGGGTTGAATAGATCTAACATCAATTAATGCGGATGCTTAAGCAATTCTAAATTACTTCGAATCAGAGATCAATTGAGAAAAACAAATTACTGATCTGAAGTGTGGGTGTGTGTGGATTATATGTGATTAGTGTGTGTGAGCAAATCAATTAGAAGTGTGAACGAAATCCCTATGCATGCATCTAGCGCAATACAAAGTCAAACCACAATTCAAACCACTGCACAAAGGATTTTTAGGTGGTTCAGAAATCACCTCCAGTGACTCCTACGTCCACCCCTCACACAGTGAGGCCACATTACTCAAAACCTTGAGTACAACACACACTGGAGCACGACGACTCCAAACAACCTTAAGCACGATAGCTCAACAAACTGAGCCGACGACGACTCCAAATTGAGCACGACGGCTCAAACCACACAGTGAGTGCGACGACTCACAAATCAGAGCTCGAGGGCTCACAGTACAAAAGCTAGATCAAACACAAAAGAGATCAGATCCTCTAGGAATGATCTGATTCAAGACAGATTCATACACAGTAATTTGTGCAGAACTTCATTCACAAATCTCATAGAAGAAATAAGGAAGAACAAACTCAGAAGTGAGAGAAATGGATGTAGAATGAGTGTTCTTCGATGAAGAGGGCTTGAAGACACTTGAATTGAGGAGCCTTGATGGAAATCGATGGAGATTCTCCTCAATTGGCGATGCTCTGCTTTGATGGCATCTGAAATGCCAGAAATCCTTCTTCTACTGCTCCTCTTCAGTTGGATCTGCTCCCTTTCCTAGCACAGCAAGCTTCTCTCTAGAGATTCCCCTTGATTCCCACGTCCTTCCTCTTGAAAGGATGTCCTGCAACTTCTGGAGATGGAGCAAGATCTGGAAAGCCCCCTTTTGCCGCCAAAAAGCTTCTTCTGGAAGTGTATGGGCTCTCTTCCCTTTGGGGTACAAGGAGTGTGGGTATTTATAGCCTCATATGTCCATAAAGTGCCTTGGAGTAGGTGGGCACAAAAATCTAGGTCAAATCCCTCAATTCCCAAGCAGCCACGTGTCCAGAAAAATTTGCATTTTTGAGTTTCAGCTGGAATGTGTCGACACCACCTGGGAGTGTGCCGACACACTGTCCCAAACATGAGAACAAGTTTCCTGGAAGCCGGAACTAGTGTCGACCTGACCATTGAGTGTGTCGACACGACTGGCAGACTGTGTCAACACACAGGCAGACCGTGTCAACACACAGGTGGACTGTGTCGACACCACAGAGACAAATTTGTGTAAACCTGAAAATATAAAGTGTAAACCATTAATACAAGATATTATCATTAAAATATGAGATATTAAACATCAAAAATATGTTGTTTGAGCATTATTGTGATATGTATAAAATGTATAATATGTTCAACATGTCATCATCAAAATCACAATATGTCATCATTAAAATCACAATATGTCATCATTAAAATCACAATATGTCATCATCAAAGTCAAAGTATGAGTGATGTTCATTGGTCATCATTAAAATACAACTTTAGGAAATTCCAAAACACACTCAACCCAACATAGTGACCTTTCTCTTAAGACCTCCGTAAATCTTCGTACTCCGTGGATTCCCTCATAGAGACCGAGTTGGTTGTATCAATGAAGTACACGGAAAATAGATTGCACTTCTATTCTTATCTACTGCTCGTGAGAGTGATTTGATAACATTTAAAACAAGCCATTAAATGTAAAGATTGAACTAATGAGAATAAGCCGTTATGCTACCGAAATTAATCTGGATCATGTCCCCTTGCCTTGTTCTCTATCATCATTGGCATGATCTTTAGTTCATAATAGTCCATTGCTTGGAAATCATGTTGGCCATAAATGAATGAATGGAATTATCAAAAATTATTGGAACTTCGGTTCACAACTATGCCTTTGCAAATAGGGCCCAGTGTGGTCCTCGGAGGAGCACCCGAAATACTTATAAATCGTGAGAGTATATGATCCAATGAGGTGTCTGGCAATCACCTAATTGAATGCAAGATTGATCTAGGTAACTTCCACATTATTATTGATTGATTGATTGATTGATTGATTGACTGTTATATGTGAAATGGCCAAATCTATTGTACATGTCATCGTTATTGAATCCAATGTGTCCATGTCCATTGGAATTCTACGGAATTCAACTTGAGATATCTAATGTACATGCTACATGCTATTGAATCTCCTCTATATGTCAAGTGATTGTACTGTCATCTATCTCATAGATAATCGTTTCGTCCTACATGAGAATTGTCATGAATTGTTACTGAACCATCCTCTACATGTTATAGCTTGAAACAGTTTCCATCGTTATCGTCATGAGTATTGCATGATAGTATTGCCACTGTTAACATGTTAATAACGTAAAGCACGCCCACACCATGAGATGTAAATGCTACTGGGCGCTAGAGCACTCACACCTACTTTCCTTAATTTTTTCAAGAAATGAATATGAGGAATTGGAGAATGACAGGATCAGGGACGAGTGATGAGCTGCTCAACTGCACCCGTCTAGATAGCTAGTCAGCCAACTAGATTAGAGTTCAAGATTCTGTAATAGTTAGTTTTCCATTTATGGAGTCAGATGTACTTGAAATACAATATTGGGCCCTATGTTTGGCTCTAGTAATTTGTGAGGTTTAAATTAGTTGAATGGAAATGAAATAAAGAGTATTTGGCTGGCAATATTATTGTCTCACGTCTTGTGTTATACTTAGTTGTTACTCTGAATTACTCGACTGTGATACGCACACTTGTATCGTCACGCTCTCGATGTTTATTTTCCGCTGCTAAATGTCGGGGCGTGACAGCACCCGCGTTGGGGGTAGAAGCCTCGGCTGTGGTCGGGACGTCGATACGTATCGAAACGTTGTCAGCTGACCCTTTGACGTCAATGTCCCCCTTGTCCCTCTCATTATCGATCACTAGCTCGGACAGGTCGAAGTTCGGATGCGTTTCCCTTACGCGCCCGAGGTAGAAGTCATACCCTTGTTGGAGGAGCTTGACAACCTCAGCCTTGAGCTCGTCAGATTCTTGGTACTCAGTGACAGCCTCGGCAAACACCTTCTTCTTCTGCTCAGCCATCAGTTGGGGATCTCGACCCTCGTCTTCTCGTGGGTCCTCTACTCTGCCTTATGGGCCTCTTTCTCGTCCCGGAGGGACTGGAGTAGCTTCTCCGCCCTCTCAGCCTCCTTGGCTTTCAGCTTATTCGGCCTCAAGCTTGGCCTCGACCTCGGTACTCACACCTCGGCTGATGCTCGGAAGGTCTCAACCCGGAGTAGAAGCATTCTAAACGACACCAGCTGCTCTTGCGCAGCCCTATAGAAGTCCTCGATGACCTCGTTGGATTTTCGGGCCAAGGAGGGGGCTATGGCTCCAGCAGGGACCGATTGTCGGCCCCACTCAGTGGCGCTGGGCTCCCTCGATCGACAAGGCGACGTTGGAAGAGAGGAGCCCGAGGGGGTGATCTCGGTCGATGCCGACCCCATGGCAGTCCAAGGATGTTTGGATGGCACCCTCTTCTCTGACACCTGCGTCTTCTCGGGGGTTGAGGATGATGGGGTAACGGCAGGGACGTCGAACTCAGCCGGGTGACTGCGCTTTAAGCCTCGGCTCGCACTCTTCTTACTCCTCGACATGAGCTCGCGTGTAGCCAGCTGAAAAAGTGAAATACTGCCCTTCACTTTGGCGAATGCAGCTGACAACTTACCCTTGTCAGCCATTGCTGTGAGAGAAGAATCGGTTAGTTCTCATAAATGATTAGACAACGAGAAAAGGAAATAACATCCGTAAAAAGATCAAACTTCGGATGGCCTCGGTAATCAGCTCATACAGCTTCTCAGAAGACTCGAACAGGTCGGGAGGCTCCAACACCTATAGAGACTCGAGCTCGGATGCAACAAGATTTGGAGGGCGAAAAGCTTTATCTCGGATGTTCACTGCCGACCACGTGGTCGGAAAGGGCCATCCGGTCAGGGAGTAAACAAAAATGAAGTTCCTCTTCTAATTATGGATAGAGGAAGGCATTCGGCAAAGAATTTACTGACCTGACCGAGCTACGAAGTACAACCAGTCTCCGAAGGCTTTTATGGAGAAACAATGTAAGAAGAGGCGTGTGGTCGGAAGGACCTCGGCTAGGGCATAAGCTGTTAGGATCGGATATTCGGTTATGGCAAAGCTAGAAGGGGGGGTTGAATAGATTTCAAGCGGAAACTTAAGCAATTTAAGAATTACTTTGGATTAAAAGATCTACTCAATTAAAACCCCTTTGATCTGATGTAATGTGTGTGAACAAATTAACAAGTAGTGTGTAAACGAAATCCCTAGGCATGCATCTAGCGCAACACAATGCAAACCACAAGTCAAACCACAGTGCACAAGGGATTTTTAGGTGGTTCGGAGATCACACCGCGTGACTCCTACATCCACCCCCCACACAGTGAGGACACACTACTCAAGAACTGAGTACAACACACACGAGCACAACGGCTCAACCACACACACACGCGCTAGATCAAGTCCACAATAGATCAGATCCTCTAGCCTTGATCTGACCAACACACCACACATGTTGTCTGATGCAAACACGCAATCAGAGCAACAATCCACACATGGATCAAGCACAAGGAACGCTTGAACCACTACCACACACACAAAGATATGAAAGGTGTAGAAGTAGAAGAGTTCAGAGATGTAGAAGTATATCCTGATGAAGAACTCTTCATGGTGGTCGTCCGAATAACTTCAAGATTTGTCTTGATAGGTATCACTTGATGGAGAAGCTTGAAAGATGGACGAACCGGCTTCAACTCCGCTTGGAAGATGGATCTTCTTCGCTCTGGTCGGAGGGATGAAGCAGGACAGTAGGAAGAAGCTCTTCTCTTGAGTTTTGCTTAGGGTTTTGATATGGTGGCTTCTTGCTGTGAAAATAGTCTCATATGATCCTTATATATGGGTGTCCAAACATGGAGAGTCGTGCTTAAGGGATCACCCAATATAGATCATATCCTGGCCATTAGATCTTCCCAAAACTCCGTCTGTCGACAGCCGACTTACTGTTGTCGACAGGGTTGATAGGTTGCAAAAACCAGAAGACTGGCCTTCGGGAAACCATTTTCTGTGTGTATCTGTCGACAGGCTACAGTGTATCTGTCGACAGGTACACTATTCATCTAGACAGCACACTATTCATCTGTTGACAGCTACTTGTTCCAGCAGCTTGTCTTGTTCTTTTGCACTTGGATTTTATTGCTTGTCTTGTGTACATTCACACCTACATTAAAAGACAATTATTAGTGAGATATAATGAAATATAAATGAACAAGTTAGACATGTTTTCTTGATTAGCATTTGCTTTTCTTGATTAACATTTGCTTAACTTGACATTCTCATTATGTTTCACATATTCACATCACATCAATTTGTATTGTTCATGAAATGCTCATCGATTGCTCATCATCAAAAAACAAACATACCATATGTCAACTTCACATACTCATGTAAACCCAACATTCTCCCCCTTTTTGATGATGACAAAATTTCAATTTATACACAATTGATGTTTCTCCCCCTTTTGGCAACATCCAAAAAAGATAAGTCATGCTCAAATGGATAAGAATGAAGCAAAGAACTGTGTTTCCAGTCATTGATCAGTAAGTGCACACAGTTACAAAAAAAAAGGTATTCCATTGCATGAAACAACAAAAGCAAAAGTGAAGGAGAAAGAGATGATGGAGTTAACAGACTGATGACTCAAAGAAGTGGAAGGAAATGAAGCAAAGAACTGTGTGACCACAGAACTGAATTGTGAATGATATGAGTGGGGAATGAGTGTTCAATTAGAATTTTAAGGTGGAGAACTAGTTTATACCCATTAAAGATGTCATAGACACTAGTAGTTAGACATAAAAATTCTACAATGGTTAAGAAATAATACTTCGGGAATCTCAAGTTGTAGTATTAAAAGACATCGTTCAAAAATATTGAAAATAAGATAACTCCTTTGAAATAAAACTGTTGTAGAAAAACATATTCCTTTGTGGGGATGTTCAGTTGGTACTTGAAAGTAATGTCTACATGAGCGATTAACAATAAACAACACATTGCCCTTGATGTAAAAAATGGAGGCTACACTCTATTTCTTGCATTGAATTTTTTCTTTGTCAAGTTAATGTGGGGAAAAGTAGTAATTAAGATCACTTTCACCTTTGACGTGAAGGTAGACATTTGGGATGCCCATACCCCAGTTACTCAGTGTAAGTGACCATCATACCATTGTAGAGAGATAATGAAAGTACTTTTTGACGTGAAGACAGACATTTGTGAAGCCCATGTCCCCGGTTACTCGGTAATACTCATCATTGCTCTACCTTTATCCCATTTCAAATACTTTTTGTTTGAACTTTGAGTTTAGAAATAGGTAGCTTTTCTCCTTTATTTTTAATTCTAAATCATGATCAAAAGATTATTTAAGGTCAAAAGCCTATGTAAAACATAAAGTTCAATAACCTTCGTACTTATCAATCCACTTGAGAAAAATGATTATTTGCAAGGGAGTTATTCAAGTGAGTTAGGTTAGAATCATTAGATTTGATCAATGTTTTCTAGATGACACAACCTAGACTCAAACACAAAATATTATATCAAAATCATTGTGATTAAGTCAATGTCTTTGATACTATGTGAGTATGAAAGATTGCAATGAATAGTGAGTCCCTATTCTCCCCTTGCATCAATAATATGAACATACTCATAAAGAAAGGATTAGAAAAGATGAAGATTTATGGATGAAGTGAGTATCTGTCGACAGCAAACATGAGCCTATCGACAGATGCAAACAGTTGTGAAGTTCTGGGTTCAGGTAAGGTATGGGCTGTCGACAGTTGGGGTGCTAGCTGTTGACAGATATAGACAGACAGAAAATATGAAGTTCGGAACTGTGACTGACTGTCGACAACAGAAGATGTGGCTGTCGACAGATGCACACTGGGTGTAATTTCTGGGTTCTGTGAAGTCATATCTGTCGACAGGCTGTTTGGGGCTGTCTGCAGGGGCTTTGAAACTTCAGCTTTAAGGCTTTGAGTTGAGAGTGATTTGAACCATAAGATTGAGGGATAAATACACATTGAATATGAAGGGTATCCCTTATGAATTTCACTCACCTAGCCTTAACTTACTCCCCCATAGAGTGTGCATATGATGACTCATCATTCAAGCAAATCAATCAATGAGATACACAAACATACCAAGCATTTGCACACAAAAGAACATCCATAAGCATAAAAATACCAACATTCTTTCTTTTAAAGAGAGCCATGTGGCAATATTGATGTGAAAGAATGTCCCTCAAACAACTCACTCAAAAACTCTTTTTGACTTACTCCCCCATAATGTATGCATGGTATTGAATGAACATTCAAGCAATTCACATATGTTCATGTCAAGCAATTTTCACATGGAGAGTATAAACGTGATCAATTGAGGTTCTTGAGATTATGATTTTTTGATAATCTTTATGTAGTAGAAAACTATTGATACTTGGCGGAGAATATTTCTCACGTATAATGATAGTTTCCAGACAAGCCGGACTTGTCCTTCCACATTTCACCATTTAATATACCAAATAGTCACTACATAAAAGATCTATTTTTTATTTTAGCATGACTCCAATGGCTAAGAAGCATTGTCATTTGAGGATAGCATCAAAACACATTTTTCATTGCTCAGATAGAATTAAAAATCCATTTCAATTCTAGCAGTTCAATCTGTAGTAATAAAGAGATTTTACCTGAACAGTCGTCAATTTCAATCTAAAAAATTTTACCTTTGTTCTCCAATCATTTCTTGCCTTGCACAACCAATGTCATGAATCCATTTAAACTGTATGGCTGCAAGACATCTCAGCTTGTTCATTATGCTGGTTTCGGAACCCACACTTGTTTCGGTCCTGCAATGACGTCAATGTTAGAATTCAACAATGATTTCTGAATCTAAAGTGACTTTAATTTTTGAATAGATGTATTTCTTTCATTAATGGAATTATGAGCATGGGGCTTGGGAGCATGCATAAGATAACCATTTCTATGCCAACAGTCCTTAGAGACATGACCATGTTGATGACATGCATAGCATTGAACTGTTTTAGCATATTTGTGAGAGTGTTGATGTTTCTTCCAACAGAATTTAGCAAGATGACCAAGTCTATTGCATTTGAAGCAAACAGGTTGAGTACTTACCTGGAGCTTACCATAGTGTGATTGCATTGCTGGTCTCTGAGGACCTTTAGAGGACCTTTAGAGTACCTTTGATTATCCTTGGGTTGAGAAGAAGGAGATGGTACCTTTGGTATCTCTTGGCATGATGTGGAGTTGGAGATTTCCTTGAAACATTCTGGGCTGCTGGAGGAGGTGTGGAGACCTTGTAGACTCTTGTTTTCTTTTCCATTTTCTTTTCTGGTTTTCAATTGAAACATGATTCTTCCTTTTTGCAGCACTATTGTTCAATTTTTCATTTTGTTTAATAACCACTTCAAGTTCATTCGTCAATTTTTCTTTTCAGCTTTCAATGCAACAATTTCTTTTTTAGAAGTTAGAAGTTGGTTTTTCATGACATCCAGACCATTTTGTATTTTGTTCTTTCAATTTCACTTTGAACAACTTGATTTTCTAAGTCAGCAATTTTCTTCTTAAAATTGTTCCATTCATCATTAATGGTCTGTCATGATACAAGCTTTCAATCTTCTTTTTCAAATGATTATTTCCTCAACCAGTTGATTGCATTTTTTTTTATTTGGTGATCATGAGCCATGTTGGAAATTTTTTTGTTCAATTGATCATTATCAAATTTGAGACTCTCATTATGATCAATCAATTTTCAATTTTATTTTTCAAATCAAAATTTCAGATTCAACCTGATCATGCTCTTCTTCAATTTAGAAAACATGATTCCATAGTTTTGACTTCATTTTCCAATTTTTCATTCTCCATTTTCAATTTTCATTTCTTCGTAGAATGCTTGAGCATTATCAATTCTCGTTTCATTCTTCTCTAATTTTCTTTTAGCTTCTTATTTTGAGCTTTTACCTTCTTAAATTGATTGGACAAGTGCTCATAGCATTCTATCAATTCATCATAGGATATATATCCTCTGAATCAGAATTAGATATTGATGCATCAAATGGATATGAATTGGATTTACCTGACCTTTGAGAGTTTCTTGACTTCTCTGACAGATGTGATCCTTCAGATTCGTCTGAACGGGAAGAGCCTCTTGAGCTGCCATGAGCCATGTAGCATTTTTTTTCCGTTTCCTCTCTAGACTTGCATGTTTCATAGAGGAGACCTGAGTTTTATCAACCTTGTCATCAAACTCAATTATCATAGGTCTATTTATGATGCTTGAGAACTTAGCCATATTTCTGAATATGTTTCAGAAGATTAGACCAATCAACAAATATTGAGTGAGATCGAAAGGTAATCAATCAGTTCAATCAAATCAAGTCAGATCAGAATAAGATTTAAACCCGCTCAACAAAGCAAGATATTGTTAGGACTCAGAGCGGTTAAGCACACAAAGATAGATTGCCCAAAACACAACCGATGAACAGAAACCCGCTCTGATACCAATTGTTAGGATCGGATATTCTGTTATAGCAAAGCTAGAAGGGGGGTGAATAGATTGCAGCAGAAACTTAAGCAATTTAAGAATACTTTGGATTAAAGATCTACTCAATTAAAACCCTTTGATCTGATGTAATGTGTGTGAACAAATTAACAAGTAGTGTGTAAACGAAATCCCTAGGCATGCATCTAGCGCAACACAATACAAACCACAAGTCAAACCACAGTGCACAAGGGATTTTTAGGTGGTTCGGAGATCACACCAAATGACTCCTATTTCCACCCCTCACACATTGAGGACACACTACTCAAGAACTGAGTACAACACACACACGAGCACAACGGCTCAACCACACACACACACGCTAGATCAAGTCCACAATAGATCAGATCCTCTAGCTTGATCTGACCAACACACCACACATGTTGTCTGATGCAAACACGCAATCAGAGCAACAACAATCCACATGGATCAAGCACAAGGAACGCTTGAACCACTACCACACACACAAAGATATGAAAGGTGGTAGAAGTAGAAGAGTTCAGAGATGTAGAAGTATATCTTGATGAAGAACTCTTCGTAGTGGTCGTCTGGAAGAACTTCAAGCTTTGTCTTGATAGGTATTAGTTGATGGAGAAGCTTGAAAGATAGACGAACCGGCTTCAACTCCGCTTGGAAGATGGATCTTCTTCGCTCTGGTCGGAGGGATGAAGCAGGGCAGCAGGAAGAAGCTCTTCTCTTGAGTTTTGCTTAGGGTTTTGATATGGTGGCTTCTTGCTGCGAAAATAGTCTCATATGATCCTTATATATGGGTGTCCATACATGGAGAGTTGTGCTTAAAGGGATCACCCAAATATAGATCATATCCTGGCCATTAGATCTTCCCAAAACTGTCTGTCGACAGTTGACTTGCTGCTGTCAACAGGTGCTGACAGGTTTGCAAAAACCAGAAGACTGGCCTTCCGGGAAACCATTTTCTGTGTGTATCTATCCACGGGCTACAGTGTATCTGTCGACAGGCTACAGTGTATCTGTCGACAGGTACACTATTCATCTGTTGACAGCACTCTATTCATCTGTTGACAGCTACTTGTTCTAGCAGCTTGTCTTGTTCTTTTGCACTTGGATTTTGTTGCTTGTCTTGTGTACATTCACACCTACATTAAAATACAATTATTAGTGAGATATAATGAACATATAAATGAACAAGTTAGACATGTTTTTTCTTGATTAGCATTTTCTTTTCTTGATTAACATTTGATTGGCTTGACATTCTCATTATGTTTTACATATTCACATCACATCAATTTGTATTGTTCATGAAATGCTCATTGATTGCTCATCATCAAAAACAAACATACCATATGTCAACTTAACATACTCATGTAAACCCAACACAAGCAGCTAAGAAGCCGACGACGACCTCTAGGAGTTGGGGGTCAGCTGCGATGGAGCACTCCTAGCTTGAGAAGTAGGGAGAATGATGAATGGGAGGGGTAGGCGGAAGCCTACTCGGACAACCTCAGAGTAGATGCAAACTCCGCTCGACATGATGTAGTGGTCCCGGAGTTTCTTAGTGGTGTATATGGTGAAGTCCTCGGGAAGGACAAGACCTGGATGAGTCTTCATCCATTGCAAAGTTTCTTCGTCGATCTCGCACCGAGCATCAGCAATAGTGTCGACTTGCCAACGAGATCCTGAGGTATGGGAAGAGGGTTTTCTGGGAACGTAGTCCCCTAGATCGACCTCAAGATCGGAAGACTTCTCGGCGAGATCTGACGCTTGAGTGACGGGCCGAGCAGCCTCCAGGAGAGACGTCCTTGTCTCGGAAGGATGAGGTGAGACCGTTCCGGATAACTCCGAAGCAGAGAAGTTCTCGGAAGGAGAACCTCCAGATGAGGAAGAGGAAGTGGAAGAACTGTACGAGGTAGAGCTTATGGCTTACCTGTTGAAGGGAAGAAGCAGAGAATAGGAGAAGAATGCTTGGACGTTGGCATGAAGGTCATCGGCACGTCGATTGGTCGTCTAAAAGATGCTCGCACGTGAGAGTAAGGGTGGTTTTTTGGCAGCAGACTGCACTATTTATAGTGCTGGGGGGCCAATTAGATCCAACGATAGATAATCATCGACGACAACAACGACTGAGATTTTGACACGTGGCGCTACTGAATTGGCCACCAAGAGTTACCTCAGATTTTGACCTTTGTGGTTGGCGAGGATCGCCATGATGGCGCACGGGAGTCGAGGATGCGACATGACAGTTGGCGTTGGTATAGACCGGCGCTGATGGCTTCACGATGTGACTGGTGGCAGGCCGGTACTAACAGCGTGACGGTGTGGCGCAGAACAGGCCACATGGGCTAGCACAGTTTCGTAGCAAGGCACGTATTTTTCTTCGTCAAACAGCTTCACCTCGGCCCAGTTCCCAGTCCGAAGTGAACCTGGGGGGCTAGTGTTACAGGGAGTTTCTAGCAGGTCGGTTGAATCTTCGGGCTCGGACGACCACATTAAATGTATAGGCCGACGTCCCTTCGTGGAGCAGGGGAACCGTTGGCACCGTTTTAATCTGACGGCCCTGGTCGGCATGATCAACCTCCTTTCACACCTCGGGCCAACTTCTTCAGCTCGGTCGAGATGTTTTTCTCGGCTCAGATGTAGCCGACCTAGAGCCCATCATGCTCGCGGGTGTCCTGGAGCATGGCTCACATGACTGATGGTGCAATAACAAATGAGGTAAGGTCCGAGGATCACATGCTTGATAATTATAGCCATTAAGACCACAATCTCGGCGATCTGGCATACTGGTTACAGCCACGATCTGGCTTCAAACACGTAAACCCTCAGCGAGATTGGCAAGGTTGTCCAACAATTACACAGATGTCCTAACACTATATATGAGGCAGACACTCCATAGGTGCAGGTACACTATTCTATCCCACAAGCAAGGCCATTCTGCTCGGCTAGCGACTAATAAGAGCATCGGAGTGTCTCCCCGCCGAGGCTTCTCGGCGGGCTTTGCAGGTCAGATCGGGAGCTCGAAACCAGCATGGCACGTCAACAAAATGCGCCTTAGACAGGATTCATTGGCTTGGTCGTCTCGGCTTATTCTTCCATGAGTAGCACCTCAGCAGTCACCTTGGCCTGAGCCGACCTATCTTACGCATACAGTAACACCTAGCAATTTAAAAGGGGCCCAGTCTGGTCCTAGGAGGTGCGTCCAAAAGTGTTATTAGCCCGCAGGAGTTAATTGACCAGAGTGTTTGGCATTACACTCAAGTGCTATCTATCTCAACTATCTAATGACAATCAAAGTGTTATACCATGCTCAACTCGTTGTGCTACGTGCTATAATGAACTTTATTGCGCTATTTGTGCTATGGCCATCCTGCTTTCTGTGCTATACTTGACACTTGTGCTATTTTAATCATGCTATTGTGGTATTACTTGCTCAACATTACTTGGCTCTCTCTCTCTCTATCATTAGTTACTCTACTCTTTAATATTAATCATTTAAAGTATGCTTGACCATGAGATTTAAGTTCTACTGAGCGTTATCGCTCATCCAGCTTTATTTGATATGTGTTCTCAGGTGAAATCGAGGAAGATATCTACACTCATGAGGATGGGGATGACCAGGAGTGAATCAAGAGTACCTTGGCATACTAGTGTCATATTAGAGTCTTAGCTTAGTTCTTTATTTCCATTCAATGTAATGATGTCAAGTGAGCCCTAAGTAATGGCTCGAATTAGTGGTTGTAATAAACATTAGTGGAGTTATCAATAAAATATATTTAATTTAGTATTATTCAATTGTTCAATGGATTGATGTCTATATACGCTCTATACTCATTACTTGCAACTGTCTCACATTCTGATATTCTGCGTCGGGGCGTGACACATTTGCTATGGAGAAACCTTAGCAGAGCTCAAGGTGTGCCTTGTTCGCTTTGACAGTTTGTCTCTGACATTTTTTGTGCAGGCGTTAGGCTTTTCCTCCATCAACCAATTGCCAATACTCCGACGGATCTCTCATCACCCTCAGGTGGCGGAACAATGGGTGGGGGGGGGGGGGGGGGGGGCGTGACCATAAGCAACTTCCCCAATCGTCCCCCTTTTCTCCTCTTCTCCATCTCCTTCCTGCTTCTGTCATTTTCTTTTACCTTTTGTCCTTTTCCTCTTTGCCATCCCCTTTTTCTCATTTTCCAGATCTTCTCTATCTTTCCATATCCACACCCCCTACTATCCTTCCACTTGGATCCTAATCTAGATCCCTTTATGTAGTCCTCCCCTTGTCTCCGTTGTGGCCTGACCCCTCACGACTCGATCATCCAACCCCTTCTTCAGTGTAACATGTCCCCATTCCCATTTCTCTGATCCCCCTAGTACCCTTTTTTCTACCCCTTGTTAGTTGGGGGATCCCCGTTAGGCCTCTTCCTTTGTAGGCAACTTCTTTTCTTCTCATCTCCCTCTTCTGTTTTTCAACACCTCCTTCACACCCCATCTCACCACCTCTAATTGTTCTCCACTCTCTTTTCCCGTCACCTATCTTTTAGGACCGATCTATCTATGGTGCTTGATTCCTTTTGGCTTCCCTACGGATTATCTTCTTCCGACCTCGATAGTATATTAGTAGCTTGTGTTGTTTATTTTTTATAGGTTGCTCCTTTCTGTTTCAAGTTTGTTTGTTGTGGTAATTAAACTTGTGGAGATCTCTTAAACCCTATATGTGGTGCTTAGCTGCTCAATCCCTTCTCCCCAGTGGGAACTTGGAGGTACCAATTTTAGCTCGTGATTTGTAGTTCATCTATACACATCCTTCATGTGTGCATGTACCGAGCTACCAATTTTGCTACACATATGGGTTGCAGTCATCTTCCTCAGATCAATCCCTCGTTGTGGCATGGATCTATCATCTTGTAGGCATCTACATGCTTTGCTCGATTCTGTTTATCATCTTTGATCTAAAGCTCTAGAGTTTGTAGGCAATTTGTATCCCTTGTTTGAACTGTTGCCACTAAACCTATTTTTATGTAGGTTTTGGACAACTTTTATCTCCTCAAGTTATGTCTCCCCATACCTCTTGTACTCTCTAGTATAACATAATTTCCCTACTTTCCAAAAAAAAAAGTACATTATTGTAGGGTGGCCGATTTTGATGGTAGAGTGGTTTCAAGTGAGATTGGATCAAAGGTGGCAAGATGTTGGGTGTACAAGGTTGGGAAGCGCATGTGATTGTAGGCTATGGTACACAACTTAATGACATTCACATGATATATAGTCTGTCTAAACGATGAAAAAAAATGTAAAATCCAAATATCAAAGTGTAGTCAATTTACTAAGGTTTCAAATAAAATAAGAATCACTCTATTTTGACCTTTCTTATAATCTCAAGTTATGTCTGCTCGAATTGATAATACATGAATGTTCTGGTTTTTCATCTAAAACCAGAATCAAGACAATGAGTGTAAAAGACTGTATTTGAATGATGAAATAATGGAAAATCCATAACATGAGATTTGAAGCCAACATAATAGGATGTCGTATGGAACATGAGAATCACTCGAATTACATGTTGTATACCATTTTCAATATGAATTGCACGCAATCGGATTGAAAGAGTCCACAAAACAGAACTTTGAAGTTCCTGATCATAGAATATGTAAATACATGAAAATAAAGATCCATTGAAGAGAAACATATTTTGATGAAGGTTAATATCGACGTAATAAGAAAAACTTAGATATAATATGTGTGTGTGTGTGTGTGTGTGATACCAGGTTCTTAGCTATATGCCTAACTAAAAATCACGGTTCTGCCTTCTAACTTCAGGTAAAGACCTTCCTAATCTAGCTCCTTTACATGTCCAGAGAAAGTTCTTGAATGATCTAAGCTTCCCGTCGCCCTTCACAAGGTTTATAGAAACCACGTAAGTTACTTTGTTTCATTCATGAGGCAACATATATATGGAGGGAAGATGCAGCATGGTCCTAGAAGGCAAGGGATACTTGAGTCCTATGTGTATAAATGAGGACTGACTGCTACCAACAAATTTCTAGATATGGAGCATTGAGGTGATTATAGGAACCAACCATGATGGTGAAATTCTACGGTGTAATTTTACTTCATCAACCATATCTTATGATCCCACTGTGCTAGAGGCCTTACCTTTAAACGTGGTCTTCAAGCAACATGTAAACAAGGTTTGCCATCTCTGGTGGAAGGAGATGCCTTGACCATACTCCAAGCTGTGAAAGATCATGGACTTGCCCCCGTGGGAATCTCAGGTAATCCTTGTTGAACCTCTTAATTGCTCAAGTCTGGATGTAATTAGTGTGAGTCTTGTTCCTAGAGAATGCAACTCAACAACTCACAACATAGCAAAACTAGCTATTAAACGTAAGCATAGATGTAATCTCTCCTGCCACAGCTTTTCCTTTCAATCTTTTCATGAACCTTTTAGTTTATTTGTTTTGAAAGTACAGCTTTCAATTATAGAATTCATTCACCTTTCAAAAATTTTAGGATATCCTCGTCATATCTTGATCTATCCAAATAGCAAACATGCATGACCTTAGAGAGACTGTAATTATTAGAATGGTCATTCCATGTATTCCTAAAAATTTTCCTGAAAAAAGGAGTTATAAGTTTAATTTGAAATCGTCAAATATAGTTAAAAAATTATCTCTTCATATATGATGTTCAAACCTCTCAGATCAGATTCGAAGACTGAGAACATCTCGTGTATAATATTACAAAATTGTCATTTTCTTATGAAAACATCCTCGCCCCCGACCATAGAGAACATGTCATGGTTGACGCATTGCTTTCAAGTTTCAACCCGACCACCACAAGCGGTCAACAGGAGCGCCAATTCTTATCATCAAACCAAATAAAACGCGTGTCATTATTCTTGTGGACACGTGTGGCATCAGCACATTGATCTTGTGTATATTCTGTACGATGCCCATTTCCAAGGAAGTCTTTCCAAAATTCTCAACTCCAGTGGACTTAGGGCCCAATAGCCTCTGTTTTTTTAAGTGGAGGCGGCCTGCCTAACTGGCCATGTAGCGGAGATTGGACCTGCACCGTAGAGACCCGGGGTCCTAGTTAGTAACCAAGCCATGCCCACTTGCGGTGATTGACTAGTACTGGCTGTTGTATATATATATATGGTAGACCTTGGCTCCAACATCTCTTTATGTTACACGTTTCCACATTCCCCGCATTTTTTTCCCCCACCCCACATCCATTTCCTATCACCATCACCACCACTTGGATATACATGAATGACTCATGGGTGACTAACGTGCGGACAGTTTTTCAAAAGGCTTATCGTCCTCCCCGAACCCCACCCTACCCTCACGGAGGCCAGTATCCCACCACTTCCTCTCTCGCGCCCGCGACTCAAATCCACAGTGACGAAGAAGAGAAAGATGGCAAATGGCCGTAGCCAACCCTCATGGAAAAAGGCTTTAGACGCCATCGACAACACGTTCATCATCATCGTCATCATGTACGTGAGCAGGTTCGATGGCTTTGACCATGCATGATGGAGGCCCATAAGGCGATGCGACGGACACCCGGCCGGCCTGGCCCCATCCGTGGGCTCAGCAACATGGGTGCTCATGGGCGCCCATGCATTCTCCCCGCACAACCGACAGGAGGGTGTGCCGTCCCCGCCGCCCGATCCCGGTCCCGGCATGGGGACCAACATAATTCCGCCGCGGCAACGGCGAGCTCAGTTGCCCTCCGCAGCTAGCGCCCTTAATTGCCTTCTCCATGCAGTACTACTGAGCAGTCAGCATCTTAACGTGAACTCGAGGATGATCTAGTTAGTCATGGGCATTTGCAGATGTTGCTCTCGCGTCGAAGGAGACACCTGCCACTAGAGGAGACAAAAGCCTTTATCACGTATGACCCTCCCAAATTAATCCGCGCCTGTGTAATTGAGGCTTCAATAGATAGAGTCTAGATGTTGATGCAAAGGGACCAGGGCTGTCCCCCAATGGCAGATCACGAAGAGAGAGGGTGGGGCCAGCGCATCACGTGATCTGTCTTGCGACATAGCAATGTCTGCACGGGTTCGGATGCGACAAAACGTGCTCCTTCGACGGGTACGCATATATATTTACGTATATGTACATAATTTATTCAAGGATAAGTAGCTAATATTATGAGAGTTAAGAGATTCTCGTATCTATATAATCGTAACTATGGGCAATTTAATTTTCTCCAAGAATGTAATGGTTTTTCTCCCATTCACCTCTGTTCCTGTTCATGATGAGCAAGTCCCAATTAGGCAATGTCGTACTGCATATGCTCTAGGAATATAAGTGGTCAACTAAGTTAGCCAGGCCAATTTGGCCATCTCTCCCGCGGTATTGGCAGCACTGCCCTTGACCATGCATAAGTGACAAGAATGTTTTCTTTGACAAGTAAAGAGTTTAGGCATCGTTTGGCAGTGAGATTTCTGGCGATTTTGAGCTTGAAATCTTTGACAAATCTCATCTTAGTTTTCAAATGAAGACAAGTTGCATGAGATTTAGCACAAAATGCTTTTTGAGTTAGGGAGAGAGATATACACATTATTTTCTCTCTCTCCCTTCCATCAAAAGTGGAAGGGAGGCCGCTTCTGACCCAATTTGGAAAAAGTAAAAACCATTACTCTCCTAAAGACGCATGTGGATGGGGTAAATTAATTTTTCTAATTAAATAATAGTTATTAAAGTGTCAAAAGCGGAATGCCTGCACTTGTTCTCAAATGATGTAGGTGATTTTAAATGACATCATTACAATCTCCCATGTGTCAGAAAACGGTGTAAAATTAGATTTTTTTGATTTTTACTTTTTACACCCACAGTCCCAAACGCTGCCTTAGTCCAAGTGGGATTTCTACCTATTTTTCTAGCACATGTCATCTGAACGTTTGTTTGCAAACTTGGTATGTGTGCAACGCGCGCGCCTTAATTTCCCAAAAGCTCTGTGGACATACCTGACTCTCGAATTCTGTCAAACATGCATGGAGAATGCCTGCATGCAATATATATCTATTCTCAAAAGAGAAAAGTTTATTACACTTTCACATTGCACTTTAAGTGTAATGTGACTTGGCATAAGACTTATGTGCATCCAACAATTGGATGATCAGGTTATCACTCCTCATGTGAGGAGTGCCATATGGGTCTTATGTCTAATCACATTGCACTTAAAAGTACAATGTGTAAATGCAATAAATCTTTCTCTTCTCAAAATTTGACTGTAAATCTGAAAATCCAAGTACCTCCTCCCAAGACGTTCAATCGATCTATATGGCGGCGCCAGATCATGAGAAACAACAGGGAGGTGGGGTCACTGCCGTAGATGCATAAAGATATATGTAAGTAGGCAATCAAAGTAATTAACGGCTGCTCAAATTAAAGGGCATCAAAATTAAAGCATATACGATTATTCCTCCCATTCCATTACTTCCATCCCTTTTCCCCCAATGCGAAGTAAAACTTTCTTTTTCCAGTCTAAAAGGTTCATTTGTTTAATCGTAGAACTTTGGAATTGTTTCCTTCTATTGTATTTTTTTATTATTTATCATCTATAAACAATGTAACTTTTAGCTCATCTAGTTCTAGGATTATCTTTTTTTGGTTTTAAAGAGAAAAATTACATGAAATTACAAGTGATCCGAGGTCAAAGATCGGACTAGCAAGCACCCAAAGTCAGGGTGAAGAAGGGCCAAAGAATCAATTGGACAGGCCTTTTTTGGAGCTCAATCGACCTAGCTTAGAAGGTCAGAATTGAGCTTTTTGGGTGGTAGGACGGCGAGTTGTTTAGGTCTGACCTGCAAAATATGTAGTATGTTGGGGCCCCTTGAATGGGAGGACCGGCCCTCTAATATTTAAGTCAGATCGAGATCAAAAATAAGTATATTAGTGAGTGCAATTAATGGGTAGTTACTGCTTATCTTTTGGCATGGGGTTCTAAAAGCTTATGTAGAGCTGCCTACTTTATGAGAATTCTGACATGGGATTCATCCAGGCTAGAGGTCCAACCGATGGGAGACCATGACCTGGAACCTCCCCTTGGATGGGCTGCCAACTAAGGTCCGTTTGTTTGCAGGTAAAACCCTTAGGAAATCGTTTTCCAGGGAAAACTTTTTTTTTAGACCATTTGTTACTGGAAAAAAAAATCTGAAAAACCACTTCATAAAAATTTCTGGATTTGGCATCCGCGCAAAAGCGCGGATGCCATTTTCCAGCAAACACCGTTCCGTTTCAGCATGTGCTTATTGTTAGATTTGTTTTGACACTATCATGTAAGTTGTTTTTTTATTTTTTTCTTCATTAAGTTATTTTTGTTAATCTAATATTTTTATTTGTTGTTTTAAATTTTTATTTTTTTTTATTAAAATATCCATAGAACACTATTCATTCAAGTTATGTTTTTATTTTATTTCTCTTAATTTAAATTGTCTTTGTCAAAGTTATTATTTTTCACTAAACTTTTTATTTTTTATTTATTTTTTAAATTATCAAAAATAAAAATAAATAAAATAAATTTTTTGATGAATAATGCACTAGGAGTATGTGGTCCCTCTCATGGAAGGAACATAATATCTCATGTGCTCCAATACAACTCTTTAATAAAAGTGTGCATTTAATGTTGTTGACTTTTCACATTTTTTTTATTCTTCTATTTACATAAAAATCAGTGAAAACATTTACCTAGGAACCAAATGGGATAATATGATTTCATTTCCATGTAAAAGTTAATCCTTGAAAAAAGTTTTTCCTAAGAATTATTTTAAAACAACCAACAGACCCTAAGTGAGGACAAGTGCTTGGTGAGATTAGGTCCTAAACGGAGACTCAAGCTGCCGCCACTGCATCGAACTCAAGGAGAGACTTACACCTAGCTAGGTGGGCAGGCTGAGCACAGTTTCCGTGTTCCTCGAATGTAGGTGTTGTGTGGGCGCTTTGACGACGACCTCCTCCTCTGCAGGTCGCTCAGGTTACGGTCGCCACTGACCTCTGAGGAGACCATCATCAACAAGAAACCAACACATCACATCATTTTTACAGTCATCTGAATAAAAAGCAGAGAATTATACCACTTGTTGGTGATTCCCACACTCGGAAATTACAACATTTTACAATGAATAATGAACAAGAACTAAATAGCATGAAAGCTAGTAATTCTATTAGGCAGCTGAACAGTAATTGTGTACATTACGATATATATGAAAGGGTCCTTCTCATATATATTTCAACACAGTCATATATAGTTCAAAGATTCATTGACGTGATTAAGAAATTCGTGCTTTATTAATATTTAATGTACAATTACTCCAAAGTTAAAAGTGATTTAGTCCAAAAAATCTTTGAAAGTGACAAAATTATCATTTTCCTTTTACTAATTCTCTCCACAAAAAAGTAGTTAGCTGCCGGCTCCCGGCGCCCGACAGCTTGGCGACTAGTGCTTGGTGATCGGCGCCCGGCGACCCAACATCTAGAGCCCGGCGGCCGGCGCCTGATGACCCGACATCCAGAGCCCGGTGGCCGGCTCCTGGCAACCGGCGACCCGACATCCAGAGCCCGACGCCCGGTGACCGGAGCTTGATGCCCAGTGACCTGGCGGCCAGTGGCTGGCGACTCGGCGGCCGGCGACCGGGGAGTCCGGCGGCCAACAACCTGGCACACGGCGACCTGTTGACTGGTAGCTAGTCACTCGGCGGACGTCGACTGGCGACCCGACGCCCAATGACTGGCGCCCTACGACCTGGCGATCGACACCTAGCCACCTGAAGTCTGGTGACTGGGTGACCGACAACCGACGACCCGACGCCCAACTTTGACCGCCAGACACCAGGTGATCGGGTGGTCGACATGCGGAATGTACTTTTTATTTTTAGATTTTTTTATTTTAAAAAATTATTTCTAATAAATATTTTACTAGGACACACTACTAGAATAACGGGTTTTACCTATGGCGTTTACCTACGCATAGACTAATAGTAGGTATAAAATAGATTTACCTATGTTATAAATACAAAGTTACTAACATTAAATATTAATAGTAGGTATAAGTCTCTGATCCCCCAAATTTTCTTCTCCCGCCCCCAAAATTTATATCAGTGCCAAAACTCATGGGATAAATACCTACACTTCAGTGTCTCATTGGAATATAGACCTCTATACCTACAACATTTTATAAGAATTATATTAATAAATATATATTACCTCACCGAACCTGGTCGTAAACCCTATGACCTCATTCCCATTTCGTTGCTTCCCTTCAAACTAGCTCCTTGTGCGCCGCGAAAAAGGAGCAGGCCAGGGTTCTCCACCCCCCGTCGGAAGCTGCCTTAGCGATGACAACCCGTCGGATAAATACCTACACTTCAGTGTCTCATTGGAATATAGACCTCTATACCTACAACATTTTATAAGAATTATATTAATAAATATATATTACCTCACCGAACTGGTCGTACACCCGTGACCTCATTCCATTTCGTTGCTTCCCTTCAAACTAGCTCCTGTGCGCCGCGAAAAAGAGCAGGCCAGGGTTCTCACCCCCCGTCGAAAGCTGCCTTAGCGATGACAACGCGGCCGACTTGGTGTGGCTTGCGGACGACGATTGCGTCTGCTTTTCCCCGCATCGCAACTGTAACGACCCGACCTCCCGAACCCCCGCCAGGGACCCCGAAGGTCGCGTCGCCGCCCACAGATCAGAAGATCCGGAAGGGTTAGAAGAAATAGTCTAGTGAGATATGTACTGAATTTAAATAACTATAACAATATGTACAATATACAAAGGTCTGTACAACGTGTCCCAAGAAAAAGCACAGGCACAAGAAGAAAGGTGCAGTCCTTAAGAGGCATACCCTGAGGACTTGCAAAACACAACTCTCATCTCACTCGGTACAAGAGCTCACAACATTTGTTCTCACTGCTGCTGACAACACACGGCGCCACAGCCACCTCCGCAACCCGTCCGACACCGAGCTCCCGCGACGGCGAGCCCCTAGCTGAAGGAAGTAGGGGGGTGAGGCTCGCGAACAAGGCCCAGTAGGGATTACCAGTCCCTCACCGGCCAGAGCAGTAGGAACTCCAAAAATAGGAAACTACCCTAGAAAGTTGTAAAGCGAGTAACACCTATAGCAGGGTACTACTAAGTAGCGGAAGAGAACAGCGCAATGCCACGACCACCAACCGAGGTCGGGCCACACACACACGACTCCCGCAGAAACCATGGAGTCGGGCACAAAGCGGAAGCAACCCTCGACACACCTGCCGAGACCACGCAACAATCAGGTGAGAACGACGTCTCACCACAAGCACGGCCACCTTAAACCTCCACAAGGTCGAGGGCCCACAAGTAGAACCACCCGGACCGTGGACATGCCACAAGGCCGGGAAACCACACACGCCGATACCACCACGGACTGGCACCCAAGAATGGGACCACGGAACCGAAAGAACACCGAAGCGAAAACTGCTAGAAGCACGGGTCCGCACAAGGCCAGACCAACGACGCCCACGGAAAGTAGGCACGGCCAGGCTATGACTGTCGTGCAAGTTAGGGCAATGGATAACACTTAGAAACTTTGTGAGGAAGCGTCGTCGCAACAACAACAACCAAGCCATCGCCGCTAGCTGCCAAGAGGGGGACCCGTGGTCCGCACGCTCTACTCGCTAGCCTAGCTCCTGCCTCTGCCCCTACGGAAAGGTGAGACAGAGCTGCCATAGAAACACACAACACACGCAACACCACAGCCTGGTAATGCTGCGGCCTCACGCCTGACCTCCCTATACGGCTCCAGAACCAACGTAGAGTGAGGTAGTAAGACAAAGGACTGTCTGGGCCACATCAGGAAGAGAACCGCCTCACAACCTCGGCGTCCGCCCCAGACAAAAGAGCTCTACAAACGACTCAGCGCCGCTGTCCAAACCTCATTTTCCCCTCAGCTCCAAAGTCCGCCCAGTCAGCTGCCAACTCGAGCACGCTCGTAGCCCAGAGTACTCCCTCAACAAGCTCCCGAGGATGGGGGTTCCAGGCAACGGAGACAACCTCTGAACGGGACAAGCCCTCAAGTGCCAAGCACCAGGCGAAAGGCGAGGCAAGCACAACAGGAACCGCGTCGAACTGGTGGCTTGCAACACACGACAAGTCCAGCAAGCGAGAGGCACGCACGGACCCTCAAAAGGGTCGTCGGTCAACCAAGGCACACATGAACGACTAGAACATCGGAACACCACCGGACAGTACGGAAACTCGTCGCTCTGCTAATAATCAATTGACCGCCAGTCAATCGATTATTAGACAGACGCGACCCTCCTAGCACCACTGCCAGGACACGGCCACGAAGGTGTCACTTTTGATCGCTGAACACAGGGAGGTAACCTGCCGCGTTCTCTACCAGAAGGTCCTAAGGGCAAAGCCTGCCCCAGGCACACGCCGACACACAACCTGGCCAACGGAAGCACCCGAGGCAACACAGGTACTGTCATGACCCCCAAAGCCATCGCGATGCCATCATGATGGGGAAGGGCACCGCAACAGCCATCCTGTTGCGACGGGGCAACACGTCGTGATAGAAACCCTGTCGCAATCGGAAAGCACGTCGTGACAGTGACCCTTATTGCGACTGCCAACCGCGGTGTGATAAGGTTGCGCCCGACCAGGCCGATGCCTCTTCTGATGTCACGACGCGCCGAGCTATCGCGACATCAGCAGAGAGGTAGACCTACAGGATCCTCAATCTTGGGCCGCCCACACGGTACAAACACATCACACATGGGGGAGAGGAGCATGGGGAAAGCAGTAAACACTATCTATATACCCCGAGGGGCTCCCAATCCACCCGGATCGAGAAGGGTTCAAGCAATCCCTACCTTTCACGAAGAACGAACGCCAATGGGGCCCTTCACGTTAGTTGGCCACCTCCTTCTCACTCCACGCATGGTCCATGATGCCACGGCACCACGCACGGCCCTCCTCCTCGCCTGAAAACACACAAGGGGAGAGGGGGAGGCAGAGCGCCACCGGAGGGAGAGGGAGAAGGGAAGAAGAAGAGAGAGAGGGGGAAGGGTCGCCGGCCAAGGCTTTTAGCCTTTGGCACCCAGAACGTGACGGACCGCCCCGTCGAGTTAAGAACCTTAACGCGACGGGTCAACAGACCGCGACAAGAACGCATCCCCCACGGATGCTGCAACAACACCACAGGTTGTACTCACACACCTGCCACTCTGACAGGCATCAGACGACCGCACAGCGGAGCACGACAACACTGTCATTGACCGGTCGCGATAAGAACGTGACAGGCAAACCGGGTGCGACAAGAACGCGACGCACACGCTTGTCGTGACACGGATGACTGTCACGTCGGACACCAACGACGCAACACTAACGTGTCGCTAAGCCTAGACGCGTTAGTGGACAGTCATCCTAGACATCGAACGGAAAGCGGGAAGCTGGGTCTTACAGCAACAGCCACGACGTGGCGGTGACGTCATACGCAGTAGCCTCCCCCATGCGGCGACATCCCCTAACGGGCATGGTGAGATACATGATCTCTTCATCTTCTTCCTCGTCCTCCTCCCCTCCTGCTTCCGATACCCAGAATAATGTGGGCATGACGTCGGCCTCGACAGCAACGTCCGCGGAGAGGAAGACCAGGAGGCGTTAGACAAAATCCATCCTCGCCACTGGAAGGTTTAGAAGGATGAAGTGAAGACCAATCCAAAAATAGCCCCACAAAAAAAGAGAAATGTAGAAAAGAAACGGGAATTATCTGGTGATCCTGTTTTGTTTAGGTGAAAAATTTCTACTTTCTACCCTTAAGAAGTCACACCAGTTGGGTTTGGGGTCGTAATTTCCCACCGATGGCAATTCTCAGATTCTTTCCCGGTGCCGGCGCCGGCGCCAGTTCGTCCTGTGTGTAGTGTCAGTGCACCTATAGTAGAAGGTGGTTGTGGGCCGCGATGCCCATTAGGCATGTGCTTTCCCTTTTTATAATCCTTTAATATGGGGGTGTATTCCTTATTCCTCTTCCTCTTCGGTGCGGCAACCTCCCCCGTGCGGCAACATTTCCCCTTTTTACTATCAGCAGTTGTCGCTCAACTCTGTCTTCAATAGATTTTTCAACATTGACTATAGAAGATAAAAGAGATTGTTTTTCATTGTTTTCTATCTTATCTGATGTTGAAAGAGCTGTATTAACTAATTTTTCTATTTGAACTGAATTGGTGGTAGAAGGTAGTTCCTTAAGTGGCTGATTTAGACTTCCACATGTCAATCAAATTTCTTCTATGACATTGTCTTCTTTAACAATCAGCAATTCATCTTTCTCCACTACCCCAATTCTTTCAACAGTAACAATAGGAGAGAAGGAAGATTCAGTTTTAGTATCTTGTAATGAGTAAGACTCCTCTAAAATCACACTCTCTCCTTTAGTATCATTTTTTGTAAGCACAAATTTGTTGTTTTCTTCACAATCTACATCTGCATTCACATTATTTTCTTCATGACAACTCTTATTGTGTTTCTCTGAGTCAAAATGTTCATTTTGGTGCATACATTTTGTTTCACATACAATGTCTTCTGTTAGAGTTATTTGAACCACGACTTCTTTTGATCTAAATTGCCCACTTTTTTCTTCTTCTAGGATAGTAATTGGACTTGTGCATTTAGTTGTATATGGAAGGATGAATGTTCTATGCATTTTATGGGCATCTTACTAAAGATTGAACTTTATTTTGCGAGTTCTTATATATTCTACTTATATGTTCTTGTTTTATAGAGATATGGATTGGAGTTGGATGGATTTACCAAAAAATGTTGTTGGTTATTATGATGGTGTAGATGCATTCATCAATTTTGCTTACAGACATTTACTGTAGCAACCTGATTTTTTGAAAAAGAAAATTTAATAATATTAAAATTTTAATCAATTGGAAAATCAAAGAAAAAGAATTATTTAAAACCCATTAAATGAGAAGAAGTAATGGGCTTTGTTAAATAGACCCTCTAGAATATATTGGGCCAAAATAGGGATTTTTTAAAAAAAGGAATAATAGAATAATATCCAAAATTAGTATATTAAATATTGCCTAAATAGAAAAGGGGTTAATAAATCATTAAAATAGCTATTTGTGTTGGAATTGGATTCCTAAGCCTACCCTAATTGGTTTGCCACGAAATTGCATCTCAACCTAACCCAATTGGGAGTCGGAAAGCTTGGAAAGGGGAAAGAAATAGAAAATCTCGGAATTAAATAGGAATTAGAGTTCTATTAGGAAATAGAAACCCAAGTATCTTAAATACTCTCTAAACTCTCCATGGCCGGCCCTAACACGTTGCTGGGGCTTGCTGGACGAGGAGAGGAGGCCAAGGAGGAGAGGAATTCGTGGGGAGAAGGCTGAACCAAGCTTCAACCCGAGTTCTTCAAGTTCTAACCCTAGAAGATCAAACGAGTCAAAGGTAGGCATTCTCATGAGCAAGACCTAATTAATTTTGTCTGTAGGTTGTTCCATCCAACAGGAACAAAACTCCTCTTGTTTCATAATTTTTTATTAAGTCAATATTTTCTTCTTGATTTTTGAAGTTCTGCACTCGTCATGACCCCGACCCTTCATCTAAAATCTAGAACTTCATGAATACTCGACCCCATGCTATGAAATTTTAACTAGAGATACTGATGGATGTTAGACATCGTTTGCCCTTGAAAGCCCTAAATTGCATCCATCCTACTACTCGAATTAATTCTTGCATCTCAACTATACACTATTCCATGTTCTTTGTGAATAAACTTGTTTGAAGCATGCCGAAACCATGTCTATTTTCAAATTCCTATTTACTGTAAGTTCCCTCGCATGTCTCGATCGATTCGCAAGTAATTTCGTAATTTTTCATCCACTGTACAATTAGTTTTAAATTTTTGAACAAACCTGTGTCAAATAAGGGCAACCTGGACCGCAATCCAAGGTGTTGTCCGTTTCCTGCTCAGACTCAGGCGCAGGACCTGAGAACACGATGGCTCGATAGGCCGCGTTCTCAGGGCCCATCGCGATAAAGTACCTGTCACGTTCTGAATGGAATAGGCAACCCTATCGCGTTCTGGTAGCCTCCTTTGGCCGACCGGTCGCGACTTGTGCATGACCCTATCACGTTCTGATCTGACCCTGTCGTCACCCTTACAGTGGTACGTCGCGATCTGGGGTTTTTTCATGAAACCCCCTCTTTCTGTCAATCTTGATTTTCTACAGTAAAATCATGCCATGTTAACTTTCTTAAACATAGAAAGCAAAGCTGTTAATGTAACACCCTATATAAGAATATGTTAAATGGACTAAATCAGTAAATTACCAACAACTTGCACTAGTCATTTTTAGAGCTCGAGCAAGAAAAGAACTCTAAAGTTAAGCATGCTCAGTTGGGAGTAGTCCCAGGATGGGTAACCTTCCTGGGAAGTCTACCAACTAGCATAGTTGTTGGGCCAGTTTGCTAGTTGGGTCGTCACAAATGGTATCAGAGCCTTGCCCATTCAGAAGTGCAGGAACTAAGTGCCACATAGGGTAAAGTGCTACGCTATGGGAGCCACCTCTTGAGGCCATAATGGCGCAATGTGCTACATAGTGAAAGCCACCTCTTGAGCCTGTGGGGGCCACCTCTAGAATTCTGCTAACCTGAGGTTTGATTGTATACTATATGTGAGCAGCGACGAGGACGTCGCTTATATAGAAGGGTAGATTGTAACACCCCATATAAGAATATGTTAAACTAGCACAGTTGTTGGGCCAGTTTGCTGGTTGGGTCGTCACAAATGGTATCAGAGCCTTGCCCAGTCAGAAGTGTTGGAACTAAGTGCCATATAGGGTAAAGTGCTACGCTATGGGAACCACCTCTTGAGGCCATAATGACGCTTATATAAGAGGGTAGATTGTATACTATATGTGAGCAGCGACGAGGACGTCGCTTATATAAGAAGGGTAGATTGTAACACCCCATATAAGAATATGTTAAACTAGCACAGTTGTTGGGCCAGTTTGCTGGTTGGGTCGTCACAAATGGTATCAGAGCCTTGCCCAGTCAGAAGTGTTGGAACTAAGTGCCATATAGGGTAAAGTGCTACGCTATGGGAACCACCTCTTGAGGCCATAATGGCGCAAAGTGCTACATAGTGGGAGCCACCTCTTCAACCTGTGGGGGCCACCTCTAGAATTCTGCCTACCTAGGGTTTGATTGTCACGCCCCGATATTTAGCAGTGGAATAAATACCGGGGGACGTGAACGATACAAACCGGTGTATCACAGTTGAATAGTGCAGAGTCACAATTGAATATAATAACACATTCGAGACTATAACATGGTCACTAAAAGTATACCTTATTTCATTCCATTCAACTAGATACAACCTCACATAAGAAGAATCAACTGAAAAGGTTTATTAATCAAATAACAACGTTTCTCTAATACATCAACTACTTAAATTTCTATTCCTAAACTGACAACTATTCATATGACAGGTGCTCGTCACTCTTGCCCTGTCCCATCTGACTCCACTGGTTCTTCATCACTACCTGAAAAAGGGCAGGATGATAGGGGTGAGCGAACTAGCTCAGTAGGATTTACATCTCAATAACGTGTGGGCACTAGTATACATGATTAACATTTTAAATAGGCAGATATGCACATGAATATGATGACAATGTATGCAATACTAACAGATTGAATAGCAAGGTATAACGGATATCATATCAGATCAAATGTCGAGTTCCATATACAATGGACAGATAATTCAAGAATAAAATCATGTCAGAAGAGATTGGCCATATTCAAGGAGATCTCATGTGTTCACAAGAACAAACGTATCCTATCATGTCAAGTCAAACTTATCACGTCAAACAGGAGGCACATTTTCACAATCTTGCATGTCAGTTGTGCTATGCCAAGCAACAAGAGTCCATACTCCCGCGGTTAACAAGTACGTTGGGGCGCTCCTCCCCAGGACCGGACAGGGCCCTATTGCACAAGCATTGGATCAAATTTTGGACCGGAGTCCCACGTTGTGCCGAACAAACAGGTTCATATTATGGCCACAGAGTTTCAACAACAAGCTCGTAGTAAAAGGAACATGATCATTCATACAGTCAAGGAATGACAAACAGCTCAAAAGAACAAGGCAGGATAACGACGTATCTTATGTTTCATAGATCATTAATGTCTTGACATGAAGATGTTTCTAAAGACAGATCGTATGTAGAACATGTGCTTTCCTATCATGTATGCATATGACAAACAATTAATTGAACACCGGAAAACATGTAACCATGAAACTCATGTGCGAATCATAACATTAACACCACTAACATGTCCACACTAACATGTATTCATTCCCACATTCG
Organism: Colocasia esculenta; assembly: GCA_014218235.1. Classification (NCBI taxonomy): domain Eukaryota; kingdom Viridiplantae; phylum Streptophyta; class Magnoliopsida; order Alismatales; family Araceae; genus Colocasia; species Colocasia esculenta. The sequence continues at coordinate 125,916,914 of CM024757.1, forward strand.
TATCATATTCTTATCTTATCAATTGACAATAAGCAAGATCACAAGATAATCCAATGGACATAAGATCAATCACAATTACACATTAGAATCGTATTTATATCATTACTATTTTTCAATGGGTTGACTTATTTTAGGTCCATGCATAATATATAACATTATGCACAAGCTAGTAGACATCATGAGATGATTAGACCTAAATTATGCAAATTTCTTGTAAGGTAGTGTCGACACTAGATCAAGTGGTGTCGACACCATGCTCCAAACACAAGACAAAATCATGCAAAACTGGTCAGGTAGTGTCGACACTAGTTCAGGTGGTGTCGACACAGTGCTTCAAATATAGGGCAAAAAGGTCAGGTAGTGTCGACACTAGTTCAGGTGGTGTCGACACTAGAGACAGTTTCCAGAAAACCTTCTGGCAGATGTGGGACAGTGTGTCGACACTAGCACAGGTGGTGTCGACACTAGATCAGTTTTCCAGAAAACCTTTTGGGTCAACTGGGACAGTGTGTCGACACTGGCTCAAGTAGTGTCGACACTAGAGGCTTTCCCAGAACATCATCTGGGTGGTTTTAGGACAGTGTGTCGACACTAAATCACCTAGTGTCGACACTAGTGCCCTTCCAGAACAACAAAAAAAAAAAAAAAGATGAGTCAGGTGTAACCAGAAACCACGTCTCATGCAGCGATTCACTTTCCCTTCTTATAACTCTCTAACGAATGACATTTAGACAAAACGTTCAACACAAAAGATGAAGAGGACAACTAGTAGAAGAACATGGATGTTGAGGGTTTGATCTAATTCAGTCTCGAATCCTAAGAAAACATATGAAGAACAAAATGTCAAGTGTAGCCCGAAATCGCAGTATCATGTAGAGACTCTATTATCATGCTCTTAACTCTCTAACAAAAGACTTTTGGACAAAACGTCCAACATAGAAGATTATTGTGACTTCAAGTAGAATAACTTTCATGAAGAATGTTTAGTCAAATTCGGTCTCAAATCATGTGCATAATAATAAGAACGAGAAAAAAAGCCCTAACTGTGCAAGACTTCGGGAAAAATCACAAATACTCAATGTATACTTCATGAAAACTAGTCAAACCAAGTGCAAATGATCCTAGACTCAAAGAACTACATGATGGTGTTGGTTTTCTTTAATCTTGGCCCGAGAACACCTACCTTTACGAAGATCTAAGACCAGTCGATATTCTGGATGCAACAGAGGATGCAGGGGATGAAGCTCCGGGTTGTTCCGAGCCTTTCTCCTTCTCCTCAGAAGCTCTAGCCTGCCTCCAAACGATCCCAACTTGTTGCTAAACCTTCCTCAAGAGTTTAGGGACGAGTTCTTATAGTTTTAGGGTGTAGTTAAGAGTCCTAACGAGACTAGAAAAGGGGCTGCGAATCTACTCCCTGTTTTTCCTAGAATCTGGGACTCTTTCCTCCAAAAGAGGTAGTAGTGATTTAGGAAACCTCCTCTTAGGGTTGGGTCCGGTTTTGGCTTACCATGCATGACTAATCACCCTTATTTTAACCCTAAATTGCCCTTTCTAATTATGGCATAATTACCTACACGAATTTCTAGGTAATTCCCTATCCCAGCTCATTTATATACTTGGGCCAAATGTGTTCTATAGGCCCAATCTTGTTAATGGATCATTATTACATGGTGTTGGAAGTCTCTCCCATATGTTTAATTAGTTTATCCCCCTTTTTTTCTGAAAATTTTAAATTGCTAAATTTTTCGGGGTGTTACATTGATTGTATGCTATATGTGAGCAGCGACGAGGACGTCGCTTATATAAGAAGGGTAGATTGTAACACCCCATATAAGAATATGTTAAATGGACTAAATCAGTAAATTATCAACAACTCGGACTAGTCATTTTTAAGGCTCGAGTAGGAACAAAACTTTGAAGTTAAGCGTGCTTAGTTGGGAGTAGTCCTAGGATGGGTGACCTTCCTAGGAAGTCTACTAACTAGCACATTTGTTGGGCCAGTTTTCTGGTTGGGTCGTCACAGTTAATCTTGGATATATTTTAATTAATTAAAATCTTTCACATGACCTTCCATGTCCATGATTTTACATGACACATGCACACACTTTGAACCATCCAATATGACTTAACTTGGTATGAAAATATCTCATAGTACATTTGGTAATTTAATTCAAATTACCATATTTTTAAATGAACTTGTCGTCGTTTTTTTTGCGAGGTTTGGGAATACCGTTACCGACGCTCCATTGTTCTATAATTCCTTTAGAACGTCAAACACTTGTTTCTATATATACACTTTCTCTTGACCTGACAAACTCTCCACCGGATACTCCTTCTGCCGGACTAGTAAATCCTTGTTCAACGCCTCTATAAGTCTCCTCTGTCCATGGATTCCCACATGGTCGATGAGCTGGTTGTACCCTAACACCTATGATACCCTTTAGGGATCAATATGATCCAAACGACTATTAGAAGTTCACTCTAATCTAGAAGGACGTCGGACCTCTGGACTTGTGCTTAACATGGCCAGTGGAAGGGTAGTGAATTCCACCTGACTGCCAACACCAAGTGCGTGTGTTGTGCAACTGCTACTATCGCCTGTTACTCGACGTTTTATGTGCAATGACCTGTAGTTCTCATCTATACTCGACTCGCTCATCTATTCACACTCTCTCTACTATCTCGTCTATCCATCTCGTACTCTCATCTATTTCTTGGTACTCTCTATTGGCCATTGACTGATTGTCTAAAGATAAACAACATAACCAATGCCTGGCAATATATAAAGGGACCGGTCTGGTCCTGGCATGTGCTCCCGAAAGTGCTATTTGCCCACAGGAGTTAAATGACTAGAGTGTTTGGTATTACACTCGAGTGCTATCTATCTTGACTATCTAAATGACAATCAAAAGTGCTATATTCTCTCGTTGTCTATTGACAACAAAGTGCTATACTATACACGTTGTGCTATTGCTATACTTTGTACTATTTGTGCTATGGCCATCTTGCTATTGTGCTATATTCGATACTTGTACTATATTTGGAAACTTGTGCTATTTCAATCACATGCTATCGTGCTATCTCTTACGTTACTTGACTCTCTCGCTCTATCATTAGTTACTCTGCCTTTTCAATACATTAATCATTTAAAGCCCGCTTGATCCTGAGATTTAAGTCCTACTGGGTGTTATCGCTCACCCTGCGTTTTTGGCTATGTGTTCTCAGGTGAGACCAAGGAAGAGACTTACACTCAAGAGGATAGGAACGACCAAGAGTGAAGTCAAGCGTACCCTAGCGTCTTAGTAGTTGTTAGAGTTTGAGTTTAGCCTTTTGCTTTTATTCAATGTAATTGGGCCCTATAGAATGGTTCTGATATTAGTAGTTGTAACTAGACATTGGATATTATTAATGAGAAGAACTTGCTTTAGTATTTATTCTTGTCCAATGGTTTGATGTCTAGTTTTCGCTCTGTACCTGTTTTACTTGCAACTGCCTCGCGTTCCAATATTCTGCGTCGGGGCGTGACAGTTTTGTGGTATCAGAGCCTAGGTTATTCTTAAGTATAGGATGATCTAGGTTGACCAGCCTCGACTAGAGTCAATTACCCTACCTATGTGAGATGTGGTTAGAACCATGGGTAACTAGCTAAAATGAACTCACACACACACAAATTAAACATCACATCAATAAACTAACAATAAGTTACTTTTGTAGGAACTAAGCAAACAAGATGACTGTTGAACGTGTTCAAATGAGGGGCATGCAACAAACCATCCAAGAACTCACACGTGCCATCATGCAAGCTACCCAGGGAGGTGAAAACCGTGGCAGTGTAGGCGAGCTGCATCGTAACTTTCGGAGTCTGAATCCACCTAGGTTCAGTGGATCCATGGATCCGGACGAGGCCGAGCATTGGCTAAAGGAGACGGAAAGAATTTTTTATGTTATGCAATGTGTAGTAGGGGATAAGCTGCTACTGGCTACTTTCCAGTTAGAGAAGGACGCCCGTGCTTGGTGGGAATCGGTAGAACCGACTAGAGCTAATGGTCAATTTACTTGGGCTGAATTCAAAGAAGCATTCAATTCCAAGTATTTCTCGGAGCATGTCCAAGAGAAGAAGGCCGCAGAATTTGCTACTCTTAAATAGAGGAGTTTGACTGTGGCCGAGTATGAAGCCCAGTTTTCAAGACTGGCACGTTATGTTGCACATCTGGTAAATACTGAAAAGATGAAGGCTAGGCGCTTTCTCAATGTCCTTAAGCCACAATACATTACTCAACTGGCCCCTCTCGACATCCAGACTTATGCCGAGATGGTAAAGAAAGCTCAACTTCTAGAAGACGCTACGGACTTCACTAACCGTATCAAAGGAAAGTTCGTAAAAAGGGAAATGATGTCTGGTCCATCATCTGCTAAGCCGATCAACGGCAAGAAGCGTCCCTTCAACATCATGGAGGGACCCAGCCAAGAAAGGAAATCCAAAGCTATTGTCCCCAACACTCCAGTGAAAAGCAGCTGCAAGCATTGTGACAAGCCAGGTCACACAGTAGATGAATGCTGGAGGAAAGTCGGCGCATGTCTGCGCTGTGGAAGCCATGAGCACCGCATCCCCAAGTGCCCGCTACTGAAGGAAAACGAAAGGTGCCCTAATGTGCCTAAGAAACAGGGCAGACTGCAAGCCCTGCATGACGAAGAGCCCACTGAGGAAGGTGGCATGGTAGAAGGTACCCTACAAGTTTTCTCCTTATCAGCATTTGTTTTATTTGATACTGGAACAACTCATTCATTCATATCTCAAAACTTTGTTAATACTCTGAATGCTAAACCTATATCTATGGGATGTGAGTTCTCTGTCACAACACCACTAGAAGAAAAGGAGAAATTGAACAAATACTTCCCGTCTGCCGATGTAATGATTGTAGACCATAACCTAAAGGCCGACCTGGTGTGTATGCCCATGGAAGGCTATGATGTCATTTTGGGATCCGATTGGTTGTCCACTTATGGGGCAAGTGTCGATTGTAAGAAAGGGAAAGTTACCTTTAGTGATTTCCCTAAGTTGTCCTTCACTGGGATTAGACATAAGAGACGGATGTCTCTAATCTCTGCCATAAAGGCCGACAACATGATAAGGAAAGGTTGCTTCGCTTTCCTTGCGGCCATAATAGTTGAAAAGAAGGGTTCTAAGATAGAAGACTTCCACATAGTCCAGGATTACCCAGATGTATTTCCCAAAGATCTGCCAGGGATTCTCCCGGAACGAGATGTCAACTTTGCCATAGAGTTGATCCCTGGAGCTGCCCCGGTATCACAACAACCGTACTAGATGTCACCTGTCGAGCTAAAGGAATTGAAGGTGCAACTGATGGAGCTATTAAAGAAGGGGTTCATCAGACCAAGTACTTCCCCATGGGGAGCACCTGTACTATTCGTTAAGAAGAAGGATGGGTCGATGAGACTATGCATCGACTATCGTCAACTCAATCAGCTAACCATCAAGAATAAGTATCCATTGCCTCAGGTCGATGAACTTTTCGACCAAATATCTGGAGCTCAATAATTCTCCAAGATCGACCTTCGATCTGGCTATCATCAAATGAGGATCAAGGATGGCGATATCTTCAAAACGGCTTTCAGGAGCAGGTATGGACACTATGAATTCATCGTTATGACTTTTGGTCTAACCAATGCTCCTGCAGCCTTTATGCAACTCTTGAACAACATATATCGGCCATACCTTGACAAGTCCATGGTCGTCTTCATCGACGATATCCTTATATATTCAAAGACCAAAGAAGAGCATGAAGAACATCTGAAGGTAGCACTATAAGTCTTGCGACACAACAAACTGTATGCAAAGCTGAGCAAGTGAGAATTCTGGCTCGAAGAAGTGTCCTTCTTGGGCCATGTCATCTCAAAGGATGACATATCTGTTGATCCCTCCAAAGTCGAAGTTGTACTCAATTGGGAGAGACCAAAAACCGTCACAGAAATCAGAAGCTTCTTAGGACTGGTTGGCTACTACAGGCGGTTCATAAAGGACTTCTCAAAGATCGTCGTTCCTCTCACGCATCTGACACGAAAGGAGAATCCCTACTCCTGGAGTAAAGTGTGTGAGAAGAGTTTTCAGACTCTAAAAGACTGTCTTACCTCAGCACCTATTCTCGCTCTTCTAATAGAGGGAGAAGGATTCTCTGTCTATACTGATGCCTCAGGAATTGGGCTATGTTGTGTATTGATGCAAAAGGAGAAGGTCATTGCTTATTCTTCAAGACAATTGAAGATGCATGAGGTCAACTTCCCTGTGCATGATTTAGAGTTGGCTGTTGTGGTCTTCGCCTTAAAAATCTGAAGACAGTATTTATATGGAGATCAATTCACTGTCTACTCAGACCACAAGAGCTTGAAGTATTTATTCTCCCAGAAGGAGCTCAACATGAGACAGAGAAGATGGTTAGAATACCTAAAGGATTTCGACTTCAACATCCAATACCATCCAGGCAAGGGAAACGTTGTGGCTAATGCTCTTAGTAGAAAGCCGATGGCATCTGTTTCGAGTTTAGTCCTTGGCGAGAAGCAACTACTAGAACAATTCGCAAGGTTAGACTTAAATATTGAACATAGGGATGATCGAGTCTTGGTTGCCAACATCAAGATTCAATCTAACATGCTGGAAGAGATTAAAACTCAACAAGACAGCGATCCATTCTTGGTGCGTATCAAGGAAACCCTAGCCGAAAGACCAGACTTTGCTATGACCGAAGATGGAAGGCTTGTATTTCAAGGGAGGACATGCATTCCCGACAATGAAGAATTGAAGAGAAGCTAATGGATGAAGCTCATAAGATGAAGTATACTGTTCATCCTGGAGGTACCAAAATGTATTAAGACATGAAAAGAACATTTTGGTGGCCAAACATGAAGAGAGAGGTAGCTGAACATGCCGCTCATTGCCTTACTTGTCAACAGGTAAAGGCGGAACACATGCACCCTGCTGGCGTACTTAGACCACTAGATATCCCGGAGTGGAAATGGGAAAGCATTGGCATGGACTATGGACTTCATCATGGGTTTACCCAGGACTCGTGGTGGACTCAATGCCATATGGGTCATTGTCGACCGATTAACCAAATCTGTGCACTTTCTACCTATAAAGAGTAAGTGGTCTGTGGAAGTATTAGCTGCTTTATATATCCAGGAGATAGTGAGATTGCACGGAGTTCCATCATCTATTGTCTCGGATCAAGATCCGAATTTACATCTCACTTCTGGAAGGGACTGTAAAGTGCACTTGGTACTAAGCTCAACTTTAGTACTGCCTTTCATCGGCAAACTGATGAGCAAACTGAAAGAACCAACCAAATTGTTGAAGACATGTTGAGAGCCTACACTATCATAGACTTCCAAGGTTATTGGAACGAGCACCTATCCCTAATTGAGTTCGCCTATAACAACAGTTACCAGGCGAGTATTAAGATGGCACCCTTCGAAGCACTATATGGCAAAAATTGTAGATCTCCTGCATGCTGGAGTGAGGTTGGAGAACAGTAATGGCTAGGCCCAGACATGGTGCAAAATACAACAAGAGACATTCAGGTGATTAGAGACTGACTCCAGATTGCTCAGTCCAAACAGAAGAGTTATACTGACAGGAGAAGGCGAGATTTAGAATTTCAAGTCTGTGATCATGTACTCTGAAAAGTGTCGCCTACTCGTGGCATCCAAAGATTTGGTGTAAAAGGGAAGCTCAATCCTAGATTCATCGGTCCTTTTGAAGTGATCGAAAGGGTTGGTGAGGTTGCATACCGACTGGCGTTGCCACCGAACTTGGCATGTGTGGACAATGTGTTCCATGTCTCCATGCTTAGGAAATATGTATATGATCCTACGCATATCATTCATCATGAGAAGTTGGTGTTAAATAAGGACATGACATATGAAGAGAAGCCAGTCAAGATACTGGAACGGAAGGTGCAATAACTTAGGAATTGTCCCATCCACATGGTTAAAGTCCTATGGAATAATCCTGGAGTGGAAGAAGCCACATGGGAACCTGAAGGAATCATCAGACGGAACCATCCCAATCTTTTCGATAAGACATTCTCTCCAATTATGATCATATGAATTTGGGGACCAAATTCTTTTAAGAGGGGGAGGTTGTAGCAACCTGAATTTTTCGAAAAATAAAATTTAATAATATTAAAATTTAATCAATTGAAAAATCAAAGAAAAGGAATTAATTAAAACTCATTAAATGAAAAGAAGTAATGGGCTTTGTTAAATGGAACCTCTAGAATATATTGGGCCAAAATAGGGATTAAAAAAAGGAATAATAGAATAATACCCAAAATTCATATATTAAAATAGCCATTTGTGTTGGAATTGGATTCCTAAGCCTACCCAAATTGGTTTGCCACGAAATTGCAACCCAGCCTAACCCAATTGGGAGTTGGAAAGCTTGGAAAGGGGATAGAAATAGGAAATCTTGGAATTAAATAGGAATTAGAGTTCTATTAGGAAATAGAAACTCAAGTAGTTTAAATACTCTCTAAACTCTCCATGGCCGGCCCTAACACGTTGCTGGGGCTTGCTGGACGAGGAGAGGAGGTCAAGGAGGAGAGGAATTCGTGGGGAGAAGGCTAGACCAAGTTTTAACCCTAGAAGATCAAACGAAGTCAAAGGTAGGCATTCTCACGAGCAAAACCTAATTAATTTTGTCTGTAGGTTGTTCTATCCAACAGGAACAAAACCCCTCTTGTTTCATAATTTTTTATTGAGCCAATATTTTCTTCTTAATTTTTGAAGATCTGCACTCATCATGACCCCGACCCTTCATCTAAAATCTAGAACTTCATAAATACTCGACCCCATGCTATGAAATTTTAACTAGAGATACTAATGGGTGTTAGGCATCGTTTGCCCCTAAAAGCCCTAAATTTCATCCATCCTACTACTTGAATTAATTCTTGCATCTTAACTGTACACTGTTCCATGTTCTTCGTGAATAAACCTGTTTGAAGCATTCCGAAACCATGTTTGTTTTCAAATTCCTATTCACTATAAGTTCCCTCACATGTCTAGATCGGTTTGCAAGTGATTTCGCAATTTTTCATCCACTATACAATTAGTTTTAAATTTCTGAACGAACCTGTGTAAAACAAGAGCAACCTAGACCGCAATCCAAGGTGCTATCCATTTCCCGCTCGGACTCAGGCGCAGGACCTGAGAACGCGATGGCCCGATAGGCCGCATTCTCAGGGCCCATCGTGACAAAGTACATGTCGTGTTCTGAACGCGACAGGCCACCCTGTCGCGTTCTGGCAGCCTGCTCTGGCCGACCGATCGCGACCTATGCATGACCATGTCGCATTCTGATCTGACCCTGTCGCGACCCTTACAGGGGTACGTCGCGATCTGAACGACCCGAGAACCTGACCCTCGGCCCACACCGAGGACCCGATTTTCGCAGTCACCGCCCACAGATCCGGGGACCCGGAAGGGCTATAATCTGCGTCTAATAGGATATGCAATGGAAATAAACGTCAACTGCTAATCTAGAAGTGTACGTGCGGAAGCAAAAAAGAGAGTGAGACCACCGCGTACCACTCTAAGTACAGTCCCAACGCACGCACGCTAGTACAAGTAAAAGGCGGGGGAAGAACAAGTCCCTTAGGGGCATACCCCGAGGGTGTCGTACACTGAAAAAGGGGAACCACTGTTAGCTACGGGGACTCCGACTACCGCCCCGTCTCCTCCGCCCTGCCGCTGCTGAGAAGTCTCACCTAGGGAAAGGAGGGATGAGCTTCATAACAGAAGCACAGTAGGGACTACTAATCTCCTACTGGCTCTAAACAGGCAGAAGAACATAAATATGAAATGAATGACAGCAGATTATATCTTCAACTTACAACAGAAGTGCGGAAGCGAAACTACAACTAGCACGGTACGGGAAGTACACACGATCGGAAACTCCGTACGACTGCTTGTCATGACCACCACACGGCTAGCAAACACAGACGAAGGGAACTCCGCCTAGACAAGGAACAATAGCAATGGAAGCACTACCACTAGCCATGGTCAGGTGTGTCCACCGACGTCTTATCCTCGACCCGGGTCCTGACCCTCACATCTCGTCAGAGCGAGGTAGGACACAAAGTAACACAACAGTAACCACCGTCGTCTGGCCGGACTACGGTCCCACGCTTGGCCTCTCTAAGCAGTTCCGGGGCCGCAAAGAGCGAGGCAGTGAGAAAAGGACTAGCTAGACTACGCCAGGAAGAACTCCGAAAACTGACCTCGACGTCCCAGTCCAACCACGAGAGCTCTGCAAGTGACTCAACGCCACTGTCCTAACCACCGTTTTCCCCTAAGCTCCAGAGTCCACCAGGCAGCTGCAACCTCGAGCACACTCGTAGCCCGGAGTACTCCCTCGATAGGCTCCCGAGGACGGGGGTCCCAGGCAATGGTAACAACCTCTCACACGGGACAAGCCCTCAAGTGCCGCACACCGGGCGAACGACTAGTGTAGACCGGACTAGGGAACTAGCACAGGTGCCACGGGTACAGAAAAAGGAATGTAAACGGCGAAGATCGAAAACCTGTCTCACGGCTGGGGTTGCGACGCATCGGGCTGTCGCGACCTCGTCGCGATGCCCACCTTGTCGCGACCCCTGTCGCGATGGTCGGATCGTCACGACCAGGTCGCGGCACTCAAGAGCGTGGCGATCTCAACCAGATCGTGACCTCCGGATCGTCGCGATCACAGATAGAAGGGGGTTCCGGAGCAACCCCTCCGGGAACCACCCCAAAACGGAGAAACAACCACACACGAGGGGGAGGGATCATGCTCAACATGCTAGAAAGCTAGTAAAGCATCCAAACCACCCCTAAAACCCCACGAACGTGGATCTACACTCGAAGGGAAACCTCACTCAACCTCAAGCATGGAGTTCTCACACTCCCAAGCCCCAAACCACAGAGAAACCATGCTTTAGAGGGGGGAAGGGAGCATGCTCCGGGCGAGAGGATCAAGAGTCCCTACCTCCACGCAAAGAACAAACCCGTTAGGGCCTTCTTGTAGGAAAGGACGCCTCCTCCTCGCTCCAAACGGCACGAATACGTCCCCTGCACGAGCGGGACGACACCACCTCAGCACAGACGCCTCAAGCACCACGAACCGCCAAGAATCTGCAAGGGAAACACGAGAGGGAAGGAAGAGGGAAGAAAGAGAGCTGAGAGGGCGAGAGGGGGAAATGGGGCGCGGCCTTGGGTTTTAACCAGGCGGCCCCCAGAACACGACGGAACGACATGTCACGATAGGACTCTCGTCACGACGCCCTAGGCGTTGTGACCCTTATTGCAACGGTCGCCTTTGTCGCGACCCCAAAAAGCGGGTCAAAACCTCGAAGACCAGGAAAGCGATCGCGACGGTGACCACGTCGCGTTCACGCACGTGCGCTTGACACCCGACAGAGCCATTCTGACAGAAAGGACACCGGTCACGTCTGTCAGAAAGGCCGTCGCGACGCCATCGGACGTTGTGACCAGAACGTGATGGCCACATCGTTGCAATAAGAACGCGGCAGCCCTGGTCGTCACGACCCGAGCCCGTCGCGACAGGCCTCCTGTCGCGACCAGAACCCATCGTGACAGGCCTCCTGTCGCGACCACATCACGACCAGGAGCATGTCGCGACCCTGAGGACGGGGCCAAAGGGCTCAAGGTGGCCGGGTCTTACATCCCACCCACCTTAAGACATTTCGTCCTCAAAATAAAAATAACTCGGTCTTAAACCTGAAAGCAGAAATAGGGAAGATAGCATTCCAATCAATCAAACAAATAGGGGAACTGCTCGCGCATCTCATCCTCGCGTTCCCAGGTGGCCTCGCCACCAACGCGGTTCTCCCAGATGACCTTCACCAGCGGAATCTGCTTCCAACGCAACTGCTAAACTCTGCGGTTGACAATGCTGACTGGGTACTCTGGTACTGACAAGTCTGGCGCCACCTCAAGCTGCGAGTAGTCCAACACGTGCAAAGGGTCTGCAACGTACCTCCTGAGTTGCAAAACATGAAACACACTGTGCACACTTTCTAGCTCTGTCGGAACACTCAAACCTCTGTAAGCCACCTCGCCGACCCTCTCGGTGATAGGGAAAGGCCCGACGTATCTCGGACTGAGCTTTCCCTTCCTGCCAAACCTCATGACGCCCTTGGTCGGTGAGACCCGCAAGAAAATAAGGTCACCAACACTGAACTGCAACGGTCTCCTGCAGACGTCTGTGTAGCTCTTCTGTCTGCTCTGCACTGCCTGAAGCCTTTGCCTGATCAGACTGACCATGTCTGCACACTGCTGCACTAACTCTGGCCCCAAAAGCTACCTCTCACCAACCTCGAACCAGTGAAGTGGTGTCCTGCACGGGCGACCATACAAAGCCTCGTATGGTGCCATTCCGATGCTCGAGTGATAACTATTGTTATACGTGAACTCTACCATCGAAAGGTGCGATTCCCAAGTGCCACTTCAGTCTAAACAACATGCTCTCAGCATGTCCTCCAGGGTCTGAATGGTCTGCTCTGACTGTCCGTCTGTCTGAGGGTGATACGTTGTGCTGAACCTCAACTCTGTACCCAGTGCTCTCTGAAGACTACGCCAAAACCCCGATGTGAACCTCGGATCTCTGTCAGAGACGACCAAAACGGGGATCTCGTGCAACGAAACAACTCTGTCCACGTATAGCCTGGCTAACCTGTCCACTGACCACGACATCCTGATCGGAAGAAAATGCGCTGTCTTGGTCAAATGATCCACAATCACCCAGATACCATTGTGCCTCTGCGGGGTGCGGGGTAAACCAACCACAAAGTCCATGGTGATGTTGTCCCACTTCCACTCAGGAATGGGCAACAGCTGCAGCTATCCACCCGGACCGTGATGCTCAGCCTTCACCTGCTGATAGGTAAGGCACCGAGCAACAAACTCTACCATGCCCCTCTTCATCCCTGACCACCATAAGAACCTCCTCAAGCAATGGTACATCTTGGTGGAGCCAGGATGAACAGCATACCTCGATCTGTGAACCTCTGAAAAAACTGCCTGGCGCGCCTCCTCAGGAATGTACAAGCGGCCTCTGAATCTGACCTCACTATCCTCGTCAAGCTCAACATCTGGCATCTGCAAGATACCTGCCAACTCTGTATCTGCCTGTTGTGCCTACAACACCTGTCTAAACACTGATGGCTGAACTGACAAACTGCTCGCCACTGCACGGTCTCTAGTCCTCGACGGAGCGAACACTCCCTGGGACAGCTCCTCGAACAACCTCCACTCTCTGACCATCAGCGAACTCAAGCGCACGCACCTGCTCAAAGCATCAGCTACGACATTAGCCCTTCCTGGGTGATAGGAAAGGGTTAAGTCGTAGTCCTTCAAATACTCCATCCATCGGCGCTGCCTCAAGTTCAGATCCCTCTGGGTGAAGATATACTGTAAACTCTGGTGATCGGTGAAGATCTGAAAAGCCTCGCCATATAGGTAGTGCCTCCACAACTTGAGAGCGAACACCACTACTGCCAGCTCCAAGTTGTGGGTGGGGTAGTTCTCCTCATGCTTCTTGAGCTGCCGAGAAGCATAGGCAACGACCCCACCATGCTGCAACAGCACGGCACCTAAACCTGACCTCAACGCATCGGTATAGACCACAAAACCACCGCTGCCTGACGGCAAGACCAACACTGGCGCTGAAGTCAACCTCGTCTTCAGCTCTCGAAATCTCTGCTCACAGTCCTCTGACCAAACAAACCTGACGTCCTACCTAGTCAACCTGGTCAACGGCGCTCCAATCTTGGAAAAATCCTGAATAAACCTCTGGTAGTAACCAGCCAAACCCAGAAAATTGTAGACCTCTGACACCGATGTGGGCTGCTCCCACGACAACACGGCCTCCACCTTGGCAGGGTCCACTGCCACACCAGAACCCGAGATCACGTGCCCGAGAAAGTGCACCTCCTTCAGCCAAAATTCGCACTTGTCGAGCTTGGCATAAAGGCGGTGACTCCGCAAGGTCTCCAGCACGATCCTCAGGTGCTCCTCATGCTCCTCCTCAGAAGCCGAGTAGACCAAAATATCATCAACAAAAACAACCACAAAGCAATCTAGGTACTCACTGAACACCCTATGCATCAGATCCATGAATGCTGCGGGTGTATTCGTCAGCCCAAACAGCATGACGATGAACTCAAAGTGATCGTACCTAGAATGGAAAGCCGTCAAACCAACATCTGACTCTCTGATCCGCATCTGATAGTACCCGAATCTCAACTCAATCTTCGAAAAAACTCGGGCCGACTGCAACTGATCAAACAAATCATCGATCCTCGGCAACGGGCACCTGTTCTTCACAGTGACCTGGTTCAACTGTCGATAATCGATGTACAAACGAAGACTGCCATCCTTCTTTCGCACAAACAAAATAGACGCGCCCCACGGCGAATGACTCGGGTGAATGAAGCCCAGCTCAAGAAGCTCCTGCAACTGGCGCTTCAACTCACGCAGCTCCGCCGGGGCCATCCGGTAAGGTGCCTTGGACAAAGGCATTGTACCGGGCAAAAGCTCAATGGAGAACTCTACCTCCCGCTCAGGCGGCAACCCAGGTAGATCCTCCGGGAAGACGTCGGAGAACTCAGAAACAACCGGCACGTCAGAAACTAAAGATCTGTTATGCTCCAAAGAACAAACCGAAGCAAGGTACGCCACACAGCCATCGCGGATTAAACGGCGAGCTCTACACAAGGAAATAAATGGCCGACGGGTAGACTGGATACCTCAGAAGCAGAGGACAGGCTCTCCAGGTATCCTAAACTGAACAGTCTTCCACTGGCAATCAACCACGGCTGAGTGAGCCTCCAACCAGTCCATGCCTAGGATGACGTCAAAGTTGCAAAGCTGCAGTGCGTACAACCTGGCTGGCAACTGGTGCCCCTCAACCTCGACTGCCACACCCTCCAGGTAACCGAAAGAACGCATATAGTCACCAGACGGGAGGTCGACCATCACGTCACACTACCTCTCAGGAGCGTGACAAGAAAGGGACTCATAGAATTGCTCGGAAGCAAAACACAAAGAAGCACCAGAGTCGACCAAAACACGAGCAGCTCTGCCAAGGACAGGTAGAGTACCTATAACAAGGTTTGACGCCTCTGCCTGCTCCCGGGTGAGCGCCATCACGCGACCACGACCACGCCCACGCTGCGGCGCCTGCTGGGGCTGCTGTTGCTGCGGCGGCTGCTGGGGGTACTGTTGCTACTACTGGTACGGCTGGTACTGCTGCGGCTGCAGAAACTGCTGAGCCTGCTACTGGTACTTCCCCCACTGCTGCTGACACGGTGCCTACTGCTGAGGAGGGTACTGGTACTGAGGCGGCTGTTGAGCATACTGAACTGGCTGCTGCTGCTGCGGGGCTTGCCCCATGGCGCAATCCCTCCTGAAGTGGCTCAGTAAGCCATAGGTGTAGCAAACTGCCTCCTGACTGCCCTGCTCAGCTCCCTGGACAACTGACTGCTCTGCAAACCTGGACTGGTGCTTCTGCTGTAGGCTTCGACTGCCTCCGCGAGTAGACAACTTCCTAAACTGCGAGTGAATCCCGACGTTGCCGGAACTGCCCGAGATGGAGGAAGAGGAAGTCGCACTACTGTGGCTACCTGCTGGACGCTGGTAAGGCGAGGATCTGGAAGAGGCTCCTCCCTGCTACTACTGCTGCTGTGGCTGCCAGGTCTCTCTGTCCAAGGCGGTGGCCTTCGCCACGGCCTCTCCCAAGGTGTTACACATGTGTGCCGTCACACCCCACCACAGGTCTGGTCTCAGTCCTACTATGAACCTCTCTGCACACGCCTGATCGCTGCCCGCGACATGAGGCACATGCCTCAACAACTGGACAAACCTCTGGTGGTACTGCGAAACTGTGAGGTCGCCCTGAACCAACGCGTGGAACTGGTCCCGTCTCTCACGTCGAGCGTAGTCGGGGAAGTACTCGCCGTGAAAGACCTCCAAAAACCACTGCCAAGTGATGTGATCCAACCTCTGCCCCTGGAAATGCGTCTGCCTCTGAACTCTCCACCACTCATGGGCTGCTCCCTTGAGCTGGTACACTGCCAGTCGAACCTGGTCCTCCTCAACGCACTCCATAGTCTCAAAGATACGCTCTAACTCATGGGTCCAGCTCTCTGCCTTGTCAGGATCATACTCGTCGGAGAACATTGGTGGCCGAAGGCGCAGGAATCTCTCGAGGAGAGCAGTTCTGTCTTCCGTAACTGCCGTTCTCTGCCGCCCGGCCCGGGTACTCCTAGTGCCCGACCGCTGCTGACACTCTGGCTGCTCCACCTCTGGCTCTACCTGCTGCTCCGGCACCACTGGAGGAGGCACCGGAGGCTGAACACCTGCTGCTGCCTGCCCGGGCTAGTACGCTCCCTGGTACAAGTTCCTAAAGAACTGCTCTGCTAAGAGAAACCAGTCTGCGTACTGCTGCGGCTGGTACTCCTACTACTGCTGCCCACCTGCCGCTGCTGCTGCTACTGCCAGTGCAGCTTGAGGCTGTGCCACTGACTCCTCTGCTGACACCTCCTCCTGGACCTGCCCCTGCGCGGGCATCTCGGACTCACCCTGCTGCTCCACCAGCTCTCTGTCTTGCTTGCGCCTGCGTAGAGCCATGTCACTGTTTGACAACACAACCAAGAAAGGTTAACAAAACGACTCAGGCGGCTAGAAGTGTACTTGTACTACCGTTGGGACTTCTTGTTGCCGTTTAAATCCATTAGAAGTCCTGTCAGACTCTAGCTCTGATACCAACGGTAACGACCAGAGGACCCGACCCTTGGCCCATGCTGAGGACCCGATTTTCGCTGTCGCCGCCCACGGATCCGGGGACCCGGAAGGGCTATAATCTGCATCTAACAGGATATGCAACGGAAATAAATGTCAACTGCTAATCTAGAAGTGTATGTGCGGAAGCAGAGAAGAGAGTGAGACCACCGCGTACCACTCTAAGTACATCCCAACGCACGCACGCTAGTACAAGTAAAAGGCAGGGGAAGAACAAGTCCCTTAGGGGCATACCCCGAGGGTGTCGTACACTGAAAACGGGGAACCACTGCTAGCTATGGGGACTCCGACTACCGCCCTGTCTCCTCCGCCCGGCGCGTGCCCTGCCATTGCTGAGAAGTCTCACCTAGGGAAAGGAGGGATGAGCTTCACAACAGAAGCTCAGTAGGGACTACCAATCTCCTACTGGCTCTAAACAGGCAGAAGAACATAAATATGAAATGAATGACAGCAGATTATATCTTAACTTACAACAGAAGTGCGGAAGCGAAACTACAACTAGCACGGTACGGAGTACACACGATCGGAAACTCCGACGAATGAGTGTCATGACCCACACACGGTAGCAACACAGACAGAAGGGAACTCCGCCTAGACAAGGAACAATAGCAATGGAAGCCACTACCACTAGCATGGTCAGGTGTGTCCACTGACGTCTTATCCTCGACAGTGTCCTGACCCACATCTCGTCAGAGCGAGGTAGGAAACAAAGTAACACAACAGTAACCGCCGTAGTCTGGCGGGTACGGTCCCACGCCTGGCCTCTCTAAGCGGTTCCGGGGCCGCAAAGAGCGAGACAGTGAGAAAAGAACTAGCTAGACTACGCCGGAAAGAACTCCGAAAACTGACCTCGGCGTCCCAGTCCAACCACGAGAGCTCTGCAAGCGACTCAACGCCACTGTCCTAACCACCATTTTCCCCTAAGCTCCAGAGTCCGCCTGGCGGCTGCCAACTCGAGCACACTCGTAGCCCGAAGTACTCCCTCGACAGGCTCCCGAGGACGGGGATCCCAGGCAATGGTAAAAACCTTTCACACGGGACAAGCCCTCAAGTGCCGCGCACCGAGCGAACGACTAGTGTAGACCGCACTAGGGAACTAGCACAGGTACCACGGGTACAGAAAAAGGAACGGAAATGGTGAAGATCGGAAACCTGTCTCATGGCTGGGGTTGCGACGCATCGGGCCGTCGCGACTAGGTCGCGACGTATCGGCTGTCGCGACCTCATCGTGACGCCCACCCTGTCGCGACCCCCGTCGCGACCAGGTCACGACACTCAAGAGCGTCACGATCTCAACCAGATCGCGACCTCCGGATCGTCACGATCACAGATAAAAGGGGGTTCTGGGATCGTCGCGATCCTAGACAGAAGGGGGTTCCAGAGCAACCCCTCCGGGAACCACCCCAAAATAGAGAAACAACCACACACGAGGGGGAGGGGATCTTGCTCAACATGCTAGAAAGCTAGTAAAGCATCCAAACCACCCCTAAAACCCCACGAACATGGATCTACACTCGAAGGGAAACCTCACTCAACCTCGAGCATGGAGTTCTCACACTCCCAAGCCCCAAACCACAGAGAAACCAAGCTTTAGAGGGGGGAAGGGAGCATGCTCAGAGCGAGAGGATCAAGAGTCCCTACCTCCACGTGAAGAACGAACCCGTTAGGGCCTTCTCGTAGGAAAGGACGCCTCCTCCTCGCTCCAAAAGACATGAATGCATCCCCTGCACGAGCGGGATGACACCACCTCAGCACGGACGCCTCAAGCACCACGAACCGCAAAGAATCCGCAAGGGAAACACCAGAGGGAAGGAAGAGGGAAGAAAGAGAGCTGAGAGGGCGAGAGGGGGAAATGGGGCGTGGCCTTGGGTTTTAACCTGGCGGCCCCCAGAACACGACGGAATGACATGTCGTGATAGGACTCTCTTTGCGACGCCCTAGGCGTCGTGACCCTTATCGTGACGGTCACCTCTGTCACGACCCCAAAAAGTGGTCAAAACCTCGAAGATCGAGAAAGCGATCACGATGGTGACCACGTCGCGTTCACGCACATGTGCCTGACACCCGATAGAGCCGTTCTGACAGAACGGACACCGATCACGTCTGTCAGAAAGGCCGTCACGATGCCATCGGACGTCATGACTAGAATGCGACGACCACACCATCGCAACAAGAATGCGGCAGCCCTGGTCGTCGCGACCCGAGCCCGTCACGACAGGCCTCCTGTCGTGACCAGAACCCATCGCGACAGGCCTCCTATCGCGACCACATCGTGACCAGAAGCATGTTGCGACCCTGAGGACGGGGCCAAAGGGCCCAAGGGGGCCGGGTCTTAGGGGTTTTTGCATGAAACCGCCTCTTTCTACAAGTCTTGATTTTCTACAGTAAAATCATGCCATGTTAACATTCTTAAACATAGAAAACAAAGTTGTTAATCTTGGATATATTTTAATTAATTAAAAACATTCACATGACCTTCCATGTCCATGATTTTACATGACACATGCACACACTTTGAACCATCCAATATGGCTTAACTTTGTATGAAAATATCTCATAGTGCATCTTGTAATTTAATTCAAATTACCATATTTTTAAATGAACTTGTCGTCATTTTTTTGCGAGGTTTGAGAATACCGTTACCGACGCTCCACTGTTCTAAAATTCCTTTAGAACGTCGAGCACTTGTTTCTATATATACACTTTCTCTTGACTTGGACGAACTCTCCATCGGATATTCCTTCTGCCAGACTAGTGAATCCTTGTTCAAGGCCTTCGTAAGTCTCCTCTGTCCATGGATTCCCACATGGTCGACGAGCTGGTTGTACCCTAACACCTATGATACCCTTTAGGGATCAATATGATCCAAACGACTATTAGAAGTTCACTCTTATCTAGAATCATGCCGGACCTCTGGACCTATGCATAACATGGCCAGTGGAAGGGTAGTGAATTCCACCTGACTGCCAACACCAAGTGCACGTGTTGTGCAACTGCTACTATCACCCGTTACTCGACGTTTTATGTGCAATGACCTGTAGTTCTCATCTATACTCGACTCGCTCATCTATTCACACACTCTCTACTATCTCATCTATCCATCTCATATTCTCATCTATTTCTTAGTACTTTCTATTGGCCACTGACTGATTGTCTAAAGATAAACAATATAACCAATACCTGGCAATATATAAAGGGCCTAGTCTGGTCTTGGGATGTTCGCCTGAAAGTGCTATTTGCCCATGGGAGTTAAATGACTAGAGTGTTTAGCATTACACTCGAGTGCTATCTATCTCAACTATCTAAATGACAATCAAAAGTGCTATATTCTCTCGTTGTCTATTGACAACAAAGTGCTATACTATACACGTTGTGCTATTGCTATACTTTGTACTATTTGTGCTATGGCCTTCTTGCTATTGTGCTATATTCGACACTTGTACTATATTTGGAAACTTGTGCTATTTCAATCACATGCTATCGTGCTATCTCTTACGTTACTTGACTCTCTCGCTCTGTCATTAGTTTCTCTACCTTTTTAATACATTAATCATTTAAAGCCTGCTTGATCTTGAGATTTAAGTCCTACTGGGCGTTATCGCTTACCCTGCGTTTTTGGCTATGTGTTCTCAGGTGAGACCGAGGAAGAGACTTACACTCAAGAGGATGGAAACGACCAAGAGTGAAGTCAAGCATACCCTAATGTCTTAGTAGTTGTTAGAGTTTGAGTTTAGCCTTTTGCTTTTATTCAATGTAATTGGGCCCTATAGAATGGCTCTAATATTAGTGCTTGTAACTAGACATTGGAAATTATTAATGAGAAGAATTTGCTTTAGTATTTATTCTTGTCCATTGGTTTGATGTCTAGTACTCGCTCTGTACCCGTTTTACTTGCAACTGTCTCACGTTCCGATATTCCGCGTCGAGGCATGACAGTTACCACCGGATAAAGAAATTAGATGCCCCTGTATCAAATGCACATGTCTGAAAAAGTGGAAAAAAGATACAGTCAAAGAGCACTTGTATTTGGATGGTGTTATAAAAGACAAAGAGTTTTAGAAATTTTATGGTGAAGGAGCAACAAATGATGAGTCAAGAAATGTTTGTTCTGGTTCACCTATGCATGAAATGTTGGTTGATGCCTTTCAACTGCGTTTGTAAAATCACAGTGAACAAAAAGAGTTAGATGAAAACATATTGTCACTTGATAATGATTCAAAGTCTTTTTTGACTTACTACAAGATGCTGAACAGCCAGTCTATCCAGAATGCAACAAATTCAGTAAACTTTCTTTCCTGATTAGATTGATTAATATTAAGTGTATGGGCGGATGAAGTAATAAGCATTTTGACATGTTGTTGATGTTGCTGAAAGAGTTTCTTCCAGATGGAGAGTCATTACCTTCATCATTCTATCAAATAAAAATGATGCTTAATAAGTTAGGCTATAGGTATCGAATGATTGATGCATGTCCTAATGATTGCATTTTATATTGGAAAGAGTATGAGAATCTTCAATGTTGTCTTAAATGTGGAGAATGTAGGTGGAAAAATAATGAGTGCACTATGAAGAGAAGAGTAGCTTGAAAAGTTCTTCGTCATTTTCCAATTATTCCTAGACTAAAGAGATTATTTATGTCATCTAAAATGTCTGTGAGTATGACAAGGCATGAAAGTAAGCGTCAAGAGGATGGCATGTTAGGGCATTCAGTTGATACTGCTTGTTGGAAAATTTAGATGTCATTGATGATTTTGGGTTAGATTGTCGAAATGTACGTCTTGGATTAGCAAGTGATGGTTTTAATCCCTTTGGTACTATGAACATTAGTCACAGTACATGGCCAGTTTTGCTAGTTCCTTATAATTTACCACCATGGGAATGCATGAAAAGCACCAAATATTTTTTTATCATTACTCATTCTGGCCCAAAAGGTCTTGACAATGATGTTGATGTTTATCTACAACCACTCATAGATGAGTTGCAGATTTTATAGCATGGTGTTGACACATTTGATGCAACTAGAAATGAGATGTTTTGTATGCGTGCAATGTTGTTATGGACAATTAATGATTTACCAGCATATGCATATATGTCTGGTTGGAGTACTAAAGGTCTGCTAGCTTGCCCCAATTGTAACAAAAACACTTGTTCTAAATGGCTTGATGCTAGTGGAAAATATTGTTACACAGGTCACAGAAGATGGTTATCTAGTGATCACAAATTTTGAAAAATGAACCAACAATTTGATGGGCATGAAGAATGCGGTGAGAGACCCACAACATTATCTAGGCATGAAATATTACAGCAACTACAAGGCCTCTCTTTCAAGGTGGGGAAAAAGAGTATCAAGAAAAAAAGTAAAAGGAGAAAAAAAGTGGAAAAAGTCGATCCTGAGAAATATTTATGATGGAAAAAATATAGTATTTTCTTCTCTCTACCATATTTGAGTTCAACTTCTATCCTTGTAGAGAAAGTATGATGTCGGAGAATCGGAGAAGAAATGGATAATGAAAGATATTTCTCAAAAAGTGGAAGTATCACAAGTATGCCTTGTGAAGGAAAATTTTCAAGTAGAGTAAAAAAACAGTTCAAATTAATCCACCACAGCATTTGCATATTAGCGCAGGCATGTGGAAAGAAGCAGTGAAGATATGGACATCTGAACATTGGGTGGTAAGCAATTTGAAATATGTCAATTGCTAATTTCATTATATCATGTATAACTATAATACATATTATGCAGTGGAGGAGTGAAGTAAATCGCAAGAATAAGGGTGTCCAAAATATATTTCATTGTGCAGGAACGCAAACATTTGCAGACATCCGCAAAGCTGAGGTAAAGTAAATGAATTAACATGCAATTTTTTATTATTTTTATTGTATATATTAACTATACTTGTGTATTAATATCGTAGTTAAAAAAAAGTGGACAAGACATGGATCGCTTAGAATTGTTCATCGTCACCCATACTAGAAAAGATGGAATTCCAGTAAATAGCGAATGTGCAGTTGCCATTGTAAGTGTGAATGCTTTTCATTTATACCTATGTGTCAAGATGTTTTATTTTTGACCTCCAAGCTATGTTTTCAAATAGGAGAAAATCCAGGCCTTAAAACAATCACAATCTTCAGCTAGCTCTTCTCAGACGATGGCATCTAAATATGATATATATTCTCAATTGCTTGGTGAAGACAAACCTGGTCGTGTACGAGGTTTAGGTACTGGACCGACACCTGCAACTTTATGGGGAAGGACTACAGATATTTTGAAGGATGAAAATAAGAAGTTGGTTGACCGTGTTAAGGATCTTGAGGAGAGGATTACCAAGTTGGAGAGAACAGACTCAAAATTTCAGGTCATTTAACTCAAGTTTTTTGGAATAACTATAGTTTACATAATATTATTGTCTAATCCACTTATTATTTTACATGTAGGACGAAAATGATAGTTTGGATGGTGGAGTGGCACCAAAAGAAAGTGCAAGTGTGACTAAAAAAGATGCACATTCCGTGAGTTTTCAGTAGCAAATGTGACTATATTTTTGCATGTCATTAATCTCCTGTGCCTCATATATCAATGTGATAAGGCAAACTTGAATAAGTTATCAGTTAAATTAAGAATAGATGTCAAACTATAGGAACTATTCCTTGAATAAATTAAGAGGAACAGAGAGATTTCAACCAATGTTTGGAGACATTGACATTGCTTAGTTTTTTTTTTTTTCTGGAATCACTCTCACCAACATGATCAACTTGGTTTCGGTTCTCATTATTCATGCCATCTGATTTTCTGATTGGAGAAACCATCACATTTTTTGATTAAGCATGCATGTTCATGTAAGAACCGTGATATAAATTTACAGTAAAAAAAGGTTAAGCACACCATCAAGAAAACCAAAATCAGGCTACCTATGGATCTAAACAAGCTCGGTTCTGTTTATTCCTAATGTATACTTTTTTTTGACATGTTTATATTCCTAATGTATACTACCCATGAAGCTATTTAACAGACTTGAGTAATTGTAAAAGTAACTAGAATTGGTTAAAATGTTTCAAAAAAGAAACTTGGAAAAGATGAAATGTAAGCCACAAAGCTAATAGAACATGAAGATAAAATTGCAGTTTCAAAAGAGAAATAGAAGAATGAAAGTGGAGAAGACAGACACTGGACAGAGCATTAGATGTCTCATATGTAGAGAGTCTAGAAGAATCATAAGATGTGGCTTCCAATAGCATCCTTCATTATTTGTGATGGGCAGGCCTATTGGCCAAGTGGAGCTGCTATATGTGTCTTCTTGTTATGGTTATCTTAGTAATAACCAAGTAATTATATTAGCCCACTGGTGTTTCAAAAGACATATATAGTAGCTCCTCTTGCCAAGAAAACATTAGGCAGAGGAGTTTATATAGGAATAGGCATCGCTCTGATCCTCAGAGCAATCTTCATCATTTGTCTCTCTGTAACAAACTAGTTATCAACAATACTTTACAAATGAGAGAGATCTATTCTCAAGCTTAGAAGATGTCATAGCAGCAATAGATGTGTAATTTACTATTTCTGACATTCTAAATTTCTTAAGCAAGAATTTTCTTCAGTTGAGAAAAGATAATCAGCATATGTAAATGCTGGAAAATCAGTTAAACAAAAGAAACTGAAACCTAATCAGGTTTGCTAATAAATAGTGATGACATAAGATGTCTCAATAAAATATTAATACCTGATTACTTGAACCTGAGTAATTCTAAGAATGCTATATTATGTGGTATCAATTGATGTGGGTGACAGATTTTTCTGGTTAGCTTCTTTTTTCTTCTGTTGCTGCAGGTGGATCTTAAGTGGGCCCTTGCGCCATGCGTCACTACAAAAAAAGTAATATATGTAGACGGCTGAAAGTCGTCTACAAAATCTTAAAAACCGTCTACAAAAGCTTTCATAGACGGCTACACAGCCGTCTACAGAGCCGTCAACCAAAATGTCGTCTACAAAAGATACGTAGACGGTTTTTGGAGCCGTCTACAAAAAGAAGATAAGTAGACGGCTTACAGCCGTCTATGTAAGTATGTAGACGGCTATTTTAGCCGTCTACAAAAAAATTATATGTAGACGGCTTTTTAGCCATCTATGAAAATTTTATATATAGACGGCTCTCTAGCAGTCTACAAAAAAAATATATGTAGACGGCTATAGTAGCCGTCTACATATCATTTTTTTGTAGACGGCTAAAGGAGCCGTCTACATATCCTTTTATTCACATAAAAAAAAATAAATGTCAAAAGGCCAGCAACGTATAGCAATGTTCAGATAAACTGCACTCTTATAAGAATTTCTGCTTAGATAAAGATTATGTAAGATGTTTATCATGGAACACAGGAGTTTATTGTGTTACATGATTAACCAAAATTAGATAATCAAACAGAAGAAATCAGGGCATGATCTAATTCCAACATTCAAAGAAGAGACAAAGAACAGCCAATATACAGAAAGATTGCAAACTTGGACAGGAGTGGATAGAAGCTCAAATGAAGTTTGTGAACCTCAAATGATTACTGGTTCTGGGCATTGCCCCCAGACAAACACATGAAAAGCTATATACCTCCAGACAAACACAATACAATGTATGGAATTACCTTCGCATCTCCTGGAAGAATACCACACCAGAAGTCGCATGCAGAGTCCTGTAACTCCTGGAAGAATACCACACCATAAATAAATGAATAATAAGAAATGGATAAACTATTCATCATTCATCTGATAAAGAAACATAGCAGCACAGTAAGCACCTGAATCCAGTTCGCCAGGTAGTTCTCCTGCTGGAAGACCTTAACCTGCAACGGTGGACCAATCCGATTCAGTTGGAGGTGAGAGACGAAAACTGGAGTTGAAATAACAACAAGAACTTCACCAAGTCCAGACATACCTTCTTCCGGAGCCCGTTGGTCCCCGTCTTCTGCCGACAACACCTGAGATTAAAAAATCTACAAACTTCATCAGAACTCCGAGAAAAACAGACAGAAAATAAAATTGAATAGCAGAAGACGCATTTGGAGATCTGTGATCCGGAATGCGGCGTCCGACCTTGAATCCCTCTTTCTCGGCCACCGAGCCTATCGACGGGGACGACGAAGAGAAGCCAGAACCAGCGGCAGGGGCAGCGGCTCTAGCCGGTCGAGCCACACACCAGCGGACGACCAGCGGCTTCGGACCGGGAAAGGGGACCGCCGCGGGCACAGTAGCAGCAGTGCCCGCCGTTGCAGCCACGGGCTCCCGCCGCTGCGCGAGCACCTGGCCCTCCACCAGCCTCAGTGCCATTCACCAACGAGCTTGTCCCTCTCCGGCCCTGGCAGCAGCCCAGCGCCCGCGGCGGAGGTCCCCAGCGGATCTGATACAGAGGTTCCCAAGGGTAGGGGGAGGAGAAGGATGATCGGGAGATGGGGGAAGGGGAGAGAGGTAGACAGGGACAGGGGAGACGGGAGAGCGGGGAGCAGTTCGGGGCAGACGGAGGAAGAGAGGGGGAAGGCAAGGAAAAAGGAAATGGGAAATGGCGGGATGGGAAAATTTGGGGCGGGGAGGGCGGTTTCGATGGCGGGAGGGGAAAATTTGGGATGGGGAGGCGGTTTCGACGAAACAATTGGGCGAAACCCCTAATTATATTTGTTAATATTTGTTACTATTTTATTTTTTTATTATATATTCAATTATAATATATAATGTTAATTAAATTTACTTATATTACTTACATTTGTATAAATATATTTAAATATTTAAATAAAACATACTTGATTATACATACTAAATATATATTTATATATAATTATTATATATTCAAGTATATGTATATATTTATTCAAAGTTAATTACATTCGTTTAATTTTTTATCTACTGTCGAAGACAATCAATCTCAATTATATTATTTGAAAGTTAGTCTAAATATATATAATCGAGATTAATTTAATTACATGATTTTTAGATCATTATGAAGGCGAGTGGGGTGATGCAGGCATTGTTGGAGGCCGGAGAGGAAAGCGAGGAGGGTGCCCGAGTCATCAGCGTCTGTGCCATCTCCTGTGACAAGACCCTCAGGCAAAGGAGAGGGGCAACATGCATGAACACTGAAATTATATATAATATATAACTATACTTAAATTATATATAAATAAAAAATATAAATATTTATATACGGATATAGATATACATAGATAATATAGATCTACATACATACATAGAATATATATTTATATATAACATAGATACATTGACATAGATATACATAGAATATTCATATATATACATAGATATATATATACATAGAATATAAATATATAATATATTTATATAACATAGATACATAGATATATAATTTATAAATAAATATTTATTCATTTATATATGTAAATTCATAAATAAACTATTAATATTAAATATATATACCAGAATATTAATTTTAATGTATTAATATAAATGCAAAAATAAGTAGTATTTTAAATATTAATTTATAAATAAAGATGTACAAATCTAGTAATATTTACATATAGATATATGCTTGTAGATATAAATACATAGATATATACATATATACATATCGATATATACCTACATAGATATTTATGTCTATATATATTATATATAGATATTATATAGTAATACATATATATATATATAGATATTTTTATCTATATATAGTATTTCATATTATATAACTATATATCTATATATTACATAAACATCTATGTAAATATAAATATCCTCATATATATATAATATTTCATATGTAGACAATTTATAATATATTATATTATTACATATCTTGCTACTTTGAAATCATATATATATGTAGATGACTACATAAGTTATATCAATCTTTGTAGACAACTACAATAAAGTCGTATACATAAAGTGGTTGTCAAATAACCACCGTCTTACTTTAACAAATGTATCGATATAAATATAAATATATTATCTATGTATAATATATATATATATATATATGGATATAGATATATATCTAAACTATATATATTTAATATATAAATATATAACATTTGATAAATTTTTGTTATTTTTAGTTGATATATTTTTATATTTTCTATTCTCTTATGTCGCATAAGAATAATAAAATTCACTTTGTAGACCCATCCCTAAAAGATATATATATTTCTTAAATTGGGGCACCCAAGTTAATTACATATGATCTCCTTCTCTATACACAAACATTAATTCAATAATGTTTGACATTTATTGCATTTAAAGAGTGGCTACGAGTATAGTTTATATATTTAAAATTTACATATATTTATATTTTTAATGCTATGAGCATAGCCATCAATTTAAAAATGTTAGCATTATAATGTATAATTTTCCTAGAGTATTCATAATCAACTACATATTAAATAATTATTCTTATTAATCATTTATATATTAAAATTACTTTTAATATATATAATTTAAATCTTAAGTTTTGAATATTTATTTGATGAGCATAATTATATATAGAATAATTTACACTTAAATATATATGTATTTGATAAGTGGATGGCTTACGTAGACGGCTTTAGTAAAGCCGTCAACGTATCAACTATTCGTAGACGGCTAAGGTAAGCCGTCTAAATAATAATCGTAGACGGCTACTTTCACCGTCTACGAATATATGATACGTAGACGGCTTCTAAAAATGGTCTACGTATCATATAATCGTAGACGGGTGTCAAAAGCCGTCTACAAATGTTGTTTTTGTAGACGGCTTCAATTTTCAGCCGTCTACATATGCTACATTTGTTGTAGTGCGTGGCTTTGTCTCCTCTGTGGTGATGGTTTCCAAATTAGGTTATATTTTAACTCCCTTTCTTTTTCTTTTAATCTTTAGGTTTGAGTCCTATTTTATGTCTTTTAATCTCCATAATTTTCTGAGGTCTTCAGAGAACACAATTGTTTTGCTTGTTTGTGTTGGTTTTTATTATTTTGTGAGAAAATTTTCGGAGATGCTGCCACTATAAAGACACCTGCAATCGTCGAAATGGAAGAGTATTGTTGGTCATATTTTAGAAAGGGCGTCCCCCCCCCACCCCACCAATTAAAAATTTAAATGATAGAAAAACAAGATAAGGCATGATATTTCCTTTTTCCATTACATGCTGCCTTGATGTTTTTAGGTGGACATCAGTACCAATTCTTTTAACATGTGTTATCTTTCTATTCCAGCTAACTTATTGTCAAATGAAGTGCCAATTTAACACTTTTCAAAAGTTGATCTGCATCTTTTGATATATTGGTGTCAAATGAAGTGCTAGATAGATCTCTATCTTGAGTTTATTATCAAGGACCACAATACCTTTATATGAAACTAGAATATGATATTTGGTAATTTGATGTGAATTTCTCAATAAGATGATTAATCATTTCTCAATTTTTTTACTTGTAGTTGACATCAAAACGAGTTAAATTGTTGGATATGTATGGAAGTCAAGTGGCAATCAGTATTGTCATGAGCACAGATCCAATGAAAATAGTGATGGGCAGGCCTATTGGCCAAGCTTATGTGAAGTTGTTGTCTTATTGACGAACAAAGTTGACTCTCCACTATTTATCAAGGACCATAATAGGAAGTCAATGAAGGATGCTATTGGAAGCCACATCTTATGGTTTCTAGAATATGTATGTGTTCCACTTATTTATACTTTAAATGTTTGTCATGTTGCGATAAAATTTCTCCTAACTTTGCTTTGTCTCTCTCTATCTTTTTTTTTTTGACAATTTCAGGTGCAATTAGATTTTAAGAGCCAAGTTGGTGATCATGATTAGCATCTTAGCTATATGTGATGTTCCACTTATTCATGCCCACATGTCTTATCCATTGGATGAACAATTATGGAAAGTACTTATCATGTGTATAACTTTAATCTTAGTGATGAAACTTTCTTAGATGTATATTTCACCTTTACTTTTGATGTTTTTTAAATTGTGAGAAATTATGGATGTTTGTGAATGGATGTGTTGGATGGATGTGTGAATGGATGTGTACATGAAGTGTTGGTTGTGGATGTGAATGGTATGAAATGTTGGTTCTAGATGTGAATGGTATGAAATGTTAGTTGTAGATGTGAACATATAAGAGTGTTTGTAATGGGCCTAGAGGTCACATTTCTGAAATTATGTATAGTTGTAATTTGATAGGTATATGTTTTTCTACATCTATTATTTGGTAGGTGTATCTGTATGGTGTATCTAGTTAAATTACCTACACAATATATACGTGATAGGTAAAGGCACAGTCTACACCTACACAATATATACGTGGTAGGTAAAGACACAGTCTACACCTATGACTTTCACTTCGTAGGTATACGTTTTGCCGACGGTGTTTATTACGAGCCAGATCGTAGGGGAAGTTGTAGGTAAAGATCATTACCATCTATTTTTCACCTACACCTATGGTTTTGGGTTGTAGGTCTAGCCCGTTTTTCTAATAGTGGAACCAAACATCAAAAAATATTTTCATTGAAAACATTTACGTGGGTACCAAATGGACAATTATGTTTTTAATTTTTCTATAAAATTTAATCTTTGTAAAACTTTTTCCTTATGAATATATTTTGCAAACAACCAAATAGACCCTAAATTTTTCTCTTTCTCCAAAATCATGAGTCAACTTTCCCAAAACCAGATCGTGCGGCATGGAGGCATAACAATTAAATCTCTTTTGTACCATGTCGCAGGCGTTGCAGGTGGGCAACTGCCAACTACCCATAATCTTAAGAAAAGGGGCTTCCAATTACGTAATAGATTTATAGGTAAATTAATTAGGAGTCTTTGATAATAGAGAGATCTTTTCTGTAACAGGTCTTAATGTATACTGTAACAGGAGATAACACTTACTGTAATGAGTTACAGTTCAGGGACTAAAAAATAAGTCAAATATAACTCTTAATTAATTTACTCTAAATTTATTTTAGATATTTATTTTGCAAGAATTACTCATGCGGTCTTGGAACTTCGACTTGCAGTATGGTGGAATAATTGGCGAGAGCAGTGCATTCAAATTTGCAATTGCCACTCTTAGGACCAACTTCATGGCTGGAAAGAATAGTGTTGGGTAAGCAATTTTAAGATTGTTTAACTGGGGTTTAGTACTCAGTCTGGGATTTAAATGGCCTGATAGCAAATAGACCGGACAAGAATAATTAGCATAGTCTATCCTTTTAAATTGATTTGATTAACAGTCCTAATAAGAAAGTTATCTGAGATTAAAGTCGAACAACCAATTAGCTTATCCAAACCAGTAAATTGGTCATCTACCCCGTTAACCACGAGTTACCATGTCTTATCTCTGGTTATCAAACCAATCCGATCACATTAAGTTAACAATGGAGCTATCGCGAGAAAGCGCAAAGACAGTCGACAAAGCTATCAATACTGTTCTTCACATTCTTCAGTTACTTCATTGATTTACTTCTTCCATGTTATTCTTGATAGTTAACTATATAAACTGTTGGTCTAACCTACCAGTAAAAGGAAAGCATTTGTCATGGCTACTCTACACTCTTGGCAGGTTACTGAATTCATGAGTAGCGAGATAAACGGTTTCCTTCCTAGCTGTAGGGTCAGAGGCCTGAGCTTTCCTCTAGTAAGTAAATTAACATCATGGCATCTGACTATCCGGATTTTTCTTTAGATCACGAAAAAACCTAAAGTTTAAATTTACAACAAACGTTCCCGCTAAAGGGGAAAAAAAAAGTATCATCAATCTTACATCTTAAATTTGCTCCACATATCGGATCTAATAATCATGAAAAGCTCTTTCAAGTATGCCTACGCCCTGAATCATTTAGATGACCATGGAAGACAAAAACGAATATTTCTCTAAAATAAAAGTAGTTAAGAAGAAAAAGGAGTAGATATCTAAAAATCATTTTAAATGTCGACGAAACATTTGGCCTTTATCAAACTCTAAAAGGATAATAAACCATTAATCTAAAGAGGAATGTCAAGGGAATGTGACGATTAAAAATACCAACAAAATATTATTACTAAATGAACAATATAGGTACATAAAAACTTCTGTTGTTGTTTTTGCGACTTTTTTGTAAAAAGAAATATGAAAATGAAAAAAAAATTGGCCACTGGCTCATTTATGTTTGAAAGAGCCCCTTCTATTGCTTACTTTTTACCTTCCACTAAATGTTTCAAAACTAGACATTTAGAAACATTTTTGGACAAAAAGTATAAAATTTAAGACAACTTGTGTCAAAATGGGATGAATAGAGAAGCATCAAATTGTATATTGCTTTTCCAAAGTGCCTTTGCCCTGAGGCGGAGAATTTGAAGGGGTCTCTTTCTGATATTTGAATATTAGAATTGGCAAACTAAGGATTTGATCTACCTCGATCACTAAGTATAAGATGTTATGGGATAATCGTCTCGAGATTTTTCGCAAGGTAATTGATGTAATACATGATGAGGGCACAGGCTATCCTCGTCTCCCTAATAAAAGCTACCAACTAACAAGATTTCAAATCTTTGCACATTTATTATAAACTCGAAGCGAGTTACATAGATAATGTATGTCAGATCATAGGTCACATGTTTACATGTTTATTCTGGAGTCTCAGAACCAACTGATTGTGCATGCATGAGCCAGAATCCCCCGTTAATTAGGACGCCTGCTTAATTGCTATTATTCTCGGGCCTCGAGGCCATGTTGCAACAGTAGTTTGAGGGAATAAACAAATGGAAGAAGGAAAATAATAAAAAAAGGACGAAGCATAGATGGTGGGAAATAATATCTGCCCCCGCTGGTGGTGTGGGTACCTCGAATGGCATGAATTTGGTGGGGGACAGCGGCAGTTGGTAGTTTTTTCTGGTGGGGGAGGTAGGCAGCTAGTTGGTCCACTGGGCAGAGATCAAATATAAGAAAAGTTTTTGAAAAATGAAAGTGGGCAGAGAGAGAGGAATCTCCCCTTCCCCATCTACATGAATGATGTCTGACCAGTGTGCATGGCTATGGGGACCCATTTCCATTTCGCCCCCTTCCTCCAACAAAGACAACATGGGGGGCCCTGACTGCGGATGAAAAAGAAGTGGTGGTGGTGGTGAAGAGTATAAAAACGCAATACGCAATGGAGACGTTAGCCCTTCTTTTTCACATGCACCTTCGATCCATCTTTAAGGTTGATGTCGAAGCTTAATTTTCTTCTCCCATGATTACCGTATCAGCTGTTTTCTCGCTTTTCACTTCGAGGTCTATGGAGGATAACAGGGACCTGCAATATTTGAACGGAGTCGTCATTCTTTGCCCCTATATATGTTCACGCGTCTGTGGATATATATATATAAAGACTGGACAGAGAGAGAGATCGCTCCAAATGGAAGGTAACATGCATGTTCTTAATAACCTGAAACTATTTTTTTCCACACTGCCACTGCTAATGCCCATGGGCCGGGGTGTGATGCCTTATAATAACATTATCATATGTATCCTCGAATATGAAAACTCGCGTCATTTCTTCTCACCCAATCATTAACAATCACAAGGCAATAGCAAATGTTAATGCAGCTGATCGAGCTCTGCAGCAACTGCACAGACAAAGCATATACAAAAAGGAACTGGCCCCAGAGGCGGAGGAGGGAGGAGACCGAAGACCCAGCGCTGCCTTTGAACAACGCCCGCCCAAAGCCCCGCGCCCCCCTCCGGGGATCACGCGGATCAACCTCGCGATGGCCACGTTCACACACGGGTGGGACCTAGCTCCACATGTGCGGCCATGTGCAATATTGGAGTGCAAGGGGGCTGGGCGACGACGATGTGACCCACACCTGCGCGCCGAGAGGCTCACTGCACTGACTGCACACAATTACCCATCAACCATCACGTCGACAGCAGGGCACGTCCCACACATAATCGACGTTATGCCCCCTCCCCAGGGGCACAGCCTTCTTCATCGCCGGTCATGCCCACCCTCAACTTCCCTCCCCCCACAAGCTCTAGTATTACCGTTCTGACTTGGAAAGTACCGTCTACACAAATTAAGTTTGGTTCATTACATATTAGCCAGTTTGATTACCTGGTTAGCGCCTGCAGAACGAGGTGTCGGGCTGGGCGGTGGGACGGCGGCCGGCCTCCACTTCTCGGGCTGGAGTGTCGGCCGCGGCGGTCGGCGATGGGGAATGCATGTCCTAATTAGTTGCACACCTCACGGCAGCCGAAGTTTATAAAGTTAAGCTGCTAATTAAGCTACTCGATCCACCGCGGGGTGCTCTAGTTAAAAAACCCATTATTAGTTTAAGGGTTGAGGAGGACGATATATATGCTGCTGGATTCATCCACAGACTGCTAGGGAGGGGGCGGTGCCTGTTGCTGTCCTCCTGGTATTCTCCGCAACACAATTAAAAAGCACCCATCTGATATCCCTGCCCACTTGGCAACTAGGGTAGCCTAATCGAGAGGTTTTTGGGATATGTCCAGATTAAGCTACCCTAGTCAAAAGATTGGGGCAGCATAACCCCTTTTTAATCAATTTTTTAAAAAATAACGATAAACTGATTTGAGTTAAAAGTTAGATGACACAATCTCTGACTAAAATAATTCAGTGTTATTTAACCTTGTATCAAAACGGGTCTTATATATCTGCCCGGCCGGCATCTCAATCATAATGCTGCTCTCTGCTTCAACGATTTGGTTATTGATTCTGGTTGCATCTGAGGGCATTCAAATCTCGTCATCCTTCCCCCAACCCCACCTCGGGTGGGAGGAGGCAGCCAAGTTGTCCGCGGGCCCTCCTTGGTAGGCGTGCAGCCCATGTGCCGGCTCGCCGCCGGCCCGGTGGATCGCCCTAGCGGCGATTCTTTCAGACTGTGGCCTGCAGTCCTTGGAACATGACGAGGCCCCTCCTCCGCAGCAATGGCCGGGGTTGGGGGGGGGGGGGGGGGGGAACACAAGGCCCAGGCCGAGTGTATATGTGTGTGGTGCGCAGGCAAGAATGCATGCATGTGGTGGTTATGGCCCTCTGGTTAGGCAGACCGGTCACTGCCGACCTCACGAGGTGCGCTCATCCGGTGGATGCATGGTTTGGTCTCTTTGAGGACAATAGAGATACCGTTACGCATCAGCTGCTGACCGTCGCCAAAAAAGGCGATCCCATAGTGGCGCATACGAATATGCCGTGCTGCTCCCACATTCCTCCCCGCACTCACGTTGCCTCCCGAGACGAAAGAGTAGACATGACTTTTACCTCAAGCAGGACTCATTCCACAACTTTAGACTTGATCATATGTATGCCCGAGCCAACGAGAAGGGTTAAAACTCTTCATAACATGTACGTTGCTGATGTGTTCTTTCTTATTGATCAGATGCATGCAGCATACACGGCACGGAACAATAAACGCGTTTCAGTTGAGAAGAACTTACCCAAACTAAACAAAGCTTATCTTGGTGGTTCTTAAAAATATTCCGAGTATTCACTTGGACAAGGAGCATGCACAGGCTTCATGGGGTCCCCGTTGATGTTGTTGCGATCCATCGTGATATTGTGTTATATTACCTTTTCTTCTTTTTGGTTGGCACGCTACTATATTCTAGCCCTTGTCCTATTAAACAAACCTACCTAGCTGCTTAAAGTCCTCTTTTAAATCTTCATAAACAAACCTGGCTACCTTAAGAATGAACCTTTCTTTAAACTTTGTGCACATTGAGAATCGTCTAACCATGAACCACTAAACACTGACCTGTTGATACGGGTCTCTCTAGATCACTTCTTGCCCAAATCAGATGCATTGCGAGCATGGCCATTTAGGGATCGTTTCGTATTTAGATAAATCAAAAATAAATTAAAAATATCTTCAAAATTTTGAAGATATTTTCGTTCGATCCATTCTAATATCAAATATGATTTAAAAATTTATCCAGCCGGGGCCGGCCATGTGATCACTGCCCCACTGTCATGGATATGGCATTTCACCGATTAAATGGTGCTAACATATATATGTACAAATAATTCTGAAAGGCACGGACGAACAAGGGACAATAATACACAGTGGTGTGATGATCTGGTGGCTTTCACCTGCAGGAGTGGAATGGATGCAAATTTTGGGGAGACGTATTTGGGGATAGGGGTTCCTCAGCGTTTGGAAATAAGTTTGGAAAAGTTAAAAGTAGATTTCAATGATTGGAATCACATCTTTCTCATTTGAGAAAAAATGATTATGAATTTTCAAAAAATAGATTTTCAAAAAGTAGAAAAAAAGTGGAGAGAGAAAAAGAGAAGAGAAGTAATAATGAGGCCTTAGATTTGGAGTCTCAAAAACAAATTTTTATAAATTTTTTATGTGATTTTAACTTTTGAAAAAAATAAAATTACTAAAATGTGTTCCCAAACAATGCCAATCAATTTCTCACCTGCTGAAGGTTTTGTCATCAACCAACAGTCCAAAGAAAGGCCTTTCCTGAGGAGAAAATGTTGCTTTTACGCGTTTCAGCTTGCGCTCTTTTTAGGCAGCATTTGGTAACCAAGTGGAGGCGTCTTGGCGTACGCCCCACCCTGATGGGGATGGGAAGGGAATCCGCTCCAACACGTGGTAGGTTCCGATTGTGGGGAGGGTCAGAGTTCATGGTGGTGCATCAAGTTTTTATCTGACAACTCGGAAAACGGGTCCTTCCTACACGACAGCAGTCGCGATCTTTTAAGCCGACACGTCATCCGGTTCTCCGCACTCCCGTTGAACTCAAGATGGCACGCAGATTTTGTTTGTTTTCCTTCTCCACAAATCTCATACCGTGTGATTGACAGAGTTCGATTTCGAGCGACCAATTCATGGAGAGATCACATCGAGAGAATTGTGCGTGCCTCATACTGCCTAAGGAGCAGCCTAGATATGTGTGATCCCTCACAGTGATCTAGCTCCTTCCAGCAATGGG
This sequence comes from Colocasia esculenta, assembly GCA_014218235.1. NCBI lineage: Eukaryota > Viridiplantae > Streptophyta > Magnoliopsida > Alismatales > Araceae > Colocasia > Colocasia esculenta. The sequence goes on from CM024757.1 coordinate 125,953,693, forward strand.
CAGTGTCATACTACCGAAGGAGCTGCCTAACAGATGTTTGCTGATGTAATTTCAGCTTAATTTAACATATATGGTAATGAATTAGCACTCAATATATATGGTGAGGGAGACAAACTATTGGGAATATCCGAAAACATTTGAGTGTCATAAACTAGAGAGATAATAAACAACGATGTGGGACTCAAAGCCTTAATTTGTAGTGGAAGAGTTAGACAAGATGTGCACGCATATACCGAACAAGGTAAGAGGTTTAAATGCATATGAACACTACGGAAGTGACTGTTTGATCAAAGTATGTATGAATGTACATATTCTATAATTAGAGATTCTTCCTCTCGGTCCTTTTAGAAAGCTTTCTCAGCTCCCATAAAGTGCTGCCTTTTAAAAGTTCCTCTATCCATGCATGCATCCAGAGATATACAATGCCAATTAACCTACTTATAGAAAGTCTAAAAGAAATGGCATATATGGTTGATTTGTATATATGTGGACAGTAGGCAAGAAACAAAATAACTTCATGCCACCAAGTGGATCATCACCTCCACGGCCGGCAAGGCTCGAGGGCATGCAGGCCCGGAATGCCACATGGGTCCGGCAGATTTGACACCCTCCACGGCGCCCATGGCCGAGCAAGTTGGGACGACCCAATCATTCACAAGACACTTTCGCAAGAGGAGGGCCTTCGTTAATGTTACTCATTTTAAATGGGGAAGAAGTAGGCCATTTTGTCAGGGTCTTTCTGCTCTCTGCACTAGTCCAAGACAAGTGGTATGAACCCTGGTCGCAGGAACCCATCCCTCCAACCCCCATATGCCAGCAAGTGCATGCCATTGTGGTTTTGCTATCATCACCTCACTAATTAAGAATAAATTAAAAGAGGGCACGCAGGGGTGGAGATAGGTTCGTTTGCTAATGATTGGAAGTTGGAACCTACCGTTATAGTTATTCAAGATCTAGATAGAGGAGAAGAAAGAGAAGCAGAAGACACGACAATGCAAGCAACAGAGTAGAAGCTAGAGTTTAATTAGCGACGCACACACATTCGGAAGGGGGGCAAAAATAGTACGTGAAGAACCGAGTGGGTATAATATTGAATTAATACAAACATGGAGAATCTCTCTTCTCTCTCTACCGGCCCTTGGAGGGAAAACCCAAGTCTGAGAACTAATAGAATAATGACAAGGACAACTACTCCCTTTCTCTCTCATACTCCCTGACATCCTTGAAACTTAATTTGAAAGGGAGAAGAAGAGGAAGCCCGTGGTATAATTGGCAATATTCTATAAAGGGGAGATCTTGATGTAGAAGATACTCCGACGCCGCTCAGATGCCAACCTCCTTTCCCTAGGCCCCCCCAGCTTCAGTCGGCGTTTGATGTGTGTTTGTGTTTGTGTGTCAGTGTGTGGGGGAGGTGCCGTTCAAAAGGGTGACCACCTGTCACTTGCCTCCAAAAGAGGGAGGAGTAAGGAGCACATCCGGCTGCTCTTCAATAGTTAAGCCTTCCCAGAAGTATTCTTTCCGGAATAATTAACTACTGTAAGCACTGCCTAATGGAGTACTCCTGCCCTTCTTATTGATCTGCACTATTCCCCAGACTATATAAGAAGCTCCTCTTCTTCTCGGGTGTTTTTTCCTCTTCCATACATGTCCCTCATTATTCATTAAGATATAATTAAGAACAAGCATATGCATAGTTAATTATAGCGTGTTCATGTTTACAACAGTACTGTAATTTATAGGAATGCAATTAAATCCCAAGAAAGGTATTTGTGAAAACTCTCTTCTTTTCTTGGTGCAGGGCTTTTTCCTTTTTCACCTCTTGTCCATAAAGACGGAGAAGGTTGCACATTACTTGCTAGTGGTCCAGTGGATGTGTCTGAGAGGAAGAAAGAAAATGTTTAAACACCATATTTGAAGACCCAAATTGATAGTCTTAATTAGAATGACAATTTTTCAAAGAAAAAAAATGATAAAAATAGAAGAAAAAAATTTCATATAAGAAATTTTCAATGTCAAATATATGATGCTAGACTTCACAAAATCTAATATAATTAGACGCGTTGTTCCGACGCATTCTGACCTTTAAAAAGGTATGTTACGTTTATAATTTTGATGATTGGGCCAAATTCAGCTCGGGACATTTTAACCCAAACTTCCAATCACATTGAGTTAGAGATAGAAATTCTGAACCATCCTTCCAACCCATACTCTTACATATAATTAACCAGCACTGCTGCAAATTGGCCAGCTTAGAAAAGGGTGGTATATGGGTCATAATTATACCATGACCCGAAGTTTGGTTGGGTCCGATGAGGGTCAGAAATTATTGATTTAAGATCTGCTAATGCCACAATCCCAAATCCCAACTTATTGCCACTTATATGTAACATAATATACCCTAAAATGGTTAGTTGCACGAAACGTACGTTGATCAAAAGGCTGAAATAGCCCAAATAGGTAAGTGATTACTGCTGACCACTATAGTTCGGTGGTAAGAACTAAAGCCAACAGAGGGAAAGCAAAATGTCATTCTTTTCACTGAAACCATTTCACCTATGAGTAATGGCAATGAATGATTTTACTATGATTTTTATTCCCTAGAGAATTACACTTTTACCCAAACATCAAGATATATTGCTAGCTATAATAGTGTACGAATTTCATTAAAATGCAAGATCCCATACACAAATCACTGGCACAATTCTAAAAGAAAGAGGGGAGAGAGACAGAGAGCTAGGCATAATCGTGTATGATCAGATTGAGTCCAAAAAGTCATAACAATGAGACAAAATTAAGGGAACTGGCGGAGAGAATATGTGCGTGATCCATTCGCAGGGATGACATACAAGAATGAAGGACGGGCTGCAATGGCAACCAATCGAGAAAATGAGAAGGTATAGCTAGAAGCCCTGTGGGTCATCATCTATTTCCCCATGAAGAAATTAAAGATAACATATAATCTTTGTCCAAGATTGACTGTTGACTCGGACCAAGCTCCACAGGATCGCTTGCAGTGCAAGAAGCCCTAGGATTCCTATGCGTTGATCACAGATTGGGAACATCCTCTACTAATCCACTAGCCACCAGCTCTTTCATCCCTGCAGAGTTCTACTTTGCCTAAAAAATCACCGGTTCGACATCAACATACTCCCACGGGGGACCATCGACCAATTGCATTAGAATTTAAGTTGTATGGCATGTGAAGAATTCATAATTTGCTAGAAGCATGCAATAAGTTTTTCCTTCTCTTATTTTTTTTTGTTGGAGCAAAGAATACATACGGCACATTTTTATAAGATTTGTAAATCAAGCACATGAAACTGTCAAAGGAAATCAAATAGAAGAAGGGAGTGAGCACTTCTTGATATGGCCATCACTACAACAAAATCGGGCTATACTAATGGTTCTTATTTACGGTTATAATTTTCGTAAGAAAAAACCGTAAGTAGAGGTTTATTTACTCACGAAATTTGAGAGCATAAGGGCCTTCATTCTATAGAGACAGTTTTTAAACTGTAAGTATGAAAAAACTCCGTAAAATTAAAAATCCTACTAGTTAGATTATGGTCAAATAGATGATATTATGCATGTTGGGTTGATTTTAAGTTAAGATTTGTATAAACAATCAGTTAATATATAAATATAAATATATATATATATATATATATATGATATGATATTATACATAATAAACAGTGAAAATCATGTTGTATTCTAGTTAAATTTTTATTAAAACTCAGTTGTATGTATTAGATAGATCAAGACGGTTTCATGCATAATGGTTAGGTTTAGTTATACATGTACAGAAAAATTGTTTTTATTTGATTAAACAAAATAATAAGGTTTCTGCTTAAGTTTTAAACTGGGCCTCTTTGATAACGAGATAAGGGGACCTGGTATAAGTAAATTGGGTATAAGTTGTTCGCGTTTAAGAGGTTTTTTATTTGAGATGGTTTAAATGAGGGATAATTATGTAGGGGATAGTTTTTAATGTGATGTGATGTGATGTGACATAGTGTGTATAGTTATATAAAAATAAAATAAATAGATTATATATGCTTCAACGGGACATGCATATACGTTGATTAAGATTTTTGTCAAGAAAAAAATCAGTTAATATTATATTTTGATTATGAGGACATGCATGTTGGATTTTGGTTCAAATTTTTAATAAAAAAAGGAAATGATTAATGTTATGTTGTGTGATTACGGGACATGCATGCTTAGTTATGAATAATATTTTAAATATAAAATTGGCTAGTATTATGCCATGATTACGGGACATACATGTCAGTTTATTATTAAGTTTTAACAAGAATAAACTAATATATATGCTGGGGCTAAACTCTAATAGATAGTAACATGAATACATGGATTTCTTACCAAGTTTTAAAACAAGAATATATTAGTTATATGGCTTGATTTTCTGTTAAGCTTTAAATAAATATATGATTATATGCTGGTTTGATCATTAAACACTAATAAACCATCACATATTAGCTGGTGATTTCCGATTAAGTTTTATTAATCAGTCATATTCTTGCTAGTATGGTTTCAGGTTCATCTTTAATAATTTGTTATATATATGATGGAGGGGTTAAGCTTTAATAATCTATTGTATGTTTTCTGGAATACTTAAGCTCTAATAAATGTATGCTGGGTTGTTTTTTTTTATTAACCTAAATCCTGTATAATATAGTAAAATAAAACCTTTATAACATGATATTTCATAATTAAAGGTTATAACCATAATGATAACTCCTAATGATCATGATCCCTTGCATTTTAACTCTTGTTCCCCTTATTGGATCTTGCCCTTACAAGTTAATTAACCATAATGATACTATGGTGAGCTAGATATATATTATCTAATATGTACTTGTAGTTTTTATGTTATTGGTTGTATTGTCTCGTGAATTATGAAAGTTATAGTTTTTTTGCAATTGAGAAATTTTTTATGCTTGCATTTTATAAGAAATTTGTATTTTAGTTATTGAACATGTTATTGTTATAAGGTGATTGTTGCATTAGTAGCCATAGTTTTAGTTTGTTAAAAATGAATGATGACATGATGACAATTGATCTCTCTTGATTGCACCTCTAATATATCTCCATAATATTTTATAATATTTGTCTACATTCTTTTGATAGCATATTGTGAAAATAGATTAAAGTTGGATGGATAAGCCCAAACAATCAAAGGAATATCTAGATGGTGTTGACATGTTCATTGATTTTGCCTTAACACACTCGATTCCATCAACAAAAATTAAGTGCGCTTGCATCAAGTGTGCATGCATGTGCACATTTGAAAAGGAAACAATCAGAGAACACTTGTATTTCAATGGAGTGATAAAGGATAAACAATTTTGGGAATTTCATGGGACTTGTTCTTCTTCTAAGTAAAGATCTCATGATTCAGCACGACAAGATCTTCGAAAAGATCATGCTTTGCATTCAATGTTGCAAGATGTCTTCTGCAATCATGCTAAAGCTAACACTCCAAATGAGAATAAAGGAGAATATGATGTCTTTAAAAAGTTGCTTGAAGATGTTGAACAACCATTGTACCCAGGTTGCATGAAGTTTAGCAAACTATCATTTTTAATACGGTTGTTCAACATTAAATGCACAGGTAAGATGAGCAATAAATCATTCAATACATTGTTAAAGTTGTTGAAAGAATCTTTGCCTGAAGGGGAGCTACAACCAGGTACATTCTATGAAGTGAAAAAGATTATTGCTCAGTTGGGATATGGTTATCATAAGATACATGCATGTCCTAATGATTACATTTTAACTTTGCATATTCTACTCATGAAGAAAAAATTTGATGTTCCATCATATTTTAGAGAATGGGTTATGAAAGATTTAGACCAAAAATGGAGATCATGGAAGTATGCACTCAGGTATAAATATTTCACTCCTTAAAATCAAATCAGCAAGTAACTTCAACAGATGCAAGAGTGGATCAAGAGCAATGGAAGAAAGTAATTCAAACATGGACCTTGATTGACTGGAAGGTATTATATTTTTTAAGTTTCTTCTTAGAAGCATCATACACTCATTTCAATCATCTAAATGTTCCTATTTTTGTGTTCTACAGAAACACAGTGAAATCAACAAGAGGAACAAAAGTCTTTACAAGTATTACCATTGTGCAAGAACTAAGAGTTGTGCAGACATTAGATTAGAGGAGGTAATATATATTATTCTAATCATTGATTAATAGTTAACTTTAGTAATAATGGATCTAAGCATAACTCATTTAAATGTTGCAGTTCAAAATTAATGGTTCAACACTTGATCGAGGGGACTTGTTTTTAAAGACCCGTGTGAAGAAAAATGGACTCCCAATGAATGAAGATACTGCTGCAGTGATTGTATTTATTTTTGAAATTCTTATTTCTATCCTACTAATATTATGACATATATATTTTATTTTTGAATAACATTAATATTTTATGGATATTATTTGCAGGAAAAATTTCAAAATGTGAAGCTCACTCAACTTTCATCTTCCAAAAGTTCATTTGCTAGCGTTAATGATGCATACGAGCAGGTTTTTTGGGAAGGATAAGCCTGGTAGGGTACGAGGAGTTGGGACAGGTCCCACCCCAAAAAGTATGTGGGGAAGTAAAGAGGAAGCTTTGAGGGAACAAAATCTTATGTTGCATAACACTCTTACAGACATGCAAGACAGATTGAAAAAATTAGAATGTATTGCTAATGAGGTAATTTCAATAAATATTTGTTAGTTTATGTTTTAATTACCTATTTATATTTGTTATTGTTAACATTCCTCATTAAAAGTCAAAACAAGTTGATTATGTTGCTAGTCCAAAAAAATGTGTACAACCATCTACAAGTACATTTGAGCCTAAACAAAAAATGGTGAAATTTGTTAAAATTTTCTCATGTTCTCTATTTTTTTGAGTCAAATGTATTATATTTAATGTTTATTGTACACATTTTATAACAGATTTCAATGCTCGGAAGGAAGGTGAAATTGTGTGATATGTATAGACGACCTGTTGCCGGTGGTATAGTCATGGCCGAGGAGAAGAGTAAGATTGTCATGGGCAAGAAGTTAGGTGAAGAGTACTTAGAGATTTCTGTTCTCATAGCGTATGATCCAGATGCTTCTCTTTTCGTGAGAGACAGAGATAGAGAAACAATCAAAGATGCCGTTGGTATCCATATCATCTGGCTTAGAGACTTTGTAAGTGTTGATATTATATGTTCATTATGATAATCTGTGCTACTGAATTCTTCAATTTTCTTATATGAACTTCATTGTTTTTGCAAGTTCACTTGGAAGAAGAGACTTAAACAAAACAAATATTTTCATTGAAGTATAAATTTTTCATTTGTATGTGGTCTGTTTTACTCATTTCAAAATATTTTTTTGCAGGGATTATATAAGAGTTTTGAATGCTATAGGACATCATCAGAGAATTTGATGTTAATGCAATTGTTTTATTTTTCTTTCAAAATGATGTTTATGCATTTCTAATGTAGTCTTTATAAACCCTTTTTTCAAACATACAAATGGAATTCAACAAAGACTTGTCATGTAAATTGTCATCTAAACTTTCATAGTTTTAAGATACAGGTTCTGTGTATTTTTATGGATGTGGTTTATGTGGATGTGTATGAGCGAATATTTGTGGTTGTTTGTGAATGTATGTGGATGTGTATATGAGGATATGGATGTATAAATATGGATGTATGAGTATGTAGATAAAATATGTATGTATGTGTATAAATGTGGATGTATCATGTGAAAATAAGATTATGGAGCACATGTTAGTTTTTAAATATTTTATTTTTTATTAAAAATACATTACTTACGGTTCTAAACTCCGTGGGTATTTAATATTCTTACGGTTTTTAATTCTGTAGGTATGTGTCTACTTACGGTTCAAATTTAGTAGGTATATTTGTATTTTTGGTCTAGCACACCGCCGATTATACTTCAACACCTATGATTTTCCTTACGGCACATATGCGTAAGTACTTGCTACGGCGTAGGATCCCCGTAGGTACTACCTACGAAAGGAAAATCGTAGGTATAGCTTTAGCTACGCTAGCTGTACCTACGGAACACAACCTTAAGTAATTCCGTAAGTAAATGTCTATACTTACGGTTGTAGGGCCTATACCTACGGTTTTCTGCTGTAGGTGTAGCCCAACTTTGTTGTAGTGTCGAGACCGACCCAACTTAGGGCCTAGATAAAATGGAGACCATGTCTGTCCCGATATGACCTTTTTCTAGGAATTAGAGAATAAAGAACAAGCAATTTGTTTGGCTCGATGTTGCCTCAACCGTCAAAGAAGCCAATACTATGGATGTGAATCCCGAGGATGATCATCCGATGATAATAAGGAGTGTAGATGGCTAGTCAAGAAGCAGAGTATATTGATCAGCCACTAGTGGAGAGTTTGTCAAAACCAACAGTTCATCAACAATCAAGCTCACTCATCTCCTCTCCAAGTATCACCATCTGAGAAGTGTTGGGGGAGTTAAGTGTGGAAGAAAGGATGGAAGAGATTCATGTCGAAGAGTCATCAACCTACGAGAAACAATAGATAGCCCCTTAAGAGAACACAGAAACTGAAGGAATAGTTGAAGATATTAGTGAACAAGGAGTTCATGGTGAGCTAGCTACTCAAGGGGAGTAGCCTCATGCTAGGACATCCTCCAACGCTTCTGAGACTCCCAATAGAAGCATACACCTGAAAGCTGTAATAGGGAGACTTGATGAACAACGAACCTAAATTATTGAAATCCAAAAAGGGTAGAGGAACATACAAGAAAATTTAGTGCAGTTAAAAGTAATGGTCAATGACTTGATCACTCTTGTCAAGTTTCGTTTTGATCAAGAATCATATCTGCTACAAGACAGGCTGAGGCAGATATTCCTATGGCAGAGACATCTCTAGATTCAAGTGAGCGTGATGAAGTGTGGATATCTATGGGAGCACCTTCCACAGCTCCAACTACTCCAACCAGGTTAAAACACCTTGCACATAAACTTGCAAGATCACTTGCACCCTTTATTGATAAACCCTCAACATCTCATGTACCAACTTGATATTTTTAAATAAATAAAAATATTAAAAAAACAATGAATTAAATAAAACCCATAAATCAAAAATAAGTGATGAACTTTAATAAATAGATCATATAAAAGTTATTGGGGCAAAATACGAGTTTTAAATAATAGAATGCAAGAAAATACCTAAAAATTTGTAACTCTAGTATTGCCTAATTTAAAAAGGGCAAGTAAGTCATTAATATGACTCATATACATCTAAATTGGACTCTTAACCCTACCCTAACTAGCTAGCCACGAAAGTGGAGTCCCATCCTAACCCAACTAGGAAAATTAATGCTAGGAAGGTTAGATAAACATAGAAATTCGTAGAAAAAGGGAAATTAGAGTTGTATTAGGAATTAAACATGCTAGATGCATAAATACACCCCCAACCCCTTCATGGCCGACCCTATTGCTCTGCTGGGACTTCTTGGATGTGGAAAAGAGGCCATTGGAGGAAGAATTCGTGGGGAGAAGGCTACTAGAAGATCTACAAGCTTTTTCTTCCCGTTCTTAACCCTAGGAGTTTGCATCATCCAAAGGTAGACAATCTCACAAGCTAAATTAAATTACTCTCGCCTGCAGTTTGTTTTGGTACTAGGAACAAAAGCCCTCTCTTTTCCCTAATTTCTATCAACCCTATCATGTAAATTTCTTGTTGGAAGTCTTGTTAAGAACTTGTACCCGACTCATCATGTTTGCCTTAATTCTCTGCCTACACTTGGTCTCATGCTATGAAAATTTTACTCTACATGCTACTTGATGTCAGGAAACTAATGACTAACTTTTCCCCAATTTTCATCATGGACAGTTTTCGAATTAATCCTCTTTTCATCACTCTGTCATGTTCTGTGTTCATCGTGAAAGAACCAGATCATAGCCTGTCAATACCATGATCAAATTCTAATTACTCTTTACTGTTTAGAATCTTGCTAGTCTAGTTTCATTTAAAAATTGTTTCATATCATAATTTTTCATCAAGTGTAGATCGAGTTTTCAATTTTAAAACACCCCTGTGTAAATCCTTGAAAAACTATGACCGCAATCCAAGGCAAGGCTTTTTCTCTCTCCGGCTCAGGCAGAAACTCTAAGAACACGACGGCCCGATAGGTTGCGTTCTCAAGGTGGGTCGCGACAAGGAACCCATCACGTTCTGAATGCGATAGGCCCTTGCATCACGTTATGTCTGCCTGTCCCAGACAGATCTGTCGCGTTCTTTGACAGACCTCGTCGCGTTCTTGAAGTACCCTTTCGTGATCCTTACAGAGGTACGTCGCCTTATAGAATTTTGTACATAAACCCTAATTTTTTGTGGTTCTTGTCTTATTACAGTGACTATACATCCTGTTAACTATCTTAAACACAGTAAAAGAAGATATTTAAACATGAACATATAATAGTTTATTTAAAAGTCAAACACTTGACCTTTCATATTTATGATTTTCTCTATCACATGCACATACTTGCAACCATCCAATATGACTAGACATGACATTAAAATATCTCATAATACATCTAGTAATTTATTTCAATAATATACATTTTTACCCTATTTTTACAATGGACTTGTCTTCGTTTCTCTCGTGGTTTTGTAACACCGTTACCGATGCTCCACTGTTCTAGAATTCCTCTAGAACGTCGAGCAACTTATTTCTATAAATATTTTCTCTTGACTTGGACAAACTCTCCATCGGATATTCCTTCTGCTGGACTAGTGAATCCTTGTTCAAGGCCTCCGTAAGTCTCCTCTGTCCATAGATTTCTACATGGTCAATGAGCCGGTTGTACCCTCAATACCTATAACACCCTTTAGGGATCAGTATGATCCAAACGGCCTTAGCTGTGCTCTCTTACCATGATATCATGCCAGACCTCTGGACTATGTTCGTAGCATGACCAGTGGTTGGTTAGTGAACTCTACCAGACTGCCAGCACCAATAATGCATGTTATGAAACCATTACTATCACCTATTTAACGTTGTTTCATGCGCATTGACCTATAGTTCTCATCTATACTCTATTCACTCATCTATTCACGTTCTCTACACTCTCATCTATTCATCAAATTACTCTCATCTATTTTGGTACTCTCTATAGCCATTTGACTGATTGTCTAAAGATAAATACTGTGACTAATGCTTGGCAATATAGAGGGCCTGGTCTGGTCCTAGGAGGTGTGCCCAAAAGTGCTAGTGCCCGCGGGAGTTAATTGACCAGAGTGTTTGACATTACACGCAAGTGCTATCTATGTCGACTATCTAATGACAATTAAAGTGCTATACTATACTCGACTCGTTGTGCTATCGTGAAATATATTGTGTTATTTGTGCTATGGCCTTTCTGCTCTTTGTGCTATACTTGACACTTGTGCTATTTTAATCATGCTATTGTGCTATCACTTACTCGACAATGCTTGATTCTCTTTCAACCATTAGTTACTCTGCTCCTTAATACATTAATCATTTAAAGCATGCCTGATCATGAGATTTAAGTCCTAATAGACGTTATCGCTCACCCTACGTTATTTGACATGTGTTCTCAGGTGAAACTGAAGAAGATACCTACATTCATGAGGATGGGGAAGACCAGGAGTGAATCAAGAGTACCATGGCGTACTAGTGTTATATTAGAGTCTTAGTTTAGTCATTTACTTTGTTTCAATGTAATGATGTCAATTGGGCCCTATGTAAAGGCTCTGAAATTAGTGGTTGTAATAGACATTAGTGGAATTATCAATGAATTACATTTGATTTGGCATTATTTATTTGTCTAATGGCTTGATGTCTATTATATGCTCTATACTCGCTTACTCGCAACTATCTCACATTCCGATATTCTCCATCAGGGCGTGACACCTCAAACCTCTACACCCATACAAGAACCATCCACTACCATTCTTACTATAGATATTCCTATAGGATCCTATTCTCCAACTATCACATCTTCTATCAAAATACTAGTAGCCATCGCTATTAGACCTTCTAAGCAACCACCAACAGCCTCTCACACTTCCTCTTTAGTCGGACCATCCAGTACACAACCTACACCAAAAACCACCTTACTTAATTCTCGTGTACCTCCTTCCTCCATAACTATCATACCTCTACTTTCATATCCACCACCAAAGACACTTGAACCTATGCAGGATGCTTGAAGTTGAGAAAACAATATTTCATGTTGTCATGTCTATCTCTATGCATTCTCTCCAAAACACAGAGTCCTTGGCCAATCCTGTCTTCAAGAAGAGAAAACTCAGCAAGTGGTCAGACCTGAAAGGTTTCATATAGAGCGCAGCGGAAATGTGATTCCCTCAGGTAGATATCGTTGCCGAATCCGGGGAGGAAGTGGTGCTGGAGGCGCTGGTGCTTCAAGCCGTTCAGGTGTCCGGCCTCTAGACGTATCCACGCGAGCTCTGGACACAGACGGGATATCCTCGGTCTCCACACGTCTCCCGGATCTCAACTCCACCATATGCCAGAGAGAGAGGAGAGAGAAGAGGTGGGGGCGCCCTGGAGAGAGAGAGGAGTGGGGCGGCCAGGGAGAGAGCCTGGAGCTTGGCCCAGGGTTTGACTCTACGCTAATACTTATAGACACTGCGGTTTTTAACAAAAACCCAGTTATTGTCTATAACGACCATCCTGCCCAGTCTGCTCGGAACTCTATTGCGTGTGACCCTCTAGGCGCAAGTGCTAATCCAGTTTTATGTCCATTAAGCCCAATAACTCTTTATTGACTTATTGTAATTAATTAATATCTCATATTAATTAATCACACAATCAATTATTGTCTCACGTTAATTGATCGGGCTTCCAATGAAGTTGGGTGCCAAGCAACACCACCTGATCCTGGAAAGCATTGGGGTTCAGCTACCCAATCAAGGAACCTTTTTTCTGTCATCAGTTACCACGTAACTATAATCTTTCGCTCGTACAATGTTCCCGAGTGCACTTAGGGTATGGTCAACTGTCAAACCCTAATGTGCGCACTCATTTGGTTTAGATGCCGCATAGCATTATCAGAAAACTCCTTTTTCTGATAAGTAGTCTTGCCCTGGCCAGGGACTATCAGACATCTTTCCCTAGATCATTCACTCTCTTATTACCGAGAGCGAGCGATCCCATGTTGACCACACAATCACCTTCGAAGGTATTCTGCTAGATCTGAACACTTAACTGATTAAGACCTCATGGCTAGAGATCTATAAGTCAAGGTCAAAATCTAGAAGTCCACCGACAAGGTGTCCTTGGTGTCTCAGGTCCAAGGACCAATCACGCCACTGTGACAATGAATCTAGCTGGTTGACAGTTAGGTAACATTACCATCCAGCGATTCATAACGGATCAGTTCATTGAACTCATTCTCCAATGAGCACCTACAGATTTATCTTAGTGTCTCCACACAAGTGACTATGAGCCAGTCACCCTCATCATATGAGCAGGTGCAACCTGTACTGGTCTAACCGGATATCCGATGTCCTTCTCGAATATCCTCCGACTAGGAACAATTAAGAATATACGTTGAAAGGATATTAATCTCATTGTTATGATCTCATCATAATTAATATCCATTGCGTATATTCATGGACTTCATAATGAAACGGTAAACAAATTACACATAATGAATATAAAAGCCTTATTATTATTATCAAAGAACAAGATTGTACAAGTTATGATTGGCTTGAGGACACCCATAACTAACAATCTCCCACTTGGACTAAAGCCAATCACCTTTATGTCTTAGACCCATAGACTCTAGGTGGCGCTCAAAAACAATTTGAGTCAAAGGCTTCGTCAGTGGATCTGCAATGTTGTCAACTGAAGGAACTCTTTCCATCAGTACATCTCCTCTAGTGATAATCTCCCTGATCAGGTGAAATCGCCTCAGAATGTGCTTTGACTTCTGATGAGACTGCGGCTCTTTCGCTTGTGCAATGGCCCCATTGTTGTCACACAGCAATGGGATAGGATCAGAGTCACCCGGCACCACACCATGGTCGGTGATGAATTTCTTCATCCACACTGCCTCCTTCGCGGCTTTAGCTGCAGTAATGTACTCAGCTTCTGTCGTCGAGTCTGTAGTGGTTTCTTGCTTGGAACTCTTCCAGCTCACTGCACCTCCGTTTAAGGTGAACACAAAACCAGATGTAGACTTGCTATTATCTGGATCTGACTGGAAACTCGAGTCAGTGTATGCCCGAAGTTTCAAGTCCCCTCCTCCATAAACCAGAAATATATCCTTAGTCCTTCTCAAGTACTTAAGGATACGTTTCACTGCCATCCAGTGTGTTTCACCTGGATTTGCCTGATATCTGCTCGTAACACTTAGAGCAAATGCCACATCAGGCCTTGTACATAGCATGGCATACATGATAGACCCTATAGCCGAAGCATAGGGGACTCTATCCATGACTGCCCTCTCTTCAGGAGTCTTAGGAGACTGGTCCTTAGAGAGATTAATCCCATGTCTCGTTGGTATGAGACCTCTCTTGGAATTTTCCATGCCAAACCTTTTGACAATGGTATCTATGTACATTGATTGGGTCAAGCCAAGCATCCTCTTGGATCTATCTCTACAGATACGTATTCCCAATACGTAGGATGCTTCTCCCAAATCCTTCATGGAGAAGTTCTTTGACAACCAAACCTTTACTGATGATAACATCCCTACATCATTCCCAATGAGTAAGATGTCATCAACGTAAAGTATGAGAAAAGTGATAGCACTCCCACTGATTTTCTTATACACACATGGTTCATCTTCATTCTTAATGAAGTCATAAGATTTGATAGCCTCATCAAACCTTGTGTTCCAACTACGAGAAGCTTGCTTCAATCCATAGATGGACCTTTGAAGCCTGCATACTTTATTTGGACACTCTTTGGATGTAAAACCCTCAGTTTTCACATCCATCTACCAGATCTCGTAGTCAAAGTATGCAGCAATGGCGAGAAGAATTCTGATCGACTTTATCATGGCAACTGGTGAGAAAGTTTCGTCATAGTCCATTCCTTGCCTTTGACGATACCCCTTTGCCACCAACCTTGCCTTATAAGTGTCGATCTGTCCATCTGCACCGATCTTTCTCTTAAAGATCCACTTGCACCCAATAGGTACAATACCTTCAGGCAAGTCTACCAAGTTCCAAACTTGGTTGGTGTACATGGACTGCATCTCAGAATTCATGGCATCTCGCCAATTTCCTGACTGAGGACTATCAACAGCCTCTTGGTAGGTCTTTGGATCATCATCCTCATTATAAGACATGCCTTCACTGATATGTCCAACATATCTTTCAGGCTGTCTAGGTACTCTACCAGACCTACGCTGAATGTGTGTATATTCCTGAACAAGTTCCGGAACTGATGTTTCAACTGGTGGACTTTGCACAGTCTGTGGATCTAGAACCTCTTCTAGATCTACCTTACTCCCACTGTCCTCTTGGGTAAGGTACTCCTCTTCCAAGAAGACAGCTCTCCTGGCAACAAACACTCTTTGTTCATCAGGATGGTAAAAGTAGTACCCAAATGTTTCTTTTGGGTATCCAACAAACCTGCACTTATCAGTTCTGGAGTCCAGTTTATCTGGGTCGTGTTTCTTTACATGGGCAGGACAGCCCCAGATTTTAACATGTTTAAAATCAGGCTTTCTACCCTTCCATATCTCATATGGAGTAGAAGACACAGATTTACTGGGAACCATGTTCAGCAGATATGCTGCTGACTCTAGCGCATATCCCCATAGGGAAATTGGTAACTGTGAACGGCTCATCATAGATCGTACCATGTCCAACAAGGTCCGATTTCTCCTTTCCGATACACCATTCATCTGTGGTGTATAGGGAGGAGTCCATTGAGAAAGGATACCATTATCCTTTAAGAATTGTGTGAACTCTGTACTCAAGTATTCACCTCCTCGGTCTGACCGTAGGATTTTAATGCTCTTTCCAGTTTGCTTCTCAACTTCATTCTTAAATTCTTGGAATTTCCCAAAGGCTTCAGATTTGTACTTCATTAAGTAAACAAATCCGAACCTTGAGTAGTCATCCGTGAATGTAATGAAGTATGAGTAGCCACTCTTGGCTTGGGTAGACATTGGACCACATACATCCGAGTGTATTAGTTCCAATATGTCCTTGGCCCTATCTCCATGTCCACTAAATGGAGATTTGGTCAACTTACCCATTAAACAGGATTCGCAAGTTGCATATGATTCATAATCAAATGGATCCAAGTATCCATTCTTATGCAACTTTTGAAGCCTATTCTCGCCAATGTGACCAAGCCTACAATGCCATAAGTAGGCAGTGTTCACACTATTCTTACTTCTCTTAGGAGAAACATCAACATGGAGATTTTCATAAGAAACATCAAGCATATACAAACCATTCACCAAATTTGCTAAAGCAAGTAGTTTATTTCTCAAATAAACTGAACAACTATTGTTCTCAATGGTAAACTTGTATCCAATTCTGTCTAAACAAGAAACAGAAATAATGTTCTTAATGATACTAGGCATAAAGTAGCAATCATCTAATAAAAGCAAATCTCCTGAGGGTAACTTGAGCTTCACTGTCCCCATAGTGTGTGCACCAACAATTGCGCCGTTTCCAAGCCTCAAGTTCACCTCGCCCTTGCTCAGCTTCCTTCTACTTGTCAGCACCTGCACATCATTGCAGACATGAGAAACACATCCAGTGTCTAAAACCCAAGATGTAGAATCTCTAATAGACAAGTGAAGATCTATCATATAGATACCTGAAGCTTCGCCAAGCTTCTATTTCTCCTGAGCCTTCATTGCAAGGTAGTCCTTGCAATTTATTTTCCAGTGCCCCTTCTTCTTGCAGTGGAAGCACTCACCCTTTTCCTCTCCTTTGCTTATGTCCTTCTTTTGCTTCTGCTTGGACTGCTTCTTTGCATTGCCTTTCTTAAAGGCTTGCACTGCTCTCCTCTTCTTGTTGGACTTTCCAACCATGAGAACAGTGGGCTTTTCCTTCTTAAGGTTGCCCTCAGTAGTCTTCAGCATGTTGAGCATCTCAGCTAAACTCACCTCAATCTTGTTCATTGTGAAGTTCACAATGAATTGGGAAAATGAATCTGGAAGTGATTGGAGAATGAGGTCCGTGCTCAGTTCCTTGTCAAGAGGAAAACCAAGCCCCTCGAGCCTCTCAATCCACTCTATCATCTTCAGCACATGAGTCTGTACTGAGTACCCCTCTGCCATGCGAGCTCTGAACAGGGCCTTGGATATCTCATATATCTCTACCCTGCTCTGCTCTTCAAAGAGCTCCTGCAAGTGCTGCATGATGGATCTAGCATCCATGTTCTCATGCTGCCTTTGCAACTCATTGCTCATTGAGGCAAGCATGTAGCATTGGGCCAGAGTGGAATCCTCCTTCCACTTTGAAAATTCAAGTGTTTCCCCTTCTGGTGCGTCTAGGGGTGGTTCAGCTGGGATCTCACCTTCCAGGACATAGGCAATGCGCTCAGACCTGAGGACAATCTTCAGGTTCCTGAGCCAATCCGAGTAGTTCGGGCCTGTCAATTTGTTGGCATCCAGTATGCCGCGGAGTGGGTTACCTGACGACATTTTTGCCTATAAAGGAAATGTAAACACAATTAGCAGATGTTCATAATAATAATTAAAATCTAGATTGGGACTTTAATCAAGATCAGCTCCCACTATTTTCCGACAGACTGTATAACCCTCAGATATACAGAATGGGAGACTCCGACGGTCTCCTAGTGGGGATCGAAATCTTACAGACTCATAGCATGATCTTGTGGATAGCACAACAAACCATACTATGATCTGAAAGTGGTCAACTCTTGACACTTGCAACTCTTACAATATCCGATCTTATTTTGGCCCCTGAATTTTAATGATCATGTGGATAGCACAACAAGTCATTAAATCCGATCTAAGCAGTACCATCATTACGTAACGAGCATAGATTTGGATGTAGCCCTTGTGGATAGCACAACAAAGCTACACTGGTCCTCTATCCCGTTTAAGGCATCATTATGCCATAGTTTTAGTCTATCATCAGGTTTGGCAAGCCTTGTGAATAGCACAACAAACTTGCCCCGATCTAATGGCAATCCTAAAACTATAATGATGGAGGGCCACGTAATTCATTCTTAATGATTACACTACGGCTTAAAATTTAAACAAGGAGGGATTTTGATATATTTTATCTTGGTCTCTATATTTGCGTGCTATTGATATATAGAATTTGGAATATCATATATTTAATTATATATATCAAAGCACATTCCACATATATCATATATATGAAGAAAAACGATGGATGATCATGGACATTAACCTAGAGTGGCATTACCAGAGCCAGTTGGTAATCCACAAACACGGTGAATAAATGGCAGCCCCGCATCGAATGCATTTGCTTGATGTAACTCTATCTCCATGAAGGTCCTGCATGGTACTCTCCTCCATCTCCGCCAATCCTCTTCTTAAAATTACAAGTAATATTTAAATTGGGCTCGCAGGCCCATAAATGTACATCAGATAATAATAAGAAACTTTGAACAAGTCAAGGGGAGTACATAACAGGAGGGAGATAGAATGTACAACCCGGATTTAATAGAGGGAGAGAGGGAGGCACACAGTCCTCATAAATTACATCATATTCCATTAACCATAAACATCATCACATGACATCTAATTCCATGATCATCCATCCACGCATCAACACAACACATGCATCAATAAGCAATCATCACATAATTACTTCTGAAATAACTTTTATTTCAAAAATATAATAATTATATTTTGAAAACCATTTAACTAAAACAATTTAGCTAACATGGATAACATCTAAACAACTTTAGATAAATGACATTCACCGTTGCTGCATGAATCCGCCAAAATTTACAGTTAATTAATTTAACAAGAATCACATTCTTAAATTAATTTACATGCATTAATTAGATGGTAGGAAATAACTAAAACAATTTTAGAATTCCCTTAAACTAATTAAACATTGGGTCAAACATCTGAAAATTAATTTACAGAGAGCTAAAACAATTTTAAAACTCTTAAAACTAATTTCAAAATTTTCTGGGATTTTAAAACAATTTTTTATGATTTTTTAAACAATTTAAAAAACTTTTAAAAATGGGAAAAGGGGAAGGGCCGGACCGGATCCGGGCGGGCCGGATCCGATAGCCAGTCCACCCAGGGCAGACCGGCGCGGGCACCCGCATGGGTGGCCCGGGCCCCGCCCACGTCTGGGTAAGTCGACCCGGATGGGGCAGGCCCGCGGGGCGACCAGCGAGGGTCTCCCCTCTCGCCCGACAGGGCCCGCGGCCGGCTGGGAAACCCTAGCCGCCGCCCCCACCGGCGCAGCGCAGGTGCGGTGCGGCCCCGCCGCCCTCCACACCGCCTCCGGCGGCCGCAGACGGCGCCGGCGGCGCCGGAAGCCCCTTCCCACCGCCCCCAAACGCCCAGAAAAGCCCCGAATTACCCAAAATTGCAGAAAACACCCCTTTCTTGGACTGTCCAAGAAACATGGCGGTGGCATCTTGCAGGGGGTCATGTGGCCTCCACAGAGGGCCAAACGACGCCACGATGGGTTCTTCTCGAAGCCCTTGGTACCGGGAACAACTTCCATGTACCAAACGGAAAGTGCACATCCCATGTGCGACCCAAGAACGAGGTAAAGATTAGGGATTCATGCAGAACGTGAATCGACAAAAACACATGAAATGACGTTCATAAGACGCCGATACCGACCGAACCAGCAACCTGGCTCTGATACCACTGAAAGGTTTCATACAGAGCGCAGCGGAAACGCGATTCCCTCAGGTAGATATCGTTGCCGGCGGTCGGATCGAACACAAAACGTAAACCCACGCACAAGAAGATCTTATCTTTACCTTTGCGGGGTTGCAAAACTCCCGAATCCGGGGAGGAAGTGGCACTGGAGGCGCTGGTGCTTCAAGCCGTTCAGGTGTCCGGCCTCTAGACATATCCACGCGAGCTCCGGATGCAGACGGGATCTCCTCGGTCTCCACGCGTCTCCCGGATCTCAACTCCACCATATGCCAGAGAGAGAGGAGAGAGAAGAGGTGGGGGCACCCTGGAGAGAGAGAGGAGTGGGGCGGCCAGGGAGAGAGCCTGGAGCTTGGCCCAGGGTTTGACTCTCCGCTAATACTTATAGACACTGCAGTTTTTCACAAAAACCCAGTTATTGTCTATAACGACCATCCTGCCCAGTCTGCTCGGTACTCTATTGCGTGTGACCCTCTAGGCCCAAGTGCTAGTCCAATTTTCTGCCCATTAAGCCCAATAACTCTTTATTGACTTATTGCAATTAACTAATATCTCATATTAATTAATCACACAATCAATTATCGTCTCACGATAATTGATCGGGCTTCCAATCAAGTTGGATGCCAAGCAACACCACTTGATCCTGGAAAGCATTGGGGTTCAGCAACCCAATCAAGGAACCTTTTTTCTGTCATCAGTTACCACGTAACTATAATCCTTCGCTCGTACAATGCTCCCGAGTGCACTTAGGGTATGGTCAACTGTCAAACCCTAATGTGCGCACTCATTTGGTTTAGATGCCGCATAGCATTATCAGAAAACTCCTTTTTCTCATAAGTAGTCTTGCCCTGTCCAGGGACTATCAGGGATCTTTCCCTAGAGCATTCACTCTCTTATTACCGAGAGCCAGTGATCCCATGTTGACCACACAATCACCTTCGAAGGTATTCCGCTAGATCCGAACACTTAACTGATTAAGACCCCATGGCTAGAGATCTATAAGTCAAGGTCAAAATCTAGAAGTCCACCGACAATGTGTCCTTGGTGTCTCAGGTCTAAGGACCAATCATGCCACTGTGACAATGAATCTAGCTGGTTGACAGTTAGGTAACATTACCATCCAGCGATTCATAACGGATCAGTTCAGTGAACTCATTCTCCAATGAGCACCTACAGATTTACCTTAGTGTCTCCACACAAGTGACTATGAGACCAGTCACCCTCATCATATGAGCAGGTGCAACCTATACTAGTCTAACCGGATATCTATGTCCTTCTCGAATATCCTCCAACTAGGAACAATTTAGAATATACGTTTAAATGATATTAATCTCATTGTTATGATCTCATCATAATTAATATCCATTGCGTATATTCATGGACTTCATATTGAAACGGTAAACGAATTACACATAATGAATATAAAAGCCTTATTATTATTATCAAAGAACAAGATTGTACAAGTTATGATTGGCTTGAGGACACCCATAACTAACAAGACCAGGGTAGCACAACACCTAAATTTCCACCTCCTTGATATGCCCTTGCCATAAATCATAGGAAAAAAACTATGTTCAAAGATTTTCTAGGAAAATGTGCATATGATGAAGTATTTGGATTGCCAAGATTAGATCTCCCAGCCTACATTAGTCAATTGGTCTCTCTCAATGCCATCACCAAGATAGAAGCTCAAAAATCTTCAATCTAGCAAAATCTCACACTGAGTGCAAGTGGGGGTAGTACAATATAGATCCATATCGAGCTTTTGAGCAAACCCTTACTTAGAGAGGCATTGAAGGGAAGTCACTAATTAGTCTTGGAGAATGGTTCACCATGAGACATCAAGAAGTATGGGGCTCAATGGTTCAGAAAAAAAATAGATTACTTAGATAGTTTCAAGTTTTCAACAATTACAAATTCTTCACAATTTGCATGAAGCCCAATTCAGCGAGTTCCAAGAGATTATTAGGGAAGCTTTTCAGAAATAGAAAGGAGACAACACCATTAATCTAGTGTTGGCTTTTTGTTCATTACATCCCTCATATAAGCTTCCTAAACTACACTTCTTGTTCATGGAATCTAAAATTGGTAAGGCCATCGTAGACAAATATGCAAAAATGGAAGCCAAAATTTCTGTGAATAAATGTCTTCAATTGGATTTCAATAGATTTATCTTCCATGAATATTAGAAGGGTTTTATTCAATCTAATGTCTTGGAAACCCTCTTAGTAGAATCTAAAAGATTGTTCACTAGTACTTAGATCATTGCCTACAATTAAGAGTTTGAACAACTAGAAAAGGTCAATGTAGAATGGCATCAGCAAGATCTGCCAAACCTCAACACCATATAATTTATGAACATGAGCTCAATTCTACTAGTGGATGATCAATTCTCTATTTGGGTGAGAAAATATCAAGTATTCAGTGCATTGAAGAAAGAACTGGCAGCAAATAATATCATATATCCATTTGATATTGATCAATTTATTTGACATACTAGCTTCACTAGCAGTGGGTACTACACATTCATAATGGCACCAACTAACTATTAGCAATTTCTACAGATTGAAAAGGCTAAGCACATTCAGAGATTCAGAAAAGAGATAGGTCTGGAGTATCAGATCAGCACTTCTTTATTCTAGAATTATTTTCAAAAGAAAGAACTTAGGGCCAAAGAGGTCATTGACAACTATGTTCCCCTCCTATCTCCAGATCTCTACTTTTGATCTATATATACAAATCACACGTTCTCTCTACTCTCTTCATCTTGATCTGTTTCAATGCTTCCTTTTTGTTTTGTGACAAAAAGGGGGAGATATACTCTGACATACATATCAATTTAATACATGTCAAAATATGCATGTCATCATTGGTTAGTTTAGGATTATGCATAACTTGGATTACTATGGAGAATCCTTTTATGTAGAATTTGTATTTCATGGATTTAGAGTTTTGTCATCACCAAAAAATGGAAAGATTGATGAATTTCTCATCTTCAATTATTTCTAGATTTTGGTGATAACTAAAACTCCAAAAATATATACTTAAAACTTTATATTTTCTTAAGTCTGTCAATAGGGGCAAAAAAATTATGTTATCACTTTAAAGACTCTCACTGTAAGTATACTGAAAACCCATAATCTATTTAAGTCTTTACCGATTACTGTTCAATGTTCAAATCGATTACAAAACAAGTGTTATTCTAATTAAAGAACAAAGTTTGGATTGATTGATGTTTAATCTTTATTCTGATTACTTAACATTATTTCAATTACCCATGTTGTTCCGATTACTAACTAAGTGAATGTTCTGGTTAGTCAAATCATCATGTTCCAATTACTGACTAAGCGAATGTTCCGATTAGTCAAGACATTGCATTCTGATTATTGACCAAGTGAATGTTCCGATTAACCAAGTCAACATGTTCCAATTACTGATTAAGTGAATGTTCCGATTAGTCAAGACATTGCATTCCAATTATTGACTAAGTGAATGTTCTGATTAGTCAAAACTTATAGTTAAGTCATCAATGTTCCGATTGCCTCCAGAAGCTTGTGATTAGTGAACAACGTTTCCATTAGTATAGTATCATTCTGATTGGTATTATGAATATTGCGATTACTAAACAAAGGCTCAATCGTTCTGATTGGTGTTATAATCATTTTGATTACTGATCAAAAGTTTAATATTATTCTGATTGGTGTTATGACTATTCTGATTACTAATCAAAGGTTCAATATCATTCCGATTGGTGTTATAATCATTCCTATTATTGAATGCAAAGTCAATATCCTTCAGATTAGTGATAGTCAAACATCAATTACTGAATATATCTTTCAGTTGCTTCTAGATATATTGATTAGTGAACAACATGATCAATATTTTTAGTATATACCAATTATTGAAATGTTATTTACACTAGTAATCAAATCATTCCACATTCCTTAACTACTTACATTATTTATCTTCTACTCATATTCCTTACAACAGTTAAGGTTATGTATGTTCAAATATTGTCTCATCATATTAAAATTAATTTTAATGCACATGCATGATCACCTACATAATTCAAATCTCTCTTTACTCCTTTGACATATTATTTTCGCACTTAAAATCTTAATTTATGTTTTCTTAATGCACGATTACTTGAAATATAGCTATTTCTAAGAGATTTGTTCAGACTGTTGTAATCATGAGAATTATCCCAAATTAAATGAATGATCTGAATGAATACAAGAGCAAAAGGAAAGAAAAACTGACTGTGATCACCACCAGAATAGCTTCCTGGAGATGAACAAAACATAAAGTAGCTAACTATCCTGGAAAAGAATGAAGCATAAATGCAAAAAAATTCACAGAGACAGAACGCGTCGTACGATAGGGTGCCTTCTCAAGGCTGTCTACATTGGCAATGCGTTATGGAGGCGACCTCTGCTTCTGGCACGTTCACTATAAATGCAGGGAGATGTAGATTCTGCTTCCTTTCTCGTCAGCCAGCCAAGGAGGGAGGGCCTTGTGTGTTTGTTCCTGCTGGGGTGCCTACGAGACGATGAAAACAAAGAAAAGAACCCAATTAGAACTTCAAGTATGTAGCATCCATTCTAAGAACGTAATGGACATGACAATTGGAGGGGAGAAGACCTGGTGGTTTATGTTTTAATCCCCTAGGACGTTTAAAAGAAGGTGCGTGATTCCTGCTATGTAGTGAGAACTTAAAAGGGGAGAGAAGAATAAATTAAAATAAAGGAAAACTAAGTTCTATGCATGAAGAACAAAGAGAATAGCTAGAGAGAGAGAAGAAAATCCCAAAATCTAAGTAACTACCTAGTCTACCCAAAGCTTCTAAGACCTCCTACTCACGAGGTTGCAATCTCCTCTTGGCAAACACCTCTTTAACTGTCGCTACTCTGAGGCACATTTCCCTTTCATGAATGCAGCGGACAGAAGACTTTGGCAACAGGCCGCTCAGCTTGTGCACAACAACCATAGAATTATATCTTCAAAGGAACACTCTAAGGCATCTTTCTGGCTTGACACATGGACAAGGATAGTGGCACTCAAGACCTTCCTCCCTGAAGACGTGTGGCAGAACATGGATGGACGTTTATGCTCTGTCCAACAGGTCTTCGGTGATCCGAATAACAACCACTTGCAGATCGTTGTTCGGTATTGTCCCAGGAACATTCTTGCCCAACATCTGTATACTGATCTAACCAAGGACATTTGGATATGGGGTCCCAATGCCAATGGAATCTTCACCACAAAATCTGTGCACCTAAAGCTTCAACCAGCCGCATCCCAGAACTGGAGCGCTATATGGCAGGCTTATATACCTCTTAAGTGGTCAGTGCTAATCTGGAAACTAATTTTAAACTGCGTTCCCGTTGATGAAGCTGTCAAAACCAAAGGGATCCCTTTATGCTCCAAATGCTCCTGCTGTCCTCTCCCACAGGAAGAGAATGCTCTCCATCTTTTCTTCAGAAGCAACACAACCAACATAGTGTGGACAGATCTATCTCACCTCCTACAGTTTAATAACATGACAGTCACTAATATGGCTGACGGGATACTGTCTTTCCTATCTAACCAGCAGACATCTAGCACAGTGGGGCGCCTTACACAATGTACTTTCATGTCAGCTATATGGGAGATTTGGTGTAGCAGAAACCGGGCAAGATTTCAAGAGCAAAATATGATGGCAAAGCACATTGTTAACAGAAGTTTGCTTTCAATTCGAGCAGTTAGTACAACTTTCAAACTCCAGCAGCTGTCCCCATAGTGGTTAACCACTCTTAAGCAGATTGGAGGAGAGAGGAAGTATTTCAAGGTCAACAACCCCACTGTGATTAAATGGCTACACCCCCCACCAGGGAGATTAAAACTAAACGTTGACGGTGCTTTTAAACCTGCAGAAGGGGGTGCTGGAGGTGGGGGTATACTCCGTGATCATAAGGGGATATGTGTACTGGCCTTTGCAGGAAAATACCAGAATGTTACATCTGCCCTTGCTGCAGAGGCGCTAGCTCTTGGTGATGGACTCACGAACTATTGCAACAAAGGTTTTATGGATGTAATGGTAGAGACTGATGCCCAAAATCTTGTGCAGATTGTTACGGGGATGATGTCATGCCCATGGGAGTTGACATGCATCATTCAAGATGTGGAGGCTATCACTAAGAAAGTAAAGGCAAAAATCAAGTATGTGCCTCGAGAAGCTAACCAAGTCGCCCACTCCTTAGCTAGGTATGGCTGTACTAATGAACATGTAACTATATGGGAAACTGGGGCTGTCTTGCCACATGATGTAAAGGGCCCCTACCGCCTTGATAAGGTGGGGTGCCCTACCTTTAGGCCTTAGCCCCATCTTTGTACTCTCCCCTTCCTCCCCCATTTTCTATGATTATAATACAAAACTTAACCGTTTGGTGAAGGTAGTGGCCCTCTCACATTGTGAGGATGCCCCTACCCTCTCCTTTTGGTCCGGCTATATTAAAAAAAAAAAAAACTCCTCTTGGCTATCTCTCTCATCTCGTTGAAATTAGAGGTGTATTTATAGAGAGAAGGGGAAATTATCTCACAAGAGAGATAAAATCCGAATTAGTGCTGAAAATAGGAGTTTAAATTCGTCTTGGAGGCTCAGAATGATAAGGATAAATCTAAGGGGTTGCGATCCAACTAGGTTAAGATAAGGATAAGCTTCAAGATCAAGATAGAGTCCAAATCGAGTATGAAACCTAAGTTATGTGCAGACTTTGCATGGGAATCAAGAATGAGGAATATTGTAGGACCGCCTTCAAAATGAAGTGAGGTAGAGGACCGCCTTAAGGACACAGTGGACTAGTAGACCACCATCATCATTTAAGTCATAGAACGCGCCCCTATGGTTACCTGCGTTCACAGAAAGGCCAGGAAATTGACTTTTGAAACAAAAATTCTCCATTTAAAAAGCATTTGGGATGGATTCTAAGGTAAACAAACTCAAGAAAAGAGTCAAAGATAGATAACCATGGTAATGGACGACTTGGGGATTAACTAATGCAAACAAGAAAAAGGGACTCGACTTATGGGTTGAAAATGGGAGTTTACAGATTGCCCTCCTTGATGCCCACATTGCAAGGGAGCGAAGCAGAAGGAGAGCGCAATGACATGGAATGGAATGAAGTGAGGATGAAGTGGAGTGAACTGAAAAATGGGCATCAAGGTAAAGATAAACACGTTAGAACCAAGAAGCGATGGGGATCATGAAGAAGACTTGAGATAATCTCAAAGAAATAGAAAGCACAGAAAGCACATGTCTGGAATGACAGAGAAGAACAAAACAAATGAAAAAATTGATCACCCCTTGATTAATAGGTACTCTAACTTTGATTGGCTATAGGTTTTACTTATTAGAGGGGTAATGCTAGCCTGACTAGTCATGTTGACTGTTTTGCCATCGTGCGACCCTCAAATAATAAGCTGATTGAAAGAAAAGGATTGACCGAATGAATGGAGATGAAGGAAATTCCAGATAAGAACAACACTTGCAAACTCGATCTAGTGATTAAATCAAAAGGAAACCATTAGATCCATAATGGAATAGAGATTTCTTGTTCAAACTTTTAGAGCAATTGACCATCACCAAAGAAGTAGCCTTTGACAAATCATGAGACATGAAACTCTCAAAATCTTATTTGATGCATGTTGGGCTAAAAGAAAATAAATCATCAAATCCATATGTAACGAAAGAGAAAATAGAAAATACTCAAAGATATTATTGATAAGCGGAATGAACAATGGTCAAGACACTTCGCAACCACGGCGTGCGAGAGAATCCATCATCCCCAAGACATACAACCTAACGACCTATCCAATGATTAACAGTGTGCACCTAGATCATCATTGTTTTTGTCGAAGGGGAACTCAAATCCTAGAACACACCGAGAACCGGCCATTCCTTGAGATGATAATAGCATAGATATCACATAGTAGGATGTTGAGAGATAGGGAAAGAGATATTACCTGAGAGTGTGGCAAGCTACCATCTTTTGGATTTATTTTGTATTTTTTTTTTGCCTAAAAAGGTAATATAAGCAACACTATGTAAAAAATTGACTAAACAAGCCTCAATAGATATAAACAATACTTAACCATGCAACAAACAATCATAATTACACTTATTAATGCTAGAGTATTGCACAAGATGAGAACGCGGTGGGCAAGGGGACCATGACCAGAACGTAGTCGTGGATAGGCTGCATTCACGATTCTAAGTTGTTTCCAACTCGAGACCTATTCTAACTTGGGTTTCACATTCCCATTCGACCTAGAAACTCCTCAACCACTAGAATAAGGCTCCTAACCCTACAAGGAGTTGAATTAGGGGTCCTAAAGCTCTATAAATAGGGATCCAATGCCCAATTTGCAGCCCACACCACTCTTGAGCTTCTCTTTCTCTCTCTTCCTCTACACATATCTAATCACCATAAAGAGACTTCAGGTTGGTTTTGAGGTGGAGAAGCAGGTTTATGATGGGCCAAAACATGCTATGATGGTCTTTATACAACTAAGTAGGCTAACCGAACTTCCGAATCACATTAGCACCAATCAAATGAGAGAGGTATGTTCATGTTCTTCATATTCTTCAACTTGACTCTTCTCTTCTTCTCAATTCCCCTTTATTTTTCTTTTGCTCAGATATTTCCTGTGAATCGCCGCTATTCCAAGTTGAAGCAGCTAGTTTCAATGATTCAAGCATTGCCAACTCAAGTTAACTTGATGATCCGTGAATGGCGCCTAGAGGCGTTACCCGTGCTTGCCAAAAATTGTCACAAAATCTCTTATGATTGGCATAGCATCAGCGCTCTCATAGAGATATGGCATCCTCAGACCCATACCTTCATATTCCCAAGCTTTGAAGCCACTATCTTACTTGAGGAAGTCGAGACCTACCTAGCACTCCACAAGATGAAACGGGGAGATGAGCAACTTGTGTGCCACACTATTAAGCCAATAGATCCAAAACTCATCTTAGGTGAGATTCGGAGCAATCCAAAAGATGTGTACTGATCAGACCAAAGCACATTCACCTAATCCCCTTATCTCATTAGGTGATCTCTCATTGTAAAAATAGATGTGGGAAGTATACTAAAATAGCAAAGGTTGTGGCTATTTGCCTCTGTGGAACTCTCTTATTCCTGACGGCTGACCACCTACTTGACTTTAGAAACCTGAGTGCTATCAGTGGCTTGTGGCGAGGGTTGACCATCTCTCATATAGTCCTAGCATACCTCTATGAAGAACTTTCTTTGGCGGCCATGAGCTGACCACTCTACAGCTCAATGATTCTTCTGGAATGTTGAATGGAAATCAGACTCGAGTCTAAACCAGAAGTGCAAGTGACTACTACTAGTAAGATCTTCGAGATCCATACATTGTACTTCATCGGCAGGGCTGCGAAATTTCTAAAGAAGGTAGAGTGCAAGACAGCTGACAAAAAGACCAAAGATGAATGGCGCTTATACTTGAACACACTCTCAATGAAGCAAATGGACATGAGACCAACCGCATTTCAAGATAAGTACACCAGAATCACTAACAAGCTAGGGCTAGATTTCCAGCTCATGGGCAACGAAGCGTTGACGCTCTACAACCCACACTGATGCTTTCTCTAGGTGGGGTTACCTCAGACCATAATGCACGAGCTCTCCCATCTAATTCCTATCAAGACACGACAAATCCAGACACTAGAGGATGAGCAGGCCATGCAAAGTGCACTAATCATGTGGCAAGTGTGCAAGATAAACATCCGAACAAAAGATGTGCAAGAAAGTAAGGAAGAGTATCAAGCTTATTTAGAAGAGTTATAGAAGATCAGGCACTCTTGGCTAAGGAGAATTAGGTTGATTTAGCTTTATGAGATTTGACTTTTATTGCCTTTTATTTTCTTCTATGCCCTATAGAATGTATTCAAACTCAAATAGCATTAATATATCGCAATAAGCGTTAGTATTTTAATCATTTAAGCCTAAATTGTGGATCTGTGCACTTGAGTTAAGAATGCAGTCATCATGGGGGCCACGACATGAACAAGCCTAGGAGGATGACCACGATAAAAAGGCAGTTAGCGGAGAGGGCGCGACATGAATGTGAACCTGTGCTACACTGCATTCAAACTCCAGGGCTTTAAAGGGTCATCCTACCTGACATAGCCCTCTTCTCCCTTTCCTTCAAATTTCTCTCTCTTGAACACTCTTGCTCTCAACCTCCCTTCCCTCATACTTCCTCTTTCTTCCTCTCAACCAAGCTTTCAAGATGTCGGACTCCTCCTCCTCTGATAGTGAGGCGTCCGGAAGCATGCTCCTTGCACTCAAGGAGACCCCTCTCTAGAGCAAATTCTCGACCCACCAACCAAGGGTGGTGGCACCGGAGGCGACGATGGCCGCCGCATGCCATGGCCGGATGACTCGAGAGACATTAGGGCGGCGGCGACCCTTGATGATGAGGTAAGTCCTAATTCCTCGAATTTTAATTTTTTTGTGTAAGTGGAAGGGATAGATAGGGTTAGGAAGGGTGAGAGGGTGTAGATGAGGCCCTTGAGGGCCACATTGTCAGGCCTTGAGCCCAATTGGGGGGTCCTCGAACAAGGGAGACATCTGGGGACTATTTCCCCGAGAACACAGTCGACACAGACACCACGTTTGGAACGTGATCGCTAGATCGTTCACATTCAGAAGGCAGACCTATTGGAGGCCGCATTCTAAAGGTGGTGCACCTGCTGACCGTGTTTATAACGTGGTCAACGCCATGACCGCCTTCACACATAGAAAGCCATTAAATGCTATTTTTGCTCAATTATGCCTATTATAACTGTGCTCGTGTGTTTCTTGTGTATGTAGGCATCTTTAAAGCCAAAGATCTCTTGGAAACCAGTGCTGTGGGCATACTTTGCGCTATCAGAGTTTCAGCGGGCCCGCCTAGAGGTGATGGGGTTTGGGGCCTTTCTTAGGATAGAGGAGTTCAAGGTAGACTTAGCATTGTTGTAGGCTTCGAAGGCCAGGTGGGATGTGGAGACCCCAACCTTTATCTTTACCTAGGTTTACATGACCATCACCCTAGAGGATGTGGGGAGAATCACCGGGTTGAGGGTGCATGATGCCCCAGTTACGAGCTTCACTTATGGAGATGTATGCCCATGGCTGCGACCTACTTGGGGTTGGACTTAGTGGGATGCGGGAAGTCCTCACTGATCCCCAAGGTAGCGCTGTAGGAGAGCCTAGGGTTGACGGCGATCCACTGACGGGTGGCGGAGATGACGCAGGAGCATATGGAGCGTATGGTGGAGGAGGCACGTCCAGCATTTGCCGTGGAGTAGTGTAACGACCCGACCTCCAAGACCCCCTCTAGGGACCCTGAAGTTTGCGTCGCCACCCACGGATCCGAAGATCCGGAAGGGTTAGAAGAAATAGTCTAGTGAGATATGTACTAAATTTAAATAACTATAACAATATGTACAATATACGAAGGTCTGTAAAATGTGTCCCAAGCAAAAGCACACGTACAAGAAGAAAGGTGCAGTCCTTAAGGGGCATACCCTGAGGACTTGCAAAACAAAACTCTCAGCTTACTCGGGTAAAAGAGCTCTCAACCCTCGCTCTCACTACTGCTGACAACACACGGTGCCACAGCCGCCTTTGTAACCCGTCAGACACCGAGCTCCCGCGATGATGAGCCCCTAGTTGAAGAGAGTAGGGCGGTGAGCCTCACGAACAAGGCCCAGTAGGGATTACCAGTCCCTCACTGGCCACAACAGCAGGAACTCCGAAAATAGGAAACTACCCTAGAAAGCTGTAAAGTGAGGAACACCTACAGCAGGGTACCTATGACGGTCCACACTATTCAGGCCCATTAACCCAATAACGTGCCCGACACGACACCGCCTCCCGCGATCGGGCCGAAGCCTCGCAAGGGATATCAATAACACATGTTTGTGAAAATACAAAAGAACATGTAGAACACATAAAAGCTTTCATTGCTCACATATATCCACATGAAATGTACACATTCAGTTCCATACATAGCCATAATAAAGTACAACAGCCTGGGACAAACCCCCAGGGCTCCACAAGTAAGAACAATTACTCTGCTGGTGACGAGGGCCCGACTCCACTACGACGCTGACCCAAACTAGAGGAAGGACGCGAGTCCTCCTGCTCTCCTTCACCTGGAAGAAGAAGGGGTGAGCCTCACAAGTCATTGGCTCAGTAGGGTAACTCTCCCAAAGCCATAAAAACACAGTTTATCGCAAAGCTGTAAAGCATTTAAAGAATGTAAACACCTATACATGATGCTACAGCTGAAAGTAAGTAAATAGCAAACCACACACGAGTGCACAAGCCACAGAAGGGTACGCCGCACATGAGTCACATGCACTGGTTCGCGACACCAGCCACAAACCCGGACAGAGGACACAAGTGCACCTCTGAGCCTCGCAGCCACAGGCAAAAGGCCTAGCTGTCGCTCCACCTCAACAGATCAAGAAGCGTGGAGACAACAAACCACCACACCTGCGGACTACACCACCGCAGGTCCAAGCCTAACACCTTTAGGGGCTTCGGCCGAGAACCCTTAAGTGAGGCACAGGAAACCGAACTAGTTGGGGACCAGTACGTCTATCGGTGTCTGTCCCGCAACCAAGAGCGCGATACATACGGACGCACACCCACAAGCACGAGCCGCTATCCCTTGCCATCTTTCCATCATCCGGACGTACAACTCCACACAGGAGTGAGGGTGTCCAGGAAGACGACTTAAACCCTAAGGTACTCTCGTACCGGGACAAGCCCTGAGCACCCGGTGCTAGGGTAACTGACTAGAGGGGCAACTATGGAAGGCGTGACTCCGAACTTGCTATGCACGCAAACCCACGCTAAACACCTCGTTAGTGATCATCATGTATGTCAGCATGACCCACGCAGACCGTACATTGCCTTGGGAACATTGCCCAAGCAATGTAAGTCGGAAACCGGACAAACTGGCGAAGAACTCCCAGAGCTCGGGTGGCCACTTATTAAAATGCGTCCAACACAGTGGACATTTCCATAACACATATTGAATCGCGTTGGACATGGCAGATGCGTTCACATGAACGCGTCGGCTGTATTGGCAGCCTTTCATCCATTGTTACACCACCTGCAAAGTATTCTAGAAAACACACACCACCCTACCCCATGCACAAATAAAGCAGGATTAAAGCTATAAACGTGCTCTTAGACATGCTCCCTATCATGCCCATGCATTCTTCCCATTGAAAACCACCAAACACACCATACACATACCAAACATTGGATGACACAGCAAACACAAGGGTAGAATTCCCCTACCGAAGTGAGAAATGCAAACCCAATGATAACCCCGCATCCTCCGCACTCCAAAGCTCGTCACCACGCTAGAAGTTCGCCGAACGGGCGTCAAACGGACGAGATCTCTCCAAAATTGCTACCAAAACCCCACAGCGACCCCCTTGCAGCTGAGTAGTGCGAAGGCTCTGCTTGGCCAGTGGTGGAAGGCTATCACAACATAAATCTAATCGTGTCGGGTTTTCCCGCCGAGATAAGAAATGCGTCTGATCCATTCGTTGCATTTAAAAGATGCCGCCCCTGCATGCGCCACGCGGCGCGCATGCAGCGTCGTTTACGTGAAGGCGGTACGGAAACACATCACTAATGCGGGATGCGACACAACTTCAAAACGCGCCGACTCTGGTGGCCGCGTTAACCCCTGAGAATCACGTCGTCCTGTATGGATGCGTTCTCAGTGAGCCTCTCAGAAGCTGTTTGGAGCTGGATGCCCAAACCCCACAGCTTCCTGCCTGAACCAGAAAACCTGTAAAAAAAAACTTACAGACCTCCAAAATCTCACAATAGGCCACACACTGACCCCCAAACCCAGTAAACCATGATCTGAACATTCCAGATATTACATTACTAACACCTAAAAAGAATTTCGTCCTCAAAATTAAAAAGATAACCATGCAGAATAAGTATAAACATATGCAACTAACACCTAATGTCACGCCCCAACGCGGAATATCGGAGCGCGAAGGCAGTTGCAAGAAAAGGGTATAGAGCGAGTACTAGACATCAAACCATTGCACCTTGAATAACACTAAAGCAAATCTTTCTCATTAATAACTTTTCAAATGTCTAGTTACAACCACTAATATCAGAGCCATTCTATAGGGCCCAATTACATTGCAATAAAAGGAAATAACTAACTACAATTCTAAGATAACATAATGACTCGAGGGTACTCCTGGCTTCACTCGTGGTCATTCCCTTCCTCGTGAGTGTATGTGTCATCCTCGGTCTCACCTGAGAACACAACATCAAATAACGTAGGGTGAGCGATAACGCCCAGTAGGACTTAAATCTCAGGCTCAAGCAGGCTTTAAATAATTAACGCATTGAATGGCAGAGTATCTAAAGATAGTAGGTACAAGAGAGTCAAAATATAGTAAGAGATAGCACAATAGATAACAGGATAGCACAATAGCACGTGATCGGGTATAGTTTCCGAAAATAGCACAAGTATCGAGTATAGCACGAATAGCAGGATGGCCATAGCACAACTAGCACAAGTATAATAATAGCACGACGAGTATAGCACTTGTTTGTCATTCTAGACAACGAGACAGTATAGCACGTTTTGTGTTTTGATTGTCATATAGTTAGTCGAGATAGATAGCACTTGAGTGTAATGCCAAACACTCTGATCATTTAACTCTCATGGGCACTAGCACTTTCGGGCGCACATCCCAGAACCAGATCGGGCCCTTTATATATTGCCAGGCATTGGTTATATTGTTTATCTTTAGACAATCAGTCAATGGCCAATATAGAATACCAAGAAGTAGATGAGAGCACTAGATGAATAGACGAGACAGTAGAGTGAGCGTGAATAGACGAGCGAGTAGAGTACAGATGAGAGCTAATGGACATTGCACGTAACACGTCGAGTAACCATGCGATAGTAACAGTTGCACAACACGCGCACGTCGTATTGGCAGTCAGGTGGAATTCACGATCTTCCCACTGGCCATGTTATGCACAAGTCCAGAGGTCCGACGTGATTCAGTGTAAGAGCGAACTTCTAATAGCCGTTTGGACCATATCGATCCCGAAAGATGTAATGGGTGTTAGGGTACAACCGGATCGTCGACCATGTGGGAATCCATGATCAGAGGAGTCTTACGGAGGCCTTGTGCAAGGGTTCACTAGTCCGGCGAAAGAAATATCCGACGGAGAGTTCACCACAAGCCAAGTAAAGTGTGTATAAAAGCAGGCACTCGACGTTCTAGAGGAATTCTAGAACAGTGGAGCGTCGATATCGGTATATAACCCACGCAAGAAACGAATACAAGTCCTTTAAAATAGGGCAAGTAATATACTTCATTGCATAATTTACCAGATACATTATGAGATACTTTATGCTAGATTTCAGTCATATATGGGTGGTTCATGTGTGTGCATGTGTAAGAGAAATCATAGATAGAAATAAGTCGTGAATATGTATTTTAAATCATTCAATGTAGCTCCATTTTTAAAACAAGTTTTTACTGGGGGTATAACTGTAAAAAGGCGTAAGAATTATTTGGAAAGCGACAGAAATAATTTTTATGGGTTTTTATCAAAAACCTGTGAAGGCGACATAGGGTTGTAAGGATGGTGACAGGGGTAGGGTAGGTAGCGACAGGGCCTGCAAAGGGTCGCAATAGGGTTGTTTGCTCAGGCGGCCAGAACGCGACGGGTGTCCTGTCGCGTTCAGAATGCGACAAGAAAGGCGTCACGACGGGCTTGAGAAGGCGACATGTCGGGCCGTCGCGTTCTCAGGTCCGTGGCCTGAGTCTGACAGAGTTCTGCTCTGTCTTGGATTGCGGTCCAGAAACTTGCCTTTTTGGCATAAGGTAGTTCAGAAAATCATAACTAATTGTATAAATGATGAAAACTTATGAAACTAGTTTTAAACTGATCTAGACATGCAAGGGTACTTCCAGTAATTTGGAATTCGAAAACAATCATGGTATCAACATAGTTCTAACAAGTTGAACAAGAAGCAACTGATTCTAGGTGCAGCAGAGATGAATGATTTAATTCGAGCGACATGATTGATAAAAATTAGGCTTTTAGGGGCAAAAGTTCCCTAATGATCATCAGTATCTCCCATAAAAATTTCAAGGCATGGGATTTAGTATTCATGGAGAACACGAATTATGAAGAGGGTTCGGGGTCAAGAGAGTTGCAGAACTTCAAAATTCAAGAAGAAAATATTGGCTTAATGGAAAATTATGAAATTTGAGGGTTTTGTTCCTGATGCATGGAACAATCTACAGACGAAGTATTAGGATTTTGTCTTGTGAGAATGCCTACATTTGACTTGATTTGTCTTCTAGGGCTTAGAACTCCAAGAACGAGGAAGAAGCTCCAAGAACTCCTTCTTCCCACGAGATCCTCTCCTCCTTGGCCTCTTCTCCACGTCCAACAACCTTTGGCAACGAGCTAGGGTCAGCCAAGAGGGTTTAGGAGGTGTATTTAAGCATGTATGGGTTCTTATTCCTATTTCTACTCTAATTGCTCTTAATTACGAGATTTCCTAACTCCAACCTTCCTTCCTTGCTTTCCAATCTCTATTTAGGCTAGGAAGAGATCCAAATTCGTGCTAAACCATATGGGGTAGGTTTAGGAATCCAATTCCAACTCTAATTGCCACTTTTATTGCTTGAATAACCCCTTTCCAATTATGATATAATTAAACTCCGAATTTAGGGTATTTTCTTATTATTCTCCCTTTGTAAATTCATATTTTGACCCAATAAATTCTAGATGGTCCATTAAGCAAAGCCCATTACTCTTTTCCATTTAATGGGTTTTATTTAATGCTCTTTTCATTTAAATATCCATTTAGCTAGGTTTTAATTCTTTATTTTAATTTTTATTTTTCTTAAAAATTTAGGTTGCTACACCTAAAAAGAACAATGCTTACTCAAACAAATATGGATACATCTTGAACATTTCATCGGCTAATTCCCAAGTGTCTTCGCCACCCTTCCTGTTCTGCCACCGAATCTTTACAATTTCAATATCTTTATTACTCAATTTCTGTGTTCGTCTGCTTGTGATCATAATGAGATACTCTGGCATGGAAATATCTGGCATCAAATCATCTCGGGTGAAACTCACAATCTGGGAAGGATCTTGGATATACCTCCTCAACATTGAGACATGGAACACATCATGAACATCCGTAAAGTCGGACGGAAGCTCCAACCTGTAAGTGGTTTCCCCGATCCTTTCCAAGATTTGAAATGGACCCACGAACCTGGGACTCAACTTGCCTTTTTTAGTGAATCTTTGAACACCTTTTGTTGGAGAAACCCTCAAAAACACATAGTCTCCTACCTCAAACTGTAGGGGCCTACACCGAGCATCCACATAACTCTTTTGCCTACTTTGAGCTGTCTGCAGTTTCTCTTTAATAAATTTCACCATTTCAGCTCATTGTTGCACTAACTCCGGTCCCATTACCTGCTTTCACCCACTTCATGCCAATTCAATGGAGTCCTACAAGGTCTCCCATAAAGTTCTTCATACGATGCCATGCCGATGCTTGTGTGGTAACTATTGTTGTAGGAAAATTCAACCATGCCCAGATGCTGTTCCCATCTGCCTCCCCAAACCAAACAACATGCCCAAAGCATATCTTCAATGGTTTGAATTGTCCTCTCCGTCTGCCCGTCAGTTTGGGGATGATAAGCTGAACTATACTTCAATTGGGTTCCTATAACCCGTTGCAAACTCCTCCAAAAATCGGATGTAAACCAAGGATCCCTGTCGAAAACAATTGTAACCGGTACACCATGCAAAGGCACAATCCTCTCTACATACATCCTCGCCAAACGGTCTACCGTCCATGACATGCTAACTGCCAACAACCGGCACACCTTTGTCAACCTGTCAACAAAAACCCAAATGCCATTATGACCTGTAGTTGTCCTGGGCAAACCGGCAACAAAATCCATGGAAATGTCATCCCATTTCCATTGTGGTATTGGCAAAGGCTGCAACAAACCACCCGGCCTTT
The DNA here is from genome assembly GCA_014218235.1 of Colocasia esculenta. Lineage (NCBI taxonomy): Eukaryota > Viridiplantae > Streptophyta > Magnoliopsida > Alismatales > Araceae > Colocasia > Colocasia esculenta. Next base: position 125,991,702 of record CM024757.1, read on the forward strand.
GATGCTCTGCCTTGACTTGCTAACATACAACACACCTTGCTACAAACTCCGCTATCTCCCTTTTCATACTTGGCCACCAAAAGTATCTTTTCAGGTCTTGGTACATTTTGGTGCTCCCTGGATGTATAGTATACCTAGACCAATGAGCTTCTTCCAACACTTTTTGCTTTACGCATGTTTCATTTGGAACATATAACCGATGCCGAAATCGAACCACACAATTATCATCTATGGTAACATCTTCCATTTTCACGATCTCTACTAGGCTCTCATCTATTTTCTGTGCCTCTATCACCTGCTAATACAATGATGGCTCAATTGTGCTATTGGCTAATACAGCTCTTCATTGACTGCTTGGAACAGTTAAAGAACTTTTTGTCAGATTCTCATATAATTTCCATTCCCTCATCATCAAATGACTCATAATAACCTTCCTGCTTAAAGCATCTGCCACCACATTTGCCTTCCCTGGGTGGTATGCCAAGCTAAAGTCATAATCCTTGAGATATTCCATCCATCTCTGCTGCCTTAAATTCAAATCTTTCTGTGAGAAAATATACTTCAAGCTCTTGTGGTCCGTGAATATCTCAAACCGCTCTCCATATAGGTAATGCCGCCATATTTTCAATGCAAACACTACCGCTGCCAATTCAAGATCATGGGTAGGGTAATTCTCTTCATGCCGCTTTAATTGTCGGGACGCATATGCCACTACTTTCCCATATTGCATAAGTACCACCCCAAGCCCTCTCTTGGATGCATCGGTGTATATCACAAACCCACCTTGGCCCGATGGTAACATAAGAATCGGTTCTGAAGTGAGCCGCTTCTTCAACTCCATAAAGCTTCGCCTACAATCAGATGACCATACAAATGGTACGCCTTTCCTAGTAAGCTTCGTCAATGGTGCTACAACCTTAGAGAAGTCCTGAATAAACCGCCTATAGTACCCTACCATGCCAAGAAAACTCCAAATTCCTGGTACTGTCTTTGGCTCCTCCCATTTCATAACCGCTTCTACCTTTGCCAGATCCACTACAACACCCTCACCTGAGATAACATGTCCCAGAAATTGTATTTCTTTCAACCAGAAATCACACTTACTAAACTTGGCATATAATTGATGCTCTCTCAATGTCTACAATGTGGTCCTTAAATGAGCTGCATGCTCTTCCTCTGAAGCTGGATACACTAGAATATCATCAATAAACACCACAATAAATCGATCCAGATATGGATGGAAGATTCTATTCATCATGTTCATGAATGTCGTCGGTGCATTGGTTAGCCCAAATGGCATAACCACAAACTCATAATGACCATACCTTGTTCTAAATGCTGTCTTGTCAATGTCCTCCTCCTGAATTCTCAATTGATGATACCCTGATCTCAAATCTATCTTGGAGAACACCCTTGCTGATTGCAACTGATCAAATAAATCATCTATGCGTGGAAGCGGATACCTGTTCTTTATGGTGACTTGATTCAATTGGTGGTAGTCTATACACATTCTCATGCTACCATCCTTCTTTCTTACAAGTAAAACCGGTGCTCTCCACAGTGAATGGCTTGGCCGAATAAATCCCTTTTCAAATAATTCCTATAGTTTCTTCTTTAGTTCATTTAATTCTGCAGGTGCCATCCTGTATGGCGCTTTGGAAATGGGTAAGCTTCTTGGCTGCAATTCAACAGTGAAGTCCACTTCCCTATGCGGTGCCAAATCCGGAAGCTCCTCGGGAAACACATCCACAAACTCCCTAACCATCGGTACCTTATCTACTGTTTTACCTGCCTCAACTAGGCTAACAGATGCCAAATAGGCTACACACCCTGCATTAATCATCTTCCTCACTTTAAGGGCAGAAATGATAAATTTTGGGGTGTAGAATGACATACCTTGAAATTTGAACACATCCCCTCCTGGATGGCTTAATCTCACTCTCTTCTTTCTACAATCCACAACTGCCCCATACGCTTCTAACCAATCCATGCCAACTATCATATCATACTCTTTCAACTGTAATGCATACAATCTAGCCGACAATTGATTACCTTGTACCAAAATGGGAACTTCATCCAAGTAACACGTGGTAAGCATGAAATCCCCAGATGGTACCTCCACTACAAGCTCACTCTGCCTTTCCTCAAATGGATGCACCATACTCTCAAGGAAATCTTCAGAAATGAAGGAATGTGATGCACTCGGATCTATCAATGTTCTAGCTGAAAATTCAAAGAGCGGAACAATACCTTCAATCAGATTTGAAGCCTCCGCTTGAGCCCTTGTGATCGCCATCACACATCCTCGTCCTCCTTCCCTCTGGTAGGGTGTGCCTCTACCCCGTTCTGCTGGAGGTTAATGCTGTTGTTGTTGTTGCTGTTGTGGTGTTCCTCCTCTCTTTGGATATGGGCAATTCCTTGTCAAATGCCCCAATTGATTGCAATTGTAACACCGAGTTTCAGAAAGTGACCTCGCTGTACTTTGCTGAGATGCTTCCGCTTCCAGCTTGTAGCCTCGCCTTGCTGAAATTCTTGCTGTTTGCCACCCCCTAGTCTTTGAATACCTTCTTTATCTTTTTACCCAATTTGCTGAAACTTGATGAGGAAGCTCCCCCCGAAGGTGCTTTACCCTTGCTAACACCCGTCGATTATTGTGGAAGCCAAAAACTGCCACCACCCGAACTTGACCCGCTAAATTGCCAGGCTTGCACGGACCTTTCAAGGATTGCTGCCCTTTGTGCCACCTCTTCCACTGTATTACACATTAAAGGTATAACGACATCTTGCAACTCCGGCCTCAATCCCGGGATGAAGTATTCAACCATCATTGTTGGTTACCACATACGGCGCATATTGACTCAAGGCCATGAACCACATTTGGTACTCCAACACGAACAAGTTCCCTTGCTGAAATGTTCTAAATTGTTCCCTCTTTTCTTGCTGAATTTGAACTGGAAAGAAAGTGTTGTTGAATACCTCCAAAAACTCGGCCCAAGTGATAGCTTCTTCCGCTCTACCTGTAAACACCGTCTGCATTTTGAGCCTCCACCACTCTTGTGCAAATGCCCTCAACGGATATGTTGCTAATAACACTCTATCTGATGGAGGACACCTCATTATAGTGAACACCCGCTCTATCTCATGTATGCAATGCTTCGCCGTGTTAGGGTTCGGACCTCCGGAGTATGTGGGTGGCTGCAAACGCAGAAACCTCTCTACTGGCTGTGTAGAGTCCTCCACTAGGGCTGGCCTCGCTGGTACCACCAGAGGTAAAGGTACTACAGGGTACCTCTACTCCATAAGGTGGAACTAGTGGTGCCGGTGCTGCCTCTCCTGCCATAGGTACGGCTGGCTGGACTGGCGGCTGTTGGTCCAACAGAGTCCGAATCTGCATAATGCTATCGCACAACCTCTCAATCATTTGCTGCGTGGTCTCCCCCGGCTCATCATCATCACCTCCACCTCCCCAATCTCTTTGGTCAGCCATTTATAGCCTCTGCACACACAAAATTTCATACACACATATACAAATATATCATAATCTAAACAGGGCCAACTACCAGCAGAAGACCATTTTAAGGAACACACTATGTACATTTTCCGTTCCTTCATATTTACACGGACCTTTCTCTGATACCAATTGTGACGGTCCACGCCGTTCAGGCCCGTTAACACAATAACGTGCCCGACACGACACCGCCTCCCGCGATCGGGCCGAAGCCTCGCAAGGGATATCTATAACACGTGTCCGTGAAAATACAAAAGAATGTGCAGAACACATAAAAGCTTTCATTGCTCACATATATCCACATGAAATGTACATATTCAGTTCCATACATAGACATAATAAAGTACAACAGCCTGGGACAAACCCCTAGGGCTCCACAAGTAAGAACAATTACTTTGCTGGTGACGAGGGCCCAACTCCACTACGATGCTGACCGGAACTAGAGGAAGGACGCGAGTCCTCCTGCTCTCCTTCACCTGGAAGAAGAAGGGGTGAGCCTCACAAGTCATTGGCTCAGTAGGGTAACTCCCCCAAAGCTGTAAAAACACAGTTTATAGCAAAGCTGTAAAGCATTTAAAGAATGTAAACACCTATACATGATGCTACAGCTGAAAGTAAGTAAACAACAAACCACACACGAGTGCACAAGCCATAGAAGGGTATGCCGCACATGAGTCACGTGCACTGGTTCGCGACACCAGCCACAGACCCAGACAAAGGACACAAGTGCACCTCTCAGCCTCACAGCCACGGGCGAAAGGCCTAGCTACCGCTCCACCTCAATAGGTCAAGAAACGTGGAGACAACAAACCACCACACCTGCGGACTACACTGCCGCAGGTTCAAGCCTGACACCTTTAGGGGCTCCAGCCGAGAACCCTAAAGTGAGGCACTGGAAATCGGACTATCTGGGGACAAGTACATCTACCGGTGTCCATCCCCCAACCAAGAGCGCGCTACAAACGGCTGCACACCCACAAACACGAGCCTCTTTCCCTTGCCGTCTTTCCCTCAGCCGGACGTACAACTCCACACAGGAGTGAGGGTGTCCAGGAAGACGACTCAAACCCTAACGGTACTCTCGTACCGGGACAAGCCCTGAGCACCCGGTGCTAGGGTAACCGAATGGAGGGGCAACTACGGAAGGCATGACTCCCAACTTGCTATGCACGCAAACCCATGCAAAACACCTCATTAGTGATCATCACGTAAGTCAGCATGACCCACACATACACTACATTGCCTTAGGAACATCGCCCAGGCAACGTAGGTCGGAAATCGGAAAAACTGGCCAAGAACTCCCAAACTTCGGGTGGCCACTTATTAAAATACGTCCAACACCGTGGACATTTCCATAACACATATTGAATCGCGTAGGACAAGGCAGACGTGTTCACATGAACGCGTCGGCTGTATTGGTCTCCTTTCAACCATCTGTTACACCACCTGCAAACTGTTTTGGAAAACACACACCACCCTGCCCCATTCACAAATAAAGCAGGATTAAAGCTATAAACGTGCTCTTAGACATGCTCCCTATCATGCCCATGCATTCTTCCCATTGAAAAGCACCAAACACACCATACACATACCAAACATCGGATCACAAAGCAAACACAAGGGTAGAATTCCCCTACCGAAGCGAGGAACATAAACCTAATGATAACCCCACGTCCTCCACGCTCCGAAGCTCGTCACCGTGCCAGAAGTATGCCGAACGGGCGTCAAACGGATGACATCTCTCAAAAATTGCCACTAAAATCCCACAGTGACCCCCTTGCTGCTGACCAGTGCGAAGGCTCTGCTCGTCCAGCGGTGGAAGGCTATCACAACATAAATCTAATCGCGTCAGATTTTCCCGCCGTGATAAGAAATGCGTCCGATCCATTCGCCACATTTAAAAGACGCCGCCCCTGCATGCGCCACGCGGCGCGCATGCTGCGCCGCTTACGTGAAGGCGATACAGAAACGCGTCGCTAACGCGGGATTCGACACAACTTCAAAATGCACCGACTCTGGCGGCCGCGTTAACCCATGAGAATCACGTCGTCCTGTATGGACGCGTTCTCAGTGATCCTCCCAGAAGCCGTTTTTGGCTGGGATGCCCAAACCCCACAACTTCCTTCCTGAACTAGAAAACCTGTAAAAAAAACTTACAGACCTCCAAAATCTCACAATAGGCCACACACTAGCCCCTAAACCCGGTAAACCACGATCCGAACATTTCGGATATTACATTACTACTAAGCAGCAGAAGAGAACAGCGCAACTCCATGACCACCAACCAAGTTCGTCACACACACACAACTCCTGTAGAAACCAATGGAGTCGGACATAGAGTAGAAGCAACCCTCGGCACACCCGCCGAGACTGTGTAACAACCAGGTGAGAACGACGTCTCACCCCAAGCACGGCCACCTTAGGCCTCCACATGGTCGAGGGCCCATAAGCAGAACCACCCCGAACCCAGGACACACTGCGAGGTCGGGAAACCATATATGCTGGTGCCAGCATGGACTAGCACTCTAGGACGGGACAGCGGAACCGAGAGAACACCGAAGCAGAAACCACCAGAAGTACGGGTCCGCACAAGGCCGGACCAACGACGCTTACGAAAACTAGGCACAGCCAGGCTATAACTTCCGTGCAAACTAGGGCAATGGATAACACTTAGAAATGTCGTGAGGAAGCGTCGTCACAACAACAGCAACCAAGCCACCGCCGCTAGTAGCCAAGAGGGGGACCCGTAGTCCACACGCTCTGCTCGCTAGCCTAGCTCCTGCCTCCGCCCCCGCGGAAGGGTGAGACAGAGTCGCCACAGAAGCACACGAACGCACGCAACACTGCAGCCTGGCCAAGCTGCGGCCTCACGCCTGACCTCCCTATGTGGCTTTGAAACCAACGTAGAGAGAGGCAGTGAGATAAAGGACTGGCTAGCCTGTACCGGGTAGAACTCTGGCCGTCTTCGGTGTCCCAGGCCTAGCCAAGAGAGCTCTGCAAACGACTCAACGCCACTGTCCAAACCACGTTTTCCCCTCAACTCAAGAGTCCGCCTCACTTGGCTGTCAACTCGAGTACGCTCGTCACCCTGATACCTCCCTTGAAGGTGCCCGAGGATGGGGTTCCCAGGTAATGGTAACAACCTCTCAGATCGGGGAGAAGCCCTCAAGTGCCAAGCACCGGGAGAATATGCGGGGCAGCACAACAAAACCACGCCGAACCGTTGGCTTGTAACCCATGACAAGCCCAGCAAGCAAGAAGAACACACAAACCCTCAAAAGGGTCGTCGGCCAATAAAACACATACGGAAAACGCCGGAGCCTCGGAACACCACCCGCCAGCACGGAAACCCATCGCTCTGCTAATAATCGATTGACCGTGAGTCAGTCGATTATTAGACAGACGCGACCCTCCTAGCACCACTGCCAGGACATGGCCACGAATGTGTCACCTTCGATCACTGAACGCAGGGAGGTAACCTGCCGCGTTCCCTACCAGAACGTCCTAAGGGCAAAGCCTACCCTGGGGCACACGCCGACACACAACTGGGCCCACGGAAGCACCCGAGGCAACACAGGTACAGTTGCGACCCCCAAAGCCGTCGCAACGCCATCATGACGGGGAAGGGCACCACGACAGCCACCCTGTTGCGACGGGGCAACGGGTCGCGACCAAAACGCACGTCGCGACAGCGACCCCTTATCGCGACCGCCAACCACGTTGTGATAAGGTCACGCCCGACTGGGCCAATGCCTCTGTAGCAACCTGGATTTTTCAAATAATAATAATTATTATAAAAGTTTAATAATAATAAAAAATAAAAGCAATTATAAAATCAAAGAAAATAGAATTAAATAAAACCCAACAAATGAAAATAAGTAATGTGCTTTATTTAATGGACCCATTAGAAATGAGTGGACTAAAATAGAGATTTTAAAAAGCAGAAGAATAGAAAAATACCCAAAATTCGTAACTAAAATATTACTAAAATAGAAAAGAGATATTTAATCATTAAATAGCTAGTTTGAATTAGGATTGGATTCCTAAACCTACCCCAATTGATTGGCCACGAAATTCCCTCTCTCCCAACCCAAATGGGAGATCTCTTGCTTAAAAGGGGAGAGGAAAATAGGAAATTCAGAATTTAATAGGAGTTAGGCTTAAACTAGGAAAGAGAATAGGGAGAAGCTTAAATACTTCTCTTAAACCCTCATGGCCGGCCCTAGCTTGTGCCAAGAGGTTCCTAGACGAGGAGGAGAGGCAAAGAAGAGGAGAATTCGTGGAGAAGAGGGATCTCTTAAGTTCTTCCCCGAGTTCTTCAAGCTCTTAACCCTAGAAGAGGAAACCGATCAAAGGTAGGCATTCTCACAAGCATAAACCAAGAAACTTTTTCTGTAGGATGTCTCGTCTATCAGGAACAAAAGCCCTTTGGTTTCATAATTTTCCATCGAGCATATCTTTCGTTCTTGATTTTTCATGTTCTGCAACTTACGTGACCCCGAACCCTCTTCTTAATTCTTGATCTCCTTATATACTCAACCCCATGCCACAAGATTTTTACTGTAGGAACTGATGCATGTTAGACATCTTTTGCCCCTAAAAGCCCTAAATTTGATTCATCCTATCTTGCGAATTTAATCATTGATCTCAACTATGTACTGTTTCATGTTCATCATGAATACCCGTGTTTAAAACATGTCGAAACCCTGATTGTTTTCCAATTCCTATTTATTGTAAGTACCCATGCATATCTAGGTCATTTTGAAACTAGTTTCATGATTTTTCATTGACTATACAGTTAGTTGTGATTTTCTGAATCACCCGATGAAAAATAAGGTAAGTTCTGGCCCGTAATCCAATGTAAAGTCCTTTCCCTGTCGGACTCGGGCGCAGACCTTGTGAACGCGACAGCCCGATAGGCTGCGTTCACAAGGGCTGTCATGATAGTGCCCTCTGTCGCGATCTTATCGCGACAGGACCTATTGTCGCAATCTGCTGCCCGATCTGACTAGGCCTATCGCGACCTGTACCAGACCCTGTCATGATCTCAGTTGACCCCGTCGCAACCCTCATTAGGGTACGTCGCGATCTTGGTTTTTGCAAGAAACCCCCTGTCTTAGAAATACTTGATTATCTACAGTGTTTGTACTCTTGTTTAACAGTCATACATACAGAAAATAACTCTTGTTATAAATTAAACATTTATGTATGATTAAAATACATGCACATGATCTTTTCTATCTACGATTTTCATTACACTTACACACACTTTGAACCATCCAATTATGGCATAATTTGGCATGAAATTATTTCATAATACATCTGGTAATTTATGCAATTAAATTACCATATTTTAAATATACTTGTCTATTGTTTCTCGCGATGTTTTGGGAATACCGATATCGACGCTCCACTGTTCTAGAACTCCTCTAGAATGTCGAGCACCTATTTCTATATACACACTTTCTTGACTTGGACGAACTCTCCATCAGATACTCCCTCTGCCGGACTAGTAAGTCTTTTGTTCAAGGCCTCTGTAAGTCTCCTCTGTCCATGGATTCCCACATGGTCGACGAGCCGATTGTACCCTAACACATATTACACCCTTTAAGGATCAATATGGTCCAAACGGCTATTAGAAATTCACTCTCATCTTGAATCACGCCGGACCTCTGGACCTGTGCTTAACATGGCCAGTGGTAAGGTCGTGAGTTCCGCCTGACTGCCAACACCATGTGCGCGTATTGTGTAACTGTTACTATCGCTCGTTACTCGACGTTTCATGTGCAAGGTCCACTAACTCTCATCTATACTCTGCTCACTCATCTATTCACGTTCACTCTACTATCTCGTCTATTCATCTAATGCTCTCATCTACTTCTTGGTACTCTATATTGGCCATTGACTGATAGTCTAAAGATAAATAATATAACCAATGCCTGACAATTTATAAAGGGCCCGATCTGGTCCTGGGATGTGCGCCCGAAAGTGCTAGTGCCCGTGGGAGTTAAATGATCAGAGTGTTTGGCATTACACTCAAGTGCTATCTATCTTGACTATCTAAATGACAATCAAAAGTGCTATATTCTCTCGTTGTCCATTGACAACAAAGTGCTATGCTATACTCGTTGTGCTATTACCATACTTGGCGCTATTTGTGCTATGGCCATCTCGCTATACTCGACATTGTGCTATCCTGCTATTGTTGTGCTATTCCCAACACTTGTGCTATTTTTGGAAGGTTTATATTTGGAAAGTTGTACTATTTCATTCACGTGCTATCCTGCTATCTTTTACTTGACTCTCTCGTTCTATTATTAGTTACTCTGCCTTTAATGCATTAATTACTTAAAGCCTGCTTGATCCTGAGATTTAAGTCCTACCGGGTGATGTTCGCTCACCCTGCGTTATTTGTCGTTGTGTTCTCAGGTGAGACCGAGGATGAACCATACACTCAAGAGGACGGGAACGACCTGGAGTGATGTCATGAGTACTCTAGTGTCCTATTGCTATGTTTAGCGTTGTAGTAGTTAGGTGTGAAGTTTAGTCTTTTGCTTAATTTCAATGTAATTAGGCCCTATAGATTGGCTCTGATATTAATGGTTGTAACTAGACATTGGAAAGTTATTAATGAAATGAATTCACTTTAGTATTATTCACTGTGCAATGGTTTGATGTCTAGTACTCCCTCTATACCCTTTAATTGCAACTACCTCGCGTTCCAATATTCCACGTCGGGGCGTGACAACCTCTCCTGATGTCACGACGCACCGAGCTGTCGCGACATCAGCAGAGAGGCAGACTGACGGGATCCTCAATCCCGGGCCGCCCACAAGATACAAACACACCACACAGGGGAGGGGAGCATGGGAAAGCTATCTAAACTAATTAGAAAGCACGAAGATCTCCGGATCCACCCGGATCGAGAAGAGTTTAAGTAATCACTACCTTTCACGAAGAACCGAACCCCAATAGGGCCCTTCACGTCGGTTGGCCACCTCCTCCTCGCTCCACGCAAGGTTCACGATGCCACGGCACCACGCACGACCCTCCTCCTCACCTGAAACACTCAAAGGGGAGAGGGGGAGGCGGAGCACCGCCGAAGGGAGAGGGAGAAGGGAAGAAGAAGAGAGAGAGGGGGAAGGGGCGCCGGCCAAGGCTTTTAGCCTTCGGCCCCCGAGACGCGACAGACCACCCCGTCCCGTTAAGGACCTTAACGCGATGGGTCAACGGGACCCGACCAGAACGCGCCTCCCAAGGACGCCGCGACCACCTGATAGGTCGTACTGGCACACCTGCCACCCTGACAGGCGTCAGACGACCGAATAGCGGAACACGACAAATGCTGTCATGACTCGTTGATCGGTCGTGACAAGCGTGCGACAGGCAAGCCAGGCGCGACAAGAACGTGACGCACACCCTCATCGTGACAAGATGACTGTTGCGTCGGACACCCACGACGCGACACTAATGTGTCGCCCAGCCTGGACGCGTTAGTGGCCAGTCATCCAGGACACTGGACAGAAAGCCGGGAAGCTGGGTCTTACATTCTACCCCCCTTAACACAATTTCATCCTCGAAATTGGGGCAAGCCCAAAAGATCTCGAGGCACAAAATGAAAGACAGGGAGTTAACGTAAGACCAATGCGATTAAGCCACTAAGTCTCAACACGACTTCCTTATGGCAACAACCACACCACCAAACGCGCGGGGGCACATGAAGTTGGAAAACCAACGGCTCCCACAATGCGCTCCGTAACACGGGTGGAGCACCAAGCCGAAAACCAGCAGCTCACTCCAGGCACACATCGGGCATCCAACCGGGACGACAACCCCACAAGTGTCGAGTGACACCAAATCCGGCCCGAATAGAAAAAAATGCCAGCCAAAAACTTCACGGCTGTAGCCACCAACAGACCTCGCTATTGGGACCAGCCGACCCGCAACTCACTCTGTCGCCAGAAAAACCTGACAGAGGATGTAGTTGCCGATAGAAACATGAGAAACACTTGAGAACCAACCACAAGTCTCAGGGAAATGGCCTCACACTACTAGAAGCAGCTAGCACTGCTCACCAGCCCAACCGAGAGGCCACGCGAGCGACGAGAACCAGAGCACATCACTCTCGCGGAGGACCTGCAACACACGGAACGACGTCCACTGTCACCACTAGGTCTCACCCAGACCTTTCTCTCAGTCCAACAGGGACAACAACGCATGCAGAGAAACCTCAACACACGAAAACGGTACCCATTGTCACCACTAGGTCTCTCCCAGACCGTCCTCGTGGTCCAACAAGGACACTAAACATACGCGGAGCCACAAACACTAGGAGTTACACACTCCACAATGTGGCACACCACGATGAAAGCATGGAAGACGTCTGAGGTTAAGCCAAATCCGGGCACCTCCCAACGTCAACAAACTACGTTGTCGAGTACTAACAAGCCAATAGGCCTCACTGTCACCAGACAAACCAACAGGAGACTCCGCCATCGGCTTCCAGACTCACCAACGCCATGCACAACTGGACAACCAATGAGGAGTTGGCAGCACACCCACCACGTGCACACAGGGCTCAGTGCGGGTACCAACGTGCCAACCACCAAAAAGATGCACAACCACACTGGAACCAAACTAGCCATAGAGGTCGAGAACAACATGTCGACCTCAGAGGGACCTAGACTGAAGTAGGGTATCACAACCGAACACTCTCGCTCCCAAAGCGAGAGGGAAAACCTGGACACATGCCACAACCGGAGCCTGGCATACCACTGATAGGGCTACCTGGACAAGGCAAAGCAGCCACCCCACAGCGGTAACAGTACAACCACAAGACTCAGGCTAGCACACATGTCCCAGAGGTGGAAAACCCAATGCCTCCAACACCAAGCGAAGTCGTGAAACGACACACAAATCTCACGAATAGGCACACGACACAACACATGGTGCTATCACAAGCACCAGGAGCCACCAAAGGCACAACACAATAAGCCAAGGCTCCAGACGGCACAAAACTGAAACACTCGGGTACGAGCACATGGTGCTACCACAAGCACCCAAAACTAAGCAAAGTGGAACACAGGTGCACCGGCGGCCGAACCAACACCACAAGCTAACAGGAGGACTCTTCAGTAGAGACCCGCCAAAAGCCATACGCAAAGGACCGCAAGCCTGAAAAGGGCACAACAGGCCACGCCGGCCGCAACCCTTGAGGCACAAAAATACGAAGCATCGAAAAACGCTGAAGGTGCACCACACACAACAACAGCAATAGCCCGAGACGACACAGGGCCTACCGAAGGGGACTCTCCACCAGAGACCCACAAGAGAAGCGCATGGAAAGCCGACAACGTCAAGAGCACAACAACCACGTCGGCTCCAAAATGCACACCAAAACACGGAGCACTGACTCTGCCGCACGGGGAGTGAAAGACCACAACGACTCCCTGGCGCGCAAGAGCAAGAAGCACCACCTCTATCATGACCGATAGAGAGGGCAAACACAAAAACGAAGACACGAAAAGCCTCCAAGGCACAAGCCGAGGCACAATCGAGCATACACCGGAACAACGCTTGCACGAGCAAGCCAAGCAAGAAATGCACAGCGGAACAATGCTCACGCAGCAACCCAACGAAAAACGGTACTACCTCGCACCAAACCAACAGGGACCCAATGCCCCAAATTGTTCAGGTAGGTAGCAAGAAACCATTACGATGACAAACGACACAAATAGGTCCACCGACCCATGGTGCCACAAGGAAACGTTAAAACGAAGGGAGCAACCAGCTCAACCCAAAAACAACTCAAGGGAAGATGACTCCACCAGAAGGTCGCAACGATGCGCACCCTGGCAACACAACACCACAGTGGAGCATCGCCACCCCGAGCAACCAACGGAAAGCAGAGGAAGAAGACACCCAATGAGTCTCTTCCACGCACGAGAGGGAAAACCACAACGCAAGGCTGACGCTTCCACAAGAAGCACAGGCAGCCAGACACCCACTGCACTCACCAGACCACCATCTGGGAGAGCATGCTGGGCATAGGAAAACAAGACAAACCATCTGAGCCACGGGGACACACAAAGTCCCACTGGTGTGATTGAGAAATTTGAAAATGAACAAGAAGACAACCTGGCCAGCACCACGGCCAGACACACAGTCAAAGCACCACACTTTGACCGACCAAGCCCAAGCAGACTATCACACAGGCAGTCCAATCGACAACAATGATAGCTCATCTCTACAGAGAGAAAGAACAGCGACAACCAAAACAACCACAGGGCAGCTCTAGGGAGAACCTCCACCAAAAGCGCCAAGAGCCGTCCTGGGAGAACTTCACCAGAACGCAGCTCAACACAAACGGCACACTTCAAACCACAGGGGAAACACAACGGTAGCCCAAAACGAACACAAACCACTCCGGAGTAAGCAGAAGTGCAGAAACAATTCAAGCCAGTCCTGTGAGAACTTACACTAGGACGCAGCGCAAGCAAACAGTCAAAACACATGGCCAACTGAGAGAAAAACACAGCAGCCAGTGGAAGCAACACAAACTGGTTCTGGGAGAACCTCCACCAGAACCACCAAGGCACTGTTCTGGGAACCCAACAGAACACACCGGCCAACACAACAACAACATACCTCAACCCTGAGGTAGCACAGCATCAGACAGAAACGAGCACGGAACAGTCTTGGAAGAAACCCTCACCAAGACAACAACAAACGGTTTTGGGAAACCTCACCAGAACATAAGGCAACCAAGCGATGCACCTCAACCCAGAGGGCAACGCAACAACAACCAGAAACGAGCACAACACAGTTCTGGGGAAACTTCACTTGCACCAGAACCAACAGAGAAGAACTCCAAGGGCACCTCACCAGAGCTCACAACCAGTCAGCACCAGGCTAACAGTAACCACAAGAAAGTGTCGCAATGCTCAACCAGCGATGCAACACGGCACACAAACATCTGCTTAGCTCAAGCAATAACGCCGACCAAGCAGAGCACAACGCACAACAACACAGAGACAAGAGACCACACACACAACCAACACATCACACACCCCAACAATAGGGGAATATCCAACAAGGCAAGGACACCTCTACCGGTTCCACAGGAAACAACCCTGCACAGGTGAAGGCCACACCACACGCAGGCTCTCTCAGCCTTCACGATGCACACACACTTAAATGCACCGAAGAAGACGAAGAGCACAGTGCCTGGACTTGCCTACAATCGTCCTCCACACGGGTAAGACCACTTCCAGTGAGTCCAGTGCCGAGCGCGCCATAACGGTGGGAACACACCAAGCGACCACACTCGCCACGCACACGACACAACAACAATTGCAACACACCTGCAGCGCGCACACGAATCTTGCAGGGAAGCCCACACCTGCAAAACAATTGAAAGCACAAGCCTAACACTAGTCGAACGGTGTCAGCAGCGTACTAGTACCTTTCTTTGGGACAGCTATAGTTGTTACCTCCTTACAAATCTCACGAACAAGGCCCTAGAAGGGATTACCAGTCCCTCATCGGCCAGAGTAGCAGGAACTCCAAAAATAGGAAAATACCCTAGAAAGTTGTAAAGCGAGGAACACCTACAGCAGGGTACTACTAAGCAGCGGAAGAGAACAACGCAATGCCACGACCACCTACCGAGGTCGTGACACACACACGACTCCCGCAGAAACCAATGGAGTCGGACATAGAGCAGAAGCAACCCTCGGCACACCCGCCAAGACCACGCAACAACCAGGTGAGAATGACGTCTCACCACAAGCACGACCACCTCAGATCTCCACAAGGTCGAGGGCCCACAAGTAGAACCACCCCGAACCCTAGACACACTGCGAGGTCTGGAAACCACGTACGCTGGTCCCAGCACGGACTGGCACCCAAGGACGGGACTGCGGAACCGAGAGAACACCGAAGCAGAAACCATCAGAAGCATGGGTCCACACAAGGCCGGACAAATGACGCCCATGGAAACCAGACACAACCAGGCTATAACTGCCGTGCAAACTAGGGCAACAGATAACACTTAGAAACATCGTGAGGAAGCGTCGTCACAACAACATCAACCAATCCACCGCCGTTAGCAGCCAAGAGGGGGACCCGTAGTCCACACGCTCTGCTCGCTACCCTAGCTCCTGCCTCTACCCCCGTAGAAGGGTGAGATAGAGACACCACAGAAGCACACCAATGCACGCAACACCGCAGCCTGGCCAAGCTGCAGCCTCACGCCTGACCTCCCTACGCGGCTCCGGAGCCAACGTAGAGCGAGGCAGTGAAATAAAGGACTGGCTAGCCTGCACCGGGTAGAACTCCGGCCATCCTCGGTGTCCTAGGCCTAGCCAAGAGAGCTCTAAAAATGGCTCAACGCCACTGTCTAAACCACGTTTTCCCCTCAACTCTAGAGTCTACCTCACTCGGCTGTCGACTCGAGTATGCTCATCACCCCGATACCTCCCTCGAAGGCGCCCGAGGATGGGGGTTCCAGGTAACGGTAACAACCTCTCAGATCGGGGACAAGCCCTCAAGTGCCAAGCACTAGGTGAACAAACAGGGCAGGACAACAAAACCACGCCGAACCGCTGGCTTGTAACCCACGACAAGCTCAGCAGGCAAGAAACATGCACAAACCCTCAAAAGGGTCGTTGGCCAACCAAACACGTACGGAAAAAGCCAGAGCCTCGACACACCACCTGCCAGCATAGAAACCCGTCGCTCTGCTAATAATCGATTGACCACCAGTCAATCGATTATTAGACAGACGCGACCCTCCTAGCACCACTTCCAGGACACGGCCACGAAGGTGTCACCTTCGATCGCTGAACGCAGGGAGGTAACCCGCCTCGTTCCCTAAAAGAAGGTCCTAAGGGCAAAGCCTACCCTGGGGCACACACCGACACACAACCGGGCCCACGGAAGCACCCGAGGCAACACAGTTACTGTCATGACACCCAAAGCCGTTGTGACGCCATCACGATGGGGAAGGGCACCGCGACAGCCACCTTGTTGCGACATGGCAACGGGTCGCAACAACGACCCTGTCGCGACTGGAAAGCGCATCGTGACAGCGACCACTTATCATGACCACCAATCGCGTTGCGATAAGGTTGCGCCTGATTGGGCCGACGCCTCTCCTGATCTCGTGACGCACCGAGCCATCACGACATCAGCAGAGAAGCAGACCGACGGGATCCCCAATCCCGGGCCGCCCACAAGATACAAACACACCACACGGAGGAGGGGAGCATGGGAAAGCTATCTAAACTAATTAGAAAGCACGAAGAGCTCTCGAACTACTCGGATTGAGAAGAGTTCAAGTAATCCTTACCTTTCACGAAGAACCGAACCCTAATAGGGCCCTTCACGTCAGTTGGCCACCTCCTCCTTGCTCCACGCAAGGTCCACATCGCCACGGCACCACATACAGCCCTCCTCCTCGCCTGAAACAGTCAAAGGGAAGAGGGGGAGGCGGAGCACCGCCGGAGGGAGAGTGAGAAGGGAAGAAGAAGAGAGAGAGGGGGAAGAGGCATCGGCTAAGGCTTTTAGTCTTCGGCCCCCGAGATGCGACGGACCGCTCCGTCGTGTTAAGGACCTTAACGCGATGGGTCAACGGATGCGACTAGAACACGCCCCCCAGGCACGCCGCGACCACCCGACAGGTCGTACTGGCACACCTGCCACCCTAACAGGTGTCAGATGACCGAACAGCGGAACACGACAAATGCTGTCGCGACCCGTTGACCGGTCGCGACAAGAATGCGACAGGCAAGCCAGGAGCGACAAGAACGCGACGCACACCCTCGTCGTGACAAGACGACTATCGCGTCGAACACCCATGACGCGACACTAACACGTCGCCAAACCTGGACGCATTAGTGGCCAGTCATCCAGGACACCGGACGGAAAGCCAGGAAGTCGGGTCTTACAAGTAGGGTGAGCAAGAATATAGGGACCTATGGTGTTTCCTAATTTTGATGACATGTCATCTAATGCTTGGGTCACACGGTGATGTGGTGAGCTGCAGGTTCGTCCTGCTTTTAGTAGCTCCAAATCTACAAAGCCAATCAAGGAAGCAAGTCAGTCCAAATTACATTATAAGCATAAGAAAATTACAAGTGCTGGGATAGAAGTATACTATTGGCTTACCTCTTTGACAGCTAGAGGACCACGACGCGTCAGATGGTCCTCGTCGTCTTCTACCCACTGCTATAGGTATACTCCTATCCTAAGGCTTGTAATTTCCTTATGCTTATAATGTAATTTGGACTGACTTGCTTCCTTGGTTGGCTTTGCAGACTTGGAGCTACTACTACCTGACCACCTTGGGACGTGGGCAGCCAACTTGCCCAGGCGAGATTCCCCTAGTCCAATGCGCGACTCCCGGTTAGTGCGTGACCAGTACACGCACATGCAAGATAGGATTGATAGCCTGTCACACCATAAGGTAAGACATATGAACTTAAATTTGTGTGCTTGATTTGATTGCTAATGAGCCTTGGGATTTCAGGTGGTGTGGAGACCGTAGGCCACGGAGATGCAGGAGGGCCAGAGTTGGCTGGAGAGGGGTCAGGGGTCCTTCGAGCAGTCCATTTGGTTACATGCCCTAAACGTCATGGAGCCTCTTTACCACCAGCTGGTGATGAGGACGTTATGGCTGCACTAGGAGGTTGTGCCCTTCCCTACTTTCTAGAGCCACCCCAACCAAGCCAATACTTCATGGGGTTGTGCGGTGCAGATGGCCGACATGTCTATGGTGCTAAGGTCACTGATTGGGAACAGGGCGGTCATCGCATGACTTCCACTACAGAGAGCGATGAGGCATTCCTCGAGGCTTATGTAGAGAGGTAGAAGACACAAGTGTTCCGTGGAGCACGATACCGGTGAGTTGTGTACTACTCACCATGCTTGTGCTTATTCTGACTTGTGGATTTGACTAACATGTGTGTGCTTGCAGTTCGACCAAGATGGGACTATGGCTAGACTTCAGGGCCTCCTGTACGTCATTCGCCAGCAGCAAGATGACCTACATCACACGGTGTATGGGTTAGTGAGTGTTTCTAACCTTTAAACCCCTATACTTGACCTACTCAGTTGGTCATAACCCATGTTTCTCGATAGCGCATAGAGCTAGAGTAGGTGTGCCACTCGTAGAGAGGAGCCACCTCGTCAGCACAGGCACCCCTTGACTAGAGCTACATGAAGGAGCAGCTGGCAGGTGCGGTCACTCGCACCACAAAGGCCCAGGCGGCACTGGTGGAGCGGGTGAGTGATTATGATTGAAACATATGTATGTTGATTAGAGATTGACATGACTTCTCTTATGTAGGAGTGAGAGCTGGAGGATGCGTTAGGCGATCTGTTAGGTACCCTGGACGAGCTGAGAGGAGCTCAAGACAAGCTTAGAGGATCCTAGGACCAACTAGATGCCATCCGGGCAGAGGTGAGAGTGCTATAGGGGCAGCTACAGAGTGCGTAGGAGGAGGTAGCATGCTGGCGCCAGTGTACCGAGGTGGCAGAGGCGGCGAGGAGGGAGTCGGGCGAAAGCAAGGATGCAGGAGTGCTTCGCTTATGGGTCGAGCATGCCGAGAGTGAGGTAGCTCGGTTGCAGAGGGAGTTGGGCTCACAGTTGGGCCTCATTTTGGGGATGCACGAGACGATGAGATTCATGAGTGAGAGTTCTTGTCGTTCCTACAGCGGAGCACCTAGTGCGGGTGGTGGCGGCTACTTTCGCCAGTATTTTGCGAGTTCCTCCAGTCGGCAGAGGAACGAGGAGGGTGAGCAGCACCGCCGGAGGGACGTGGGCAACACTATTGGTGGCGGGGCAACGTTGCCCCATCAAACGACCAACAGGAGGGCTCTGGAGAGGGTGGTGGAGCCTAGACTTGTACTCTTCCCTTTTGTTACTTATGTACAGAAACTTCAGTTTATATATATATATATATATATATATATATATATATATATATATATCAGCCTTGCTGCAGTGGTTTGCTTTGTGTGATCTTCTGACATTGTATCTGTTGTACATCACAAACAAACAAAGAGGTTAGATCCATTCTTAGACATAACCCCTTGCATTAGGCAAGAGATCTATTTAGCCCTATGCTTAATAATGGTCAAGGGGGCTATGCCTTATTAAATAGGCCAAAGAAATACAAGTAAATGATATGCATGTGTGAAAGAAATGATATGGAAATAATTAGATTTTGAAATATTTGATTTTTTTAGATTTTGAAATATTTGATTTTTTTAATTTTGGAATAATTTTTTTTTTAAATTTTGGAATATTTGATTTGGAGTATTTGATTTTTTGGATTTTGATTTTTTTGAAATATTTGAATTTTTTCAGATTTTGAATGATGCCTAATGCCGACGTTAGCCCTTCCAAAAAAAAAAACGTGTGATACCGAAGGTAGCCACCCACTTGGTTACCACAACACAGAGAACGATTCAAACCACTGGTTAGGGATCCTCGTTCCTTCGCCTTTCATTAAGAACTTCCTTAAGTTTAGACGTGCTTAAGTGGTGACATGCTCTAGGTGGCTGCCCCTGGTCAACGGTGCAGCTAGCCAGGCCATACCTGAGGATCATCCCAATATCATAGAAAGAGATGGAAGATAACTTTAAGGGAAGTCTAATGTAGGGGTGTTCATTATATGGTCCAAATCGAAAAATTGTACCGAACCGGCCGGTTCGGTTCAGTTTCACGGGCCTCGTTGTTCAGTTCGGTTTCAGACTGGGAAACTGAAATAGAACCGAATATAAATATATATAATTATATAAATAATATAATTATACAGAAAAGCGTCGGTAGCGTAGTGGAAGGAGGTGTCCGTGTGCGCGGCGCACCCTCCGCGCGCAGTGGTCGCGAGTTCAAAACTCGCTTCCACCGGGAAAACGCCACTTTTTTCCAGAAAAACGTCACTTTTTTCCAAGAAAATGCCACTTTTACCTGATTTTGGTGTTCGGTTCGGTTTCCCTAAAAATTGGGGAAACCGAACTGAACCGAACCGTTGTACACCCCTAGTCTAATGTGGGTTTAAAGATCTAAGACTCAGCACCTCCTATGACACATCCCTTAGAGATTCGGTTCGTTGAGATGGGACTTCTGGTCTTCTCTTTCAGCTTGTTTTTTTTCTTTTTCTTGACTGGTCAGAACATGCATACGAATAGTAGTTGTGAGGACTTTGCCACTATTTTCCATTCCCCTTTTCTTCCTTTTACTCTTCTTTTATTAATTCTTTTAGCACATTCAGGCTTGACCGCCCCTTTGAGACTTCTTCTCATAGGGATGTGTTGAAGTTTGTTGCTTTGCTTAGACAGACCTTGCCCCTACACTTCGACCGAATTAAGGAGAGAATGACCTTTGTGCCACTCGGTCATGGACTACGTAGGCACGGTGTGTAGCAAGTGAAACCATCCAGGCTACCGTGTGTGTGTGCAGTATCCTATCCTAAGGCTATTCTTGACAACTGGAGATGAGATTTCAGACTCTTAACACAGGTCTATCCTCGGCTCAAGTGTTGTGGAACCACTCTTACATACCTAAGGGTAAAACCTTTTTAAGATACAACCCACTCCATGGATGCAACAATTCTTCACCCTCGGCATTAACTATATGATATGCATTCTCTAGATAAACTTCCTTGATGACGTAGCGACCCTCCCAATTGGCTTGTTGCTTGGACCTTGGACCTCCTAGTTTGACAAATATGCATTTCATCACCATATTGCCTACTTAGAATTTGCGCTCGATTACCCTTTTTTGATAAGATCATGAAGTTTGTTGTTGATATGAAAGCACATGATCGGCCACCACTAAGCATCTTTCGTCCAAGAGTTCCAATTGGACTAACAATGCCTCTCGTCGTTCGTCGAGATTAAGTTCTTTGTCTAGCTGCTCTCTTAAGGACGGAATGAGAATCTCATATGGTACTACCGCCTCCATGTCGTATGTAAGTGCATAGGGTGTTTTCTCTCCATGGGTGTATGGACAGAAGTACAGTAAGCCCATAGAGCTTCCGTTAGCTTTTCAGGCCAATCGGACATACTTCCGGAGCATGGATACATGGAATATAGGATAAACACTATCTAATGCAGTGGGTAAAGCTAGTTCATATGCCACGTTGCCCAATCGTCTGAGAATCTCATACGGGCCAATGAATCTAGGACTTAGCTTACTATGCCTGCCAAATCTAACAACACCTCGAGTAGGTGAAATTTTAAAAAGACATGCTCACCTACCTCGAATTCTAAATCCTTCCTTCTGTTGTCGGCGTAACTCTTCTGCCTATCCTGCGCCGCAACAAGCTTCTTCCTAATAAGCTGGATCTTATCCGAAGTCTCTTGAACTAACTCCGGACTGATAAACTGTGTAAGACCCATTTTCCTGGCTTCCGTCTGGTGTCGTGGGGTGACTGGCCACTGATGCGTCCAGGTTGGGCGATGCGTCGGTGTCGCATCAGGGGTGCCTGACGCGACAGTCATCTGTGTCGTGACGTGCTTGTGGGTTACGTTCTGGTTAAACCCTGGCTCTCCGTTGCATCTTCGTGTCGCGCCCGGTCAGTGGGTCGCGACTGCTTTATGTCGTTTCGGTCGTCTGACGCCTGTCAAGGTGGTTGGCATGTTAGTACAGTCTGTCACGTTGTCGCGACGCCCTTGGGGTGCACATTCTTGTCGCGGTCCCTTGACCCGTCGCGTTAAGGTTGTTAACGCGATGGGGCGGTCCGTCGCGTTTTAGGTGCCGGGCACTTAAGGCACAGGCCGGCTACCCCTTCCCCCTCTCTCTTCTTCTTCCCTTCTCCCTCTCCCTCCGGCGACCTCTTCCTCCCCTGTTCTCCCCTTTGTGTGTTTCAGGCGAGGAGGAGGGCCGTGCGTGGTGTCCTGGCGTTGTGGAGCGTGCGTGGAGGGAGGAGGAGGTGTTCATTCCTACGTGAAGGGCCCTACCGGGTTCGGTTCATCGTTTGAGGTAGGGATTTCTTGTGCCCTTCCCGATCCGGGTGGATTGGGAGCCCCTCGAGGTTTATAGATAGGTTTACTGCTTTCCCCATGCTCCCCTCCCCCTTGTGGGTGCTCGTATGGTTTGTGGGCAGCCCGGAATTGAGGATCTCGTTGGTCTGCCTCCCTGCTGGTGTCACGAAGGCTCGGTGCGTCACGACATCAGAGGAGGCGTCGGCCCCCTCGGGCGTGACCTTATCGCGACGCCATTGGCGGTCGCGATAAGGCTGTCGCACCGCGCTTCCCAGTCGCGACAGGGTCGCTGTCGCAACGTGGTTCTGGGTCGCGACAAGGTCGGCTGTCACGACGCCTTGCCTCGTCGCGATAAGGCAGTCGCGGTGCCCTCCCTCATCGTGATTGAAGGCCTTGGGGGTCGTGACAGTGCCTGTGTCACCTCGGGTGTTTCCGTGGGCCCAGTTATGTGTCGGCGTGTGCAGAGCAGGCCTTGCCCTTAGGACCTTCTGGTAGGGAACAAGGCTGGTTGCCTCGCTGCGTTCAATGACCGAAGGTGACACCTTCGTGGCCGTGTCCTGGCAGTGGTGCCATGAGAGTCACATCTGTCTAATAATCAATTGACTGACGGTCAATCGATTATTAGCAGAGCGACGGGTTTTCCGTACTGTCTGTTGTTGTTCCGAGGTTTTAGCCGTTCGTGCGTGCCTTGGTTGGCCGATGGCCCTTGTGAGGGTTCATGTGTGCCTCTCGCTTGCTAGGCTTGTTGTGTGTTACGAGCCAACAGTTCAGTGTAGTTTTTGTTGTGCTACCCCGCCTGTTCGCCCGGTGCTCGGCACTTGAGGGCTTGTCCTATTTTGAGAGGTTGTTACCGTTGCCTGGGACCCCCATCCTCGAAAGCCTGTTGAGGGAGTGCTCCTGGCTACGAGTGTGCTCGAATCATTAGCCCACGTGAGCGGACTCTGGAGCTGAGGGGAAAACGGTGGTTTGGACAGCGGTGCTTAGTCGTTTATAGAGCTCTCTTGTCTGGGTCTGGGACGGCGAGGGGTTCGAAGTGCTTTCTTGACGCAGACCAGACAGTCCTTGTCTCACTGCCTCTCTCTGCGTTGGTTCCAGAGCCACGTAGTGGTGTCAGGCGTGAGGCCGTAGCTTGGCCAGGCTGCGGTGTTGCGTGTGTTGTGTGTTTCTGTGGTGGCTCTGTCTCGCCCTTGCGCAGGGGCGGAGGCACGAGCTAGGCTAGTGAGTAGAGCGTGTCGACTATGGGTCCCCCTCTTGGCTGCTAGTGGCGGTGGCTTGGTTGCTGTTGTTGTGACGGCATTTCCTTACAACGTTTCCAAGTGTTATCCGTTGCCCTAGTGTGCACGGCGGTTATAGCCTGGCCGTGCCCAGTTTTTGTGGGCGTCGTTGGTCTAGCCGTGGGCAAACCCGTGCTTCTGGTGGTTCCCGCTCGGTTTCCTCTCGGTACCGTAGTTCCTTTCTTGGGTGCCAGTCCGCAGTGGCACCGGCGTGTATGGCTTCCCGACCTTGCAGTGTATCCGGGGTCCGGGGTGGTTCTACTTGTGAGCTCTCGACCCTGTGGAGGTCTGAGGTGGCCGTGCTTGTGGTGAGACGTCGTTCTCACCTGGTTGTAGCGTGATCTCGGTGGGTGTGCCGAGGGTTGCTTTCGCTCTATGCCAGACTCCGTTGGTTTCTGCAGGAGTCGTGTGTGTGGCTCGACCTCGGTTGGTGGTCCTAGCGTCGTGCTGTTCTCTTCCGCTGCTTAGTAGTACCCTGTTATAGGTGTTACCCGCTTTACAGATTTCTAGTGTAGTTTCTTATTTTTGGAGTTCCTGCTGCTCTGGCCGGTGAGGGACTGGTAATCCCTATTGGGCCTTGTTCGCGAGGCTCACCCCCCTGCTTCCTTCAACTAGGGGCTCGTCGTTGTGGGAGCTCGGTGTAGGATGGGTTGCGGAGGTGGCTGTGGCGCCGTGTTGTTGTCAGCAGCAATGAGAGAGAGCGTTGTGAGCTCTTGTACTTGAGTGAGCAGAGAGTTGTGTTTTACAAGTTCTCGGGGTATGCCCCTTAAGGACTGCACCTTTCTTCTGGTACTTGTGCTTTTGCTTGGGACGCGCTATATAGACCCTTGTATATTGTAGATATTGTTATAGTTATTCGAATTCATTGCATATCTCACTAGACTATTTATTCTAACCCTTCCGAATCTTCGGATCCGTGGGTGGCGGCGCGACCCTCGGGGCCCCTGGCATGGGTCCAGGAGGTCGGGTCGTTACAGTTGGTATCAGAGCGAGGAGTCTACTAAGATTGGTAATGAGTTGATAACTATAGTTTTCCCAAAGAAAGGTACTAGTGCACTACTGACACCGTCTGACTAGTGTTAGGCTTGTGCTTTCAAATGTTTTGCAGGTGTGCGGCTCCGCTGCATGGTTCGTGTGCGTGTTGCAGCGATTTGTAGCTATTGCTGTGCCGCGTGCGTGGCGAGGGTGGTTGCTCGGTGTTCGTGCCGTGGTGGCATTGTTGGTGGTGGACTCGCTGGCAGTGGTCCTTCCATATGGAGGACGCTTGCAGGCAAGTCCAGGTGCGGTGCTCCTAGTCGTCGTTGGCACTTTGGGTGTGTGTGTGCTGCTGAGGCTGAGAGAGCCTGCGTGTGGTGTGGCCTTCAGTGGTGTAGGGTTGTTACCTGTGGAGTCGGTGGAAGGTGTCTCTGCCTTGTTGGCTGCCCCTTTGTTCTAGGAAAGGGTGGCTCCACTAGACATTGAAGTATATTCAGTCATGGTATTGAGAGCTCAATTAGTAGAGGACACCATGGAACTTCTTGAAAAGATCCGTAGGAAAAAGGTGACAAAAAGGGAACGTGCTACTCATTCCAATGATAATAAAGGAAGAAATACAATAGATAACAAGAGAATGAAAGTGAAAGTGAAGCGGAAGGAATTATGTAAATTTTGTAAGAAACCAGGGCATCAAATTGATAACTGTTGGAAGAAATTGGGTAGATGCTTGTGATGTGGAAGTCAACAACATCAGGTCATCGATTGTCCAACAAAGAAGAACCAAACTCCACACCAAGGACGATTACAATCCCTCATGGATATGAATGATGCCAATGAAGGTGGACAAGATACCATCATTACACCCTTAGTTAATTTCATATTATTTTCACGATAGCAAAACCCTAAGTGGGGGAGATGATGGAATGAAATATTTCGAGTAATTTGGTAGTCGTATCATATCATATCAATTTAGGGACCAAATTCTTTTTAAGTGGGGGAGGATGTAGCAACCCGAAAAATTTAATACTTAAAAATTCGAAATAATAATCTCTTTAAATCAAAATAATAGAAAACATACATACCATTATCGTATGTGCAAGAACACATCTAGAAATTCTGCAAAAATTATAAATCACCCCAATTATGATCCCTAAGTGTTCCACGAAGAAATTCGTGCAACAAAAATCTGATTGGCCAAGCATACGTCACAACGTGACTGATTATCCAAATTTAGAAACTAAGTCGGAAAACCATTAACACGGAAAAATAACATGCCCATAAATTAAATGAACATGTCGGAGAGACTTTCAACATCATGAAATGAAGACCCATTATCGAAATTGGACCAATAGACCTCTCATAGTCGACGAATAAAATCAAGTAAGAAAAATATAATAAAATTCATAACTCTATTTTTTTTTAATTGATATGAGAGAGGAGTGAACCTCCAATGTCAATATCGGGTAGTCATTTTCTATTATATGAAATGCATAAAGTAAAGGAATACAAGGACCCCGGGGGCATAGAGTAGCTAGGATACCCGGGATGTCGGGAACAAGGGGGCAGAAGCTACAATCTCCCTTCACAGAGGGATCATAGTTACATGACACATCAGCCCAAAAAGAAAATCAGTCCTCAAAGTACTCAAACTCCTCGTCGGAATCAACGCTTCCAGTTGCGGTGCTACGAGTGCAGCCAGCCCAATTGTTGTGTAGAGTCAGCAAATCCACTTCCTGCGCTTCAATTGTTGTGTAGGAAAATATTTTAGGATATTTTCCTAAAATTTGTAACTCTATTATTCCCTAATTAAAAAGGGAAATCCCAAAAGATAAAATCCAATAAATAATGGGCTTTGTTGAATAGACCATATAAAATTTATTGGGCCAAAATAGGGATTCTTAAAATAAGAATAATAGGAAAATATCCTAAATTCGTAACTAAATTATTACTTAAATAGAAAAGGGGTATTTAATGCATTAAATAGGAAGTTTGAGTTAGAATTGGATTCCTAAACCTACCCTAATAGGTTGGCCTTGAATTTAACTCCCATCCCAACCCAAATAGAAGTTCTTATACTTAGAAAGGGAAGAGCAAATATGAAATTCAGAATTAATAGGAGTTATAGTTCAAATATGAAATAGAAAGAGGAGAAGCTTAAATACCCTCCTAAAACCCTCATGACTGGCCCAAGCTCGTACCAAGGGATTGCTGGACCTGGAGGAGAGGCCAAGGAGGAGGAGAATTCGTGGAGAGAAGGCTTCATCAAGCTTCATCCCGAGTTCTTCAAGTTCTAGCCCTAGAAGAGAAAATCGACCAAAGGTAGGCATTCTCACAAGCTAAAATCATAAGATTTCGTCTGTGGATTGTTCCATGCATCAGGAACAAAACCCTCAAGCTTCATAATTTTACATCAAGCCAATATTTTCTTCTTGAATTTTGAAGTCCTACAACTCTCTTGACCCCGAACCTTCATGTTTAATTCATATCTCTTTGAATACTCTCTCTCATGTCTCAAAATTTTTATTGAAGATACTGATGCATGTTAGGCATCTTTCGCCCCTAAAATCCATAATTTTTATCCACCCTACTTCGTGAATTAATTCTCTCATCTCAACTGTTCACTGTGTCATATACTCCATGTTTGTAAGGCCCTCGAATTTGTTGTCATTTTATCTTATTGTGTGTTGAGTCATGTTGTATGTATATATCACGTATACGTAGGTGGATACTTATGTACGATGTTATATTGGTATACTTAAGTATGTATGCGTATATTAGTTGTAAATATTGCTTGATTATATGTTGTAGTAGTGTGTACATCATATTACATATATGGCATGTAAGTATATAGCGTAAGCATGGTTTTCTGCATGTTTTTAAGCTCTGGCCGAAGAGCAAATTGGCGTCAACAAGGATGGACGTCCATGATGAGTCAACGTCCATGTCGATGGACGCCAACACTGAAGTAGACGGCCATCTATGTGGACGTCTAATTCTCTGATTCTATGTGCGCAGCAGACCCCGAAATTTCGGGGGCAAGCAAGCTCACCGATTGGGGAGAAGTCCCCAACGGCTCTCAGCCCTCCCATCAGACCCTACGGGATATCCCAAGACATTTTCCTATAAACCTTCCTCTCCTTGCCACCTGAAAGACTCTCTCTTAGCTCTTTGCAAAGGGAGAAGAAAACCCTAGCTGAACTGGAGGAGAACTGAACTTTGGGAGCTCAGATCCGGCGATTCAAAGCTTCCTCCAGCGATCTACTGCATTTGGAAGGGAGTTTGGAAGAAGGAGAAGGCTTCCCCAACCTCGGCTTGGCAGCTACTTCGACCTAGAACCCGAGGGAAGGCTGGGGAGGAGACTTCTTGGCACTGCCCAAGGAGAGCTTCAACAACAGATTTGATCCCTTTGGAGATTTTGTAAAAGGCAAGTAACCCGTCCCCGTAGCCCATGCATGTGCCCATGTATCCTCACATTCACCCCTTCTTCAGAGCTCGGTCTGTGTTTTTGCACAGACAGGAGCTTGACGGCAAGATCCCTAGCCGTCAAGATCCTCAGTTGGCGGCAGACGATGCTACCATTAACACCTTTAAACGGTCAGACATTGCCGTTAAGTTCTTTAGGACAGAACAGGAAACTGTTCTGCCTTATATACCTAATTTCCAAAGTTTTACGCATGAGGATATAGTGTAATTTTTATATGTTATGTAATGTAGATAATAGAATGTGTTGTGGATGTTTGGTGAATTTCTGCAAATTGTGTAAATTATTACATTTATTTGAACCACACGTAGATAAGGTCTTGGTTATGCTACTTGACTGTTTAAACGATCCATGAGGAATTTAAATGCCATAAATTTTCTAGACCATGTGTATACATGTCAGTCCATGCTCTGTGAACTTGGGAATTTTTCCGTGATCATGCGATTTATTACGATTTATGTACTAAAAATAAAAGGCATGTATATATCCTTGTAAAAATCACAGTAAATTGCAGAATGTGAGATAAATTCGGGGAAAATTTATGTGATAATGTGCATGTTAAGTACAGGTCTGTAAAATGTCAAATCCGACATTATGTTGTGCTTCCATGATAATTGAATTAATAATGGCGTGTGAATGAGTATTTTATTTTCTGTAAATCCCATGTAGTTCAAAAAAATATGAAAATTTGCATGTTTGGTCAGGAACCTGTAAAAAGTGTGTGGTTAAATTTTCATGTGATTTGGATAACAGTAAAGTATATCATGAAATTTCCATGTGAAAAAGAGTTATTAATGCATGCGATCATGATTTGGGTTGATTTTGTGTTTTCAACCTGATTAGAATAAATTACTGAGTGGTTAACCTCTGTCAAACAGTAGTACCATGATTTAGGAAAATAGATCCATGTGCATGAATGAGAAAATGTAAGTCATGTGTAAATCGTGTGAAATATGTGTGTTTAAAACGAAATGTGTAAAATGTGCCGTGTGTGACACTGCTTCCATAGAGGGCTGTGGAACCGTACCGTGGAAAAGTCCCCATGGGAAGGTTCAAAATGTGTTAAATCCTATAGGCATTAGGATGAAATCCTAGAGGTGGACAAGTACCACTGGTTAGGGTGGAGAGTTCTTCTCCCGGTCTGCGCAGTCCAAGAGTCGTCACTGTGTTGCCTAGGTGGCGTCTATATGTTATGTGTATGTGATGTGTCTTTCTAATGGTGGTTTGAACTATATGTCACGGCATCTAATGTGAAATGTAAATGTGAATATGTGTAAATTGTGTAGTGTGAACATGTATATGTGTGTAATGTGTAAATGTGTGACCATGTGATATAAGTGTGTTAGAGTGAAAATTTGTAATTCATGTTATGAAATTATTAAGTTCATGTCAAAATATCAACCTTCATATGTTTATAATGATGCCTTACATGTACAAGAATGTGTAGAAACCATGTTAGGAGTTCTTCTTTTAGATGTGCGTTAGATTCCATGCTTAGAAGGCTACCCGGTTAGCTTAAATGTAAAATGTTAGCTCTCATGTGAAGGGATGAGTAGAAAGCATGTGATAGGTATTTGATTTTGAGATGGCATGAATCATGTATCATGTGTTGTGAAGTTGTACAAATACCATGATAGGTTGTTATTTTATTGTCTCAACCATGTTATATGTTTGATTTAATGAATTTGAGAGTAGAACTTACTTGTGATATATGCATGTGTGACGTGTATGGAGTTTACTTGCTGAGTCTTTTAGACTGATTCCTTGCTTCGGCATACAGGTTTAGCAGGTGACCCCACTCCTTTGGAGGAGACCGCGGAGAGCGACTCCGAGCGAGGAGAGTAGCTATGTGGAGTCACCATAATTGTACTTGCTTTCATAGTATGTAATTGAGGCATTGTAATTGAAATATTATGAAATTGTGGACAAGCTTTGTATTTTGGGAATTTATTTTTATTATGTGGACATTAGCTCTTTAATTCACTATATTGATCATGTATGGTTAAATGTGGATGATGAAATGAAAGATAGTAAGTTCTTTTCTTCCGCTACTCTGTCTTTATATTTGTGTACATCTCGATTGTATGTTAGTGTTGGGTAAATGTCCCACTATGACGAGACTCACTATACCGACGTGGATTGGTATAATCGTACCGGTATAAGGGGGGTCGTCGCAGAGATTGGTATCAGAGCGACCGATTGAGATAGTACATAAATATACATAAGTCATCATCCTCATTACATGCTAAATTATTATAGAATTGTCCACATGTGTAGAATTGATTAATAATGAATGGAAAATAGATAAGAAAATGGTTAGGAGTAAATTAACATCGCTCTAATAGTGGCTGAAATTTATTGCAGCCATGGCTTCGCGTGGTAGACGTGGCGGTGCTCCTGCTCGTGAGGGCGAGCAGAGGCGTGAGGAGCAGGCTGAGCAGCAGGTCCCAGCACCTCAGGGTCCTGTACTTCCCCCCCCGCCGCCAGTGGATTATGGAGTGTTCATGCAGGGTCTAGTGCAGGCCATGCAGACGCAGTCCCACACCCAGGCTGCACTCCAGGCCCAGTTGGAGGCTCAGGTTAGAATAATGAAACAAAGAGTAGTCTACTTTATTTAATGACATGACGTTGTGTTGAATATGTGTTGCTCATTATTTGTTGTAGCAGGCTCAAATTCCAGCTCAGGACCATGGTGGACCTTCCATCATGGAAAGATTCAAGAGGATGTTGCCACCCTCTTTTAAGGGGGAGAGCGACCCATTGCTAGCTGAAAATTGGATGAGGGAGATCGAGAAGATCTTCCGAGCTGTTAGGTGTGCAGACGAGGATAAGGTTGCTTTAGCCACCTATATGCTACAGTATGTGTTAGTTTTATATGCTTGCTTATCCTGTTAAATTAGAGTTGTTAGTTGGTGCTTATGAAGGTTGTGTTGCAGGAGAGTGCTGATGTATGGTGGGCTTCCTTACTGCGTACCTGATTCGAGGATGGAGCTATTGACGTGGCTTGGGATGAGTTCGTGAGGCTCTTTCGGGCCAAGTTCGTCCCCGAGCATATCCAGGACAGGATGGAGTAGGAGTTCCTTTCCTTGACCAAGAGCTCCATGACCGCGCTCTAGTATGAGGCTAGGTTTGCAGAATTATCTAAATATGCACCTCATATCGTGACAGACGAGTGCAGGAAAGCAAAGAAGTTCGTGATGGGCCTGAAGCCATCACTGAGGACGAGGCTAGTGGCGTTTGACCATCGTACCTTGGACGAGGCCCTTAGCGCTGCTTGTAGGCAGGAGGGTGAAATGGAGAAGTATCTCGAGGAGAAGAAGGCTTCGCAGAAGAGGCCTGCAGCTACGTTCCAGCAACAGGACAAGAAGAAAGCAGTGTACCAGGCACCGCAGCATCCAGTAACAACCAGTAGTGCACAGGTACCTTCTCAACATTCCCCTGGTGTGAAGAAGGAGTGTCCCCATTGCGGGAAGACACATGGTGGTACAGAGTGTTGGATGATTGCGGGGAAGTGCTTGAAGTGCGGAAGCAGCGACCACTAGATCAAGGATTGTCCAAGACTTCAGCAGGGAGTCCAGCGCGGAGCGCCAGCCCCAGCAGCGGTAGCAGCAGCAGCGCCAGCTATAGGAAGACTAGGAAGGCCTCGAGCCCCAGCTCGAGTGTTTGCTCTAGCACGAGAGGATGCCGAGCAGGCAGAGCATCTCACCGAAGGTACAGTTTTACTTCTAGGTGTGCACGCTCGGATTTTGTTTGATACGGGTGCCACTCACTCGTTCATTTCCGAGCGTTTCGCTAGGCAGTTAGCTCTAGAGTCAGGCGTAGAGTCTGAGGATTTAGAAGTCCCGTTGTCTGTACACACACCTGCGGGTACGACATCGACTGGGAAGTGTATTCCGTCGTTACCTGTGTGCATTGAGGATAGAGTCCTAGAAGGGTGTTTCTTCTTGCTAAAGATGAAGGACCATGATGCTATTCTTGGTCTGGATTGGCTAGAGGAGCACTATGCGTTAGTAGATTGTCGTGGGAAGAGGATTGTTTTCCGCATTCCTGGTGAGGAAGAGTTCTCTCATACCTTGCCAAGGAACTTGGCAGGAAAGTTAGTCATCTCTGCCATGAAGGCGATGCGCATGGTAAACAAGGGTTGTGACACTTTTCCTGCCAGCATGGTGTTAGTACCTGAGGCTGATGAGTCACCTACTCTTGCAGAGATCGAGGTAGTGCAGGATTTTCCAGACGTCTTTCCCGATGATTTGTCTGGATTGCCACCGGATAGAGAGATAGAGTTTACCATAGAGTTGCTTCCGGGCACCTCTCCTATCTCAAAGGCTCCATATCGGATGGCACCTGCGGAGTTAGACGAGTTAAGGAAGCAGTTGCAAGAGTTGCTAGATATGGGATTTATTCACCCTAGTGTTTCCCCATGGGGCGCACCTGTCTTATTTGTGAAGAAGAAGGATGGATCACTTAGGTTATGCATCGATTACAAGAAGCTAAACCAAGTGACAGTGAAGAACAAGTATCCCTTACCTCGTATTGATGATTTGTTTGACCAGTTGCAAGATGCATCAGGCTTTTCTAAGATTGATTGCGATCTGGTTATCATCAGTTAAGGATTCAGAGTGAGGATGTGTCCAAGACGGCATTCAGATCCCGTTATGGACATTATGAGTTTTTGGTTCTTCCTTTCGGATTGACCAACGCCCCTGCAGCGTTCATGGATCTCATGAACAGGGTTTTTAGGCCGTATCTAGATAGCTTTGTCGTGGTGTTTATTGATGATGTGCTGGTCTACTCTCCGGATGAGGCCACACGCAGTCAGCATTTGAGGGTAGTATTCGAGGTTCTCCGTGAGCACAAGCTGTATGCAAAGTTCAGCAAGTGCGATTTTTGGTTGCGCGAGGTTCATTTCCTCGGGCATGCTATCTCCGGTGCCGGTGTAGCAGTTGATCCAGCAAAGGTCCAGGCAGTTATGGATTGGGAGACCCCCAAGACCCCTTCGGTGATTCGTAGTTTTCTTGGTTTGGCTGGTTACTATCGGCGATTCATTGAGGGATTTTCATCCATCGCCGCCCCTTTGACTCAGCTCACCAGAAAGGGAGTGAAGTTTGTCTAGTCCGAGAAGTGTGAGAGTAGTTTTCAATTGTTGAAGACTAAGCTCACGTCAGCTCCGGTGTTAGTCTTGTCGAGCGGTGTAGAGGGTTTTGCTATCTACACGGATGCATCTCGGATTGGCCTTGGTTGCGTTTTGATGCAGCAAGGAAGGGTAGTGGCATATGCTTCTCGTCAGTTGAAGGAGCATGAGAAGAACTATCCGACTCATGATTTGGAGCTTGCAGCAGTGGTTCATGCACTAAAGATCTGGAGGCACTATCTTTATGGTGTCAGATTTGAGGTGTTCACCGACCACAAGAGCTTGAAGTATCTTTCCTCCCAAAAGGAATTAAACCTGAGGCAGAGAAGATGGATTGAGTTCTTGAAGGACTATGACTTCGACCTTCAGTATCACCCTGGGAAGGCGAATGTCGTAGCTGATGCCCTGAGTAGGAAGAGACCATCTCTCTAGTAGGACTGGAAGATGTTGGAGGATGCGGCTTGCACGTTGACTGAGTTAGAGCCGTCGCTATGCCAGGCTTTTGTAGCTCAGTTATCTCTTAGGTCCTTGGTTTTGGATGAGGTGATCGAGCAATAGAAAGCCGACCCTAGACTCCAGGAGCTAGTGGGCAAGGCGGGCATTGCTCTTGATGAGGACGGTGTGATTAGGTTTCATCACCGTGTCTGTGTCCCTAATTTGGTAGATGTCCGTGAGCATGTGTTAGTGGCGGCTCATAGATCGCGATTCTCTATTCATCCGGGTAACACTAAGATGTACCAGGATTTGAAGAGGTCCTTTTGGTGGTCTGGCATGAAGAGGGATGTGGCAGATTATGTATCCCGGTGTTTAGTATGCCAGCAAGTGAAGGCCAAGCGACAGCGACCATCTGGCCTTATGCAGAAGATGGAAATCCTAGTGTGGAAGTGGGAAGATGTCACTATGGATTTTGTTTCGGGTTTGCCTCGATCTAGATGGGGCAACGACTCGATTTGGGTAGTCGTAGATAGGTTCTCGAAGACTGCGCATTTCTTGCCTATGAAGAAGAAGTAGTCAGTAGAGAGCTTGGCTAGACTGTATGTTAGTAGCATCATTAGATTGCATGGTGTGCCGAAGTGGATCATTTCGGATCGAGATCCGAGATTTACTTCGAGGTTGTGGAAGGGTCTTCAGGATGCCTTAGGTTCGGAGCTGAAGCTCAGTTCGGCGTTTCATCCCCAAACAGATGGACAGTCTGAGAGGACTATCTAGACGCTCGAGGATATGTTGAGGGCGTGTGTGCTGGATTGGAAGGATGATTGGGAGCGTCATTTACCTCTAATGGAGTTCGCATACAACAACAACTTCCATGCCAGCATTGGTATGGCTCAATTTGAGGCATTGTATGGAAGGCCTTGCAGATCTCCTTTATGTTGGGAGGAGACAGACGATAGGCAGTTGATCGGTCTGGAGTTAGTTCAGGAGACTTCGGATAAGATTCAGTTGATTAGGAAGAGGCTTGTTGCGGCGCAGGATAGGCAGAAGAGCTACGCCGACAACAAGAGGAAGGATTTGGAGTTCGAGGTGGTTGAGCACGTCTTTTTGAAGATTTCACCGACTCGAGGTGTTGTCAGGTTTGGCAGGCATAGCAAGTTATGCCCTAGATTCATTGGCCCATATGAGATTCTCAGACGATTGAGCAGCGTGGCATATGAGCTAGCTTTACCCCCATCTTTAGCTAGTGTTCATCCTATTTTTCACGTTTCTATGCTCAGGAAGTATGTCCAAGATCCATCTCATGTGATTAGTCATGAACCAGTGGAGATCCAGCCAGATCTATCGTATGTGGAGCAACCAGTAGCTATTCTTGATCAGAAGGTACAGCATCTCCGGAACAAGAGTATTGCGTCAGTGAAAGTTCTATGGCGGAACTTCTCGCGAGAGGAGGCTACTTGGGAGCTTGAGGATGCGATGAAGAAGAAGTATCCCCGTTTGTTTGAGTAGTTTTGTTTAAACTTCGAGGACGAAGTTTCCTTAAGGGAGAGAGGGTGTAAGGCCCTCGAATTTGTTGTCATTTTATCTTATTGTGTGTTGAGTCATGTTGTATGTATATATCACGTATACGTAGGTGGATACTTATGTACGATGTTATATTGGTATGCTTAAGTATGCATGCGTATATTAGTTGTAAATATTGCTTGATTATATGTTGTTGTAACACTCCATATAAGAATATGTTAAATGGACTAAATCAGCAAACTACCAACAACCCGGACTAGTCATTTTTAGAGCTCGAGCAGGAAAAGAACTCTGAAGTTAAGCGTGCTCAGTTGAGAGTAGTCCCAGGATGGGTGACCTTTCTGGGAAGTCTACCAACTAGCATGGTTGTTGGGCCAGTTTGCTGGTTGTGTCGTCACAAATGGTATCAGAGCCTTGCCCAGCCAGAAGTGCAGGAACTAAGTGCCACACAGGGCAAAGTGCTACGCTATGAGAGCCACCTCTTGAGGCCATAATGGCGCAAAGTGCTACATAGTGGGAGCCACCTCTTGAGCCTGTGGGGGCCACCTCTAGAATCCTGCCTGCCTGGGGTTTGATTGTGTGCTATATGTGAGCAGCGACGAGGACGTCGCTTATATAAGAGGGGTAGATTGTAACACTCCATATAAGAATATGTTAAATGGACTAAATCAGCAAACTACCAACAACCCGGACTAGTCATTTTTAGAGCTCGAGCAGGAAAAGAACTCTAAAGTTAAGCGTGCTCAGTTGGGAGTAGTCCCAGGATGGGTGACCTTTCTGGGAAGTCTACCAACTAGCACGGTTGTTGGGCCAGTTTGCTGGTTGGCATGTAAGTATATAGCGTAAGCAGGGTTTTCTGCATATTTTTAAGCTCTGGCCGAAGAGCAAATTGGCATCAACAAGGATGGACGTCCATGATGAGTCAACATCCATGTCGATGGACGCCAACACTAAATTAGACGGCCATCTATGTGGACGTCTACTTCTCTGATTCTCTGTGCATAGCAGACCCCGAAATTCTGGGGGCAAGCAAGCTCACTGATTGGGGAGATGTCCCCAACGGCTCTCACCCCTCCCATCAGACCCTACGGGATATCCCAAGCCATTTTCCTATAAACCTTCCTCTCCTTGCAACCTGAAAGACTCTCTCTTAGCTCTTTGCAAAGGGAGAAGAAAACCCTAGCTGAACTGGAGGAGAACTGAACTTTGGGAGCTCAGTTTCGGCGATTCAAAGCTTCCTCCGGCGATCTACTGCATTTGGAAGGGAGTTTGGACGAAGGAGAAGGCTTCCCCAACCTCGGCTTGGCAGCCAGTTCGACCTAGAACCTGAGGGAAGGCTGGGGAGGAGACTTCTTGGCACTACCCAAGGAGAGCTTCAACAACAGATTTTATCCCTTTGGAGATTTTGTAAAAGGCAAGTAACCCGTCCCCGTAGCCCATGTATGTGTCCAGTAGGTTTTAGGGATTTTATGAGATTTTCCTCGTGTCCTGGATCCTCACATTCACCCCTTCTTCAGAGCTCGGTCTGTGTTTTTGCACAGAGAGAAGCTTGACGGCAAGATCCCTAGCCGTCAAGATCCTCAGTTGGCGGCAGACGATGCTGCCGTTAACACCTTTAAACGGTCAGACATTGCCGTTAAGTTCTTCAGAACAGAACAAGAAACTGTTCTGCCTTATATACCTAATTTCCAAAGTTTTACGCATGAGGATATAGTGTAATTTTTATATGTTATGTAATGTAGATAATAGAATGTGTTGTGGAAGTTTGGTGAATTTCTGCAAATTGTGTAAATTGTTACATTTATTTGAACCACACGTAGATAAGGTCTTGGTTATGCTACTTGACTGTTTAAATGATCCATGAGGAATTTGAATGCCATAAATTTTCTAGACCATGTGTATACATGTCAGTCCATGCTCTGTAAACTTGGGAATTTTTCCATGATCATGCGATTTATTACGATTTCTGTACTAAAAATAGAAGGCATGTATAGATCGTTTTAAAAATCACAGTAAATTGCACAATGTGAGATAAATTCGGGGAAAATTTATGTGATAATGTGCATGTTAAGTACAGGTCTGTAAACTGTCAAATCCGACATTATGTTGTGCTTCCATGATAATTTAATTAATAATGGTGTGTGAATGAGTATTTTATTTTCTATAAATTTCGTGTAGTTCAGAAAAATATGAAAATTTGCATGTATAGTCAGGAACCAGTAAACATTGTGTGGTTAAATTTTCATGTGATTTGGATAATAGTAAAGTATATCGTGAAATTTCCATGTGAAAATGAGTTATTAATGCATGCTATCATGATTTGGGTTCATTTTGTGTTTTCAACCTGATTAGAATAAATTACTGAATGGTTAACCTCTGTCAAACAGTAGTGCCATGATTTAGGAAAACAGAGCCATGTGCATGAATGAGAAAATGTAAGTCATGTGTAAATCGTGTGAAATATGTGTGTTTAAAACGAAATGTGTAAAATGTGCCGTGTGTGACACTGCTTCCATAGAGGGCTGTGGAACCGTACCGTGGAAAAGTCCCCACGAAAAGGTTCAAAATGTGTTAAATCCTATGGGAATTAGGATGAAATCCTAGAGGTGGACAAGTACCACTGATTAGGGTGGAGAGTTCTTGTGACGGATCGCCTTGGTCAAGCCCGTTAGACCGATAACGTACTTGATCCGAGTCCGCCTCCCGCGAACGGGCCGAAGCCTCGCAAGGGATACCAAACCACAGTCCGTGTAAACATAAAGGAACACACCACATTTCATATATATTTCACAAGTTTACATAGCCAAATTTTCACAAAAACTAAAAAGAAGTACAAGAGCCTGGGGCATACCCCGAGGTACAACTGAAGAAAGTAAACAACTAATAAAACTACACTGCTGAAGCTATTCTGCTGGAGGTGCTGACCCTGCACCGCTACGGCGCGGCCCGGAACTGGACGTCGGACGAGAGACGTCCTCCTGGCTCTCACCTGTGGGGGTAGGGGTGAGCCTCTCTAGTCACTGGCTCAGTAGGGAACTCCCCCAAAACCGAGCGAAACAAACACCACGAGTACGAATAGTAAACAGCACCAACAATTAATATAACAGCTAAGCAGGTAAGTAAAGCTGTAAAAGTACTCACCGTCTGCCGACTACGAGAAACAACAATAATAATTAAACGGCAAATCAGTACAGGTGTACAAGCTAAAGTAGAGACAACCAACACGAGCCACGTGAACTGGTTCGCGACACCAGAAATTGACTCGGACAACTAACACAGGTCTACCTCTCAGTCTCGCAGCCACGGACGAAAGGTCCAGCCGCTGCTCCACGTAAAAAGGTCAAGCAACTGTGGAGACCAACTAAACACCACCACCTGCAGACCACACGGTCACAGGCCCATGCCTGGCACCTCCAAAGACCCTGGCCTGGGCTCGCTAGAGTGAGGCACTGGAAAAGGACTAGCTGGGGTCCAGTACGTCTACTAGTGTCCGTACCCCCACCTACGAGCGCGCTACAAGTGACTAAAAACAAACTCAAGTGTCACTGTCCCACTGTCGTCTTTCCCTCAGCCGGACGTACAACTCTAACACAAGAGTGAGGGTGTCCAGGTCAGACGACACAGACCTCGACGGTACAGCACAAGTACCGGGACAAAGCCCCGAGCTAACAGCCTGGCTCACAAAGAACCTGGGACACCCAACTGGAGAGGTAACCACAGTAGGCGTCGTACTAATCGCCACGTACACAGAACCACGTGCACGTCACACACAAATCACGTGAAACCTCACGTAAACCACAAGTAACCACTGGTCCACTACACGTGAACCTAACTGCCTTGCATACACAACGCGCAGTCACCGAAGTAAACAACTAATAGCATACCTTGTATGCTAAACACGTAAACCAAGTACACTCAGTGCACCTCATGCGTCAACACACATGCATTATCGATAATTATTGTACTTAGTCATTTCTGCTCAAATAGAAGTAGGCGGCCACATCGATTGCCGCTTACTGGGAGTCAACGGCAAGGTTCCTGGCCGTTAACCTCCTGGCTGAGAATCTTGGCGGCAAGCGATGTTGACGCCAAGTTCTCCGGCCATAAACCCTGCAGAAACATGCAAATGCAATTCCTTTAGCATGCTAGAACCCAATACAACCCACTAAAACATGCTCTGAACATTAAATAACTCAAACCACCCTTTATCCCGCATGGTGCAACTCTATTCAAACGTGGATTATCATGCTGGTTCAAGTGGTTATGATGTGTTTTAATGTTCCTACGGAGCTAAACGGGTTCGTCCCCTACCTCAGAATAGAATCTCCCACGATCTCCTGGTCCACGCCGAGCCCTCCGCGAGCTCCCACGCGAATTGCACCACGCCGCGACGTTTCCTCGCGTAATTTAGCGATGCCGCGCGTTCTACGATCGTCAACTACTCCTCGGCACCTGTTGGAAGCTTCAGAAACTCTGGGGCGTGAAGCTGGGGCAAGAGGGGAAGAGAGTGAGCTGAGAGAACAACCCTCGGGTGAGCCTATAACCTGTTGAACTGACAGGTTGGCGTCAACCCCCTTGTCGCCAACATCAACCGCCAGCCTAAACGTCCACATCTACTGCCGCTAAGCTCATGATGTAAACGTCCACCAATCTGGACGCCTACCAGTAAACGGCTACCCCTGGCCGCCAACTCAGACAGAACAGCAGCAGGTCCTATTCCATTTCCGGACCAACCTTGCGCTACACCTGGATAAACCACACATCCATACCATGCATTTCACACAACCGACTCACACTGGCCTCACAACGGCCGCCACAACCACAACACCAACGATCCGTATGGATCCGAAAAGCACGCGACGTTACATTACTATCATCTAAAAAGAAAATTTCGACCTCGAAATTCATAACACAATTCAAAGTTAAACAACACAATTCAAAGTTAAACAACTCATACATACACACCTTTACAAGTACTATCATCTAAAAAGAAAATACTCAAACTTATTCAAACAGATAGGGATACCCTTTAGCCATTTCCGCGGCCAGCTCCCAGGTATCCTCACCACCTAACCTATTTTCCCATCTCACTTTAACTAGCTCAATTTCTTTATTTCTCAGCTTCTTTATCTTTCGATCTGTGATCTGCACCGGATACTCTGGCATAGTCATGTCCGGCCTCAGGTCACCACCTTGATATCTAATTATTTGAGCTGGATCTTCAATACATTTTCTCAACATAGAGACATGGAAAATATCATGCACATCTGCAAAATCAGCTGGCAAATCCAGCCTATAAGCTGCTTCCCCAATTCTTTCAATTACCTGGAAAGGTCCCACATACCTTGGACTCAACTTTCCAGACTTGCCAAACCTCATTATACCTTTACTTGGGGAAACTATCAGAAAAACAAAATCTCCCACCTCAAACTGAAGTGGTCTCCTCCGCACATCTGCATAACTTTTCTGCCTACTTTGAGCTGCCTGCAATTTTTCTTTAATAAGCTTCACTACTTCTGTGGTTTGCTGAATCAATTCAGGACCCACTAATTGCCTTTCTCTCACTTCATGCCAATTCAATGGGGTTCTACATGGCCTTCCATATAAAGCTTCATACGGTGCCATCCCAAGACTGGTATGATAACTATTATTGTAGGCAAACTCAACCATTCCCAAATGATGCTCCCAACTACCTCCCCAAACTAAACAACAAGCTCGCAACATATCTTCAATTGTCTGAATAGTCCTTTCAGTCTGACCATCTGTCTGGGGATGATAAGCGGAGCTATACCTCAACTCAGAACCAATTACTTTCTGCAGACTTCTCCAAAAACCAGAAGTAAATCTTGGATTTCTATCAGATACAATAGTCTTTTGAATACCATGCAGTGGAACAATTCTTTCAACATAAATATTTGCCAACCTGTCCACTGTCCAAGACATACTCACTGCCACTAATCTGCACACCTTAGTCAATCTGTCAACAAACACCCATATTCCATTATGCCCTGAACTCGACCATGGTAAACCTGCCACAAAGTCCATTGCGATATCATCCCATTTCCACTGTGTAATAGGTAACGGTTGCAATAGACCTCCAGGCTTCTGATGCTCTGCTTTAATTTGTTGACAGATAGAACATCTTGCCACAAATTCTGCTATTTCTTTCGTCATATGAGGCCACCAAAAATGCTTCCTTAAATCATGGTACATTTTAGTACTACCCGGATGAATAGTGTACCTAGATTTATGAGCCTCTTCCAGAACTCGCTGCTTCACCTCTCTCTCTGCAGGAACAAACAATCTGCCCCGAAGTCTGACTACACAATTATCATCAATAGAAACTCCTTCCATTTTCACAATTTCAGGTAAACCTGCATCTGCTCTCTGAGCTTCAATGATCTGCCAATACAAAGACGGCTCTACTGCACTAGCAGCTAGAATTGCCCGTCGCTGACTGCTGGGCACATATAAGGAGTTCTCTGCTATTTCTTCATACAACTTCCATTCTTTAATCATCCTCAAATTCATATATGCCTTTCTACTCAAGGCATCTGCTACAACATTGGCCTTACCCGGATGGTAAGCCAAACTGAAATCATAATCTTTCAAATATTCAATCCATCTGCGCTGGCGAAGATTCAAATCTTTCTGCGAGAAGATATACTTCAAGCTTTTATGATCTGTAAAAATTTCAAATCTCTCGCCATACAGATAATGCCTCCACATTTTTAAAGAAAATACAACTGCTGCCAATTCTAAATCATGAGTGGGGTAATTCTCCTCTGCTGGCTTCAATTGTCTGGACGCATAGGCTATCACTTTACCATGCTGCATAAGCACTGCTCCAAGACCTCTCCTCGAAGCATCAGTATACAGCACAAAATCACCACTCCCTGCCGGCAATGTCAATATAGGTGCTGATGTAAGTCTTTTCTTCAATTCCATGAAACTTCTCTGACATTCACCGGACCACACAAAAGGCACACCCTTTCTAGTTAATCTAGTCATAGGTGCTGCAATCTTAGAAAAATCTTGAATAAAGCGCCTATAATAACCTGCCAACCCCAGAAAACTTCTAATCTCGGTTATTGTCTTAGGCACTTCCCACCTAGACACAGCTTCCACTTTACTTGGGTCTACTGCTACTCCTTTGGCTGAAATAACATGACCCAAAAATTAATTTCCTTTAACCAGAATTCACACTTACTAAATTTAGCAAACAGCTGGTTATCTCTTAACAACTGCAAGGTAAACCTCAAATGAGCTGCATGCTCCTCTTCAGATGCTGAATAAATTAGAATATCATCAATAAAGACCACAATAAATTGATCTAAATATGGATGAAAATTTCTATTCATCAGATCCATAAAACCTACAGGAGCATTAGTCAACCCAAAAGGCATTACCACAAACTCATAGTGACCGTATCTGGTTCTGAATGCTGTCTTATCTATATCCTCCTCTTTGATTCTCAATTGATGGTACCCGGACCTCAAATCAATCTTAGAAAACACCTTTGCTGATTGCAATTGATCAAATAAATCATCTATCCTCGGCAACGGGTACTTATTCTTGATGGTCACATCATTCAATTTTCTATAATCAATGCACATCCGAAAACTTCCATCTTTCTTTTTCACAAATAAAACCGGCGCTCCCCACGGGGAATGACTCGGTCTAATAAAACATTTCTGCAACAATTCTTCTAATTGCTTTTTCAATTCTTTAAGTTCTGCTGGTGCCATCCGATATGGGGCTTTAGAAATCGGCATGGTACCTGGCAGCAACTCAATAGAAAAGTCCACCTCTCTGTGTGGAGCTAAACCAGGCAAATCTTCCGGAAAAACATCAGCAAATTCCCTAACCACGGGAACTGCTTCCATTGGCTGACTGGCTTCTACCAAACTTACTGAAGCTAAATAAGCCACACACCCATCATTTATCAACTTTCTAGCTTTAATTGCAGAAATTAGAAACTTGGAGGTATAAAAAGGCATACCTTGATATTCAAACACTGCACCATTAGGATGACAAAATCTGATCCTTTTCTTTCTGCAATCTAACATTGCTCCATACATCTCAAGCCAATCCATACCCAAAATAATATCATAATCTGACAACTGCAGGGCATACAACCGACCCGGCATCTGGTTCCCTTCAATCATAACAGGAGCTTCATCTATATAGCTCGAAGTGAGTAAGAACTCACCTGAAGGAACCTCCACCACTAACTCACAAGACTTCTCTTCTAAAGGATGAGCTATGCAATCCAGAAATTCTTCGGAAATAAAAGAATGAGAGGCACCCGAATCAAATAAGACTGTTGCTGAATATTCATAAAGAGGTAAAATACCTTCTATCATATTTGACGCCTCTGCCTGGGCTCGGGTGATAGCCATAACCCGGCCTCTCCCTCGC
Source organism: Colocasia esculenta (assembly GCA_014218235.1). NCBI lineage: Eukaryota > Viridiplantae > Streptophyta > Magnoliopsida > Alismatales > Araceae > Colocasia > Colocasia esculenta. The sequence continues at coordinate 126,035,441 of CM024757.1, forward strand.
TGCTGCGGTGCTCCTCTGCCACGACCTGCCTGTGGCTTCTGGCACTGCTGAGGCTGCTGCTGCTGCACACCTCTGCCATACCCATACTCTCTTGCATACGGACAATTGCGAATCAGATGTCCCGAATCAGATGTCCCCACGAAAAGGTTCAAAATGTGTTAAATCCTATGGGCATTACGATGAAATCCTAGAGGTGGACAAGTACCACTGATTAGGGTGGAGAGTTCTTGTGACGGATTGCCTCGGTCAAGCCCGTTAGACCGATAACGTACTTGATCCGAGTCCGCCTCCCGTGAACGGGCCGAAGCCTCGCAAGGGATACCAAACCACAGTCCGTGTAAACATAAAGGAACACACCACATTTCATATATATTTCACAAGTTTACATAGCCAAATTTTCACAAAAACTAAAAGAAGTACAAGAGCTTGGGGCATACCCCGAGGTACAACTGAAGAAAGTAAACAACTAATAAAACTACACTGCTGAAGCTATTCTTCTGGAGGTGCTGACCCTGCACCGCTACGGCGCGGCCCGGAACTGGACGTCGGACGAGAGACGTCCTCCTGGCTCTCACCTGTGGGGGTAGGGGTGAGCCTCTCTAGTCACTGGCTCAGTAGGGAACTCCCCCAAAACCGAGCGAAACAAACACCACGAGTACGAATAGTAAACAACACCAATAATTAATATAACAGCTAAGCAGGTAAGTAAAGCTGTAAAAGTACTCACCGTCTGCCGACTACGAGAAACAACAATAATAATTAAACGGCAAACCAGTACAGGTGTACAAGCTAAAGTATAGACAGCCAACACGAGCCACGTGAACTGGTTCGCGACACCAGAAACTGACTCGGACAACTAACACAGGTCTACCTCTCAGTCTCGCAGCCACGGACGAAAGGTCCAGCTGCTGCTCCACGTAAAAAGGTCAAGCAACTGTGGAGACCAACTAAACACCACCACCTGCAGACCACACGGTCACATGCCCATGCCTGGCACCTCCAGAGACCCTGGCCTGGGCTCGCTAGAGTGAGGCACTGGAAAAGGACTAGCTGGGGTCCAGTACGTCTACTGGTGTCCGTACCCCCAACTACGAGTGCGCTACAAGTGACTAAAAACAAACTCAAGTGTCACTGTCCCACTGTCGTCTTTCCCTCAGCCGGACGTACAACTCTAACACAAGAGTGAGGGTGTCCAGGTCAGACGACGCAGACCTCGACGGTACAGCACAAGTACCGGGACAAAGCCCCGAGCTAACAGCCTGGCTCACAAAGAACCTGGGGCACCCAACTGGAGAGGTAACCACAGTAGGCGTCGTACTAATCGCCACGTACACAGAACCACGTGCACGTCACACACAAATCACGTAAAACCTCACGTAAACCACAAGTAACCACTGGTCCACTACACGTGAACCTAACTGCCTTGCGTACACAACGTGCAGTCACCGAAGTAAACAACTAACAGCATACCTTGTATGCTAAACACGTAAACCAAGTACACTCAGTGCACCTCATGCGTCAACACATATGCATTATCGATAATTATTGTACTTAGTCATTTCTGCTCAAATAGAAGTAGGCGGCCACATCGATTGCCGCTTACTGGGAGTCAACGGCAAGGTTCCTAGCCGTTAACCTCCTGGCTGAGAATCTTGGCGGCAAGCGATGTTGACACCAAGTTCTCCAGCCATAAACCCTGCAGAAACCCTAATCCGGCTCTACGGATTTTCTAACTGTTCTAACTACTGAGAAACATGCAAATGCAATTCCTTTAGCATGCTAGAACCCAATACAACCCACTAAAACATGCTCTGAACATTAAATAACTCAAACCACCCTTTATCCCGCATGGTGCAACTCTATTCAAACGTGGATTATCATGCTGGTTCAAGTGGTTATGATGTGTTTTAATGTTCCTACGGAGCTAAACGGGTTCGTCCCCTACCTCAGAATAGAATCTCCCACGATCTCCTGGTCCACGCCGAGCCCTCCGCGAGCTCCCACGCGAATTGCACCACGCCGCGATGTTTCCTCGCGTAATTTAGCGATGCCGCGCGTTCTACGATCGTCCAACTACTCCTCGGCACCTGTTGGAAGCTTCAGAAACTCTGGGGCGTGAAGCTGGGGCAAGAGGGGAAGAGAGTGAGCTGAGAGAACAGCCCTCGGGTGAGCCTATAACCTGTTGAATTGACAGGTTGGCGTCAACCCCCTTGTCGCCAACATCAACCGCCAGCCTAAACGTCCACATATACTGCCGCTAAGCTCATGATGTAAACGTCCACCAATCTGGACGCCTACCAGTAAACGGCTACCCCTGGCCGCCAACTCAGATAGAACAGCAGCAGGTCCTATTCCATTTCCGGACCAACCTTGCGCTGCACCTGGACAAACCACACATCCATACCATGCATTTCACACAACCGACTCACACTGGCCTCACAACGGCCGCCACAACCACAACACCCACGATCCGTATGGATCCGAAATGCACGCGACGTTACAGTTCTTCTTCCGGTCTGCGCAGTCCAAGAGTCGTCACTGTGTTGCCTAGGTGGCGTCTATGTGTTATGTGTATGTGATGTGTCCTTCTAATGGTGGTTTGGACTATGTGTCACGACATCTAATGTGAAATGTAAATGTGAATATGTGTAAATTGTGTAGTGTGAACATGTATATGTGTGTAATGTGTAAATGTGTGACCATGTGATATAAGTGTGTTAGAGTGAAAATTTGTAATTCATGTTATGAAATTATTAAGTTCATGTCAAAACAACAACCTTCATATGTTTATAATGATGCCTTACATGTACAAGAATGTGTAGAAACCATGTTAGGAGTTCTTCTTTTAGATGTGTGTGAGATTCCATGCTTAGATGGCTACCCGGTTAGCTTAAATGTAAAATGTTAGCTCTCATGTGAAGGGATGAGTAGAAAGCTTGTGATAGGTATTTGGTTTTGAGATGGCATGAATCATATATCATGTGTTGTGAAGTTGTAGAAATACCATGATAGGTTGTTATTTTATTGTCTCAACCATGTTATATGTTTGATTTAATGAATTTGAGAGTAGAACTTACTTGTGATATATGCATGTGTGACGTGTATGGAGTTTACTTGCTGAGTCTTTTAGACTCATTCCTAGCTTCGGCGTACAGGTTTAGCTTGTGACCCCACTCCTTTGGAGGAGACCGAGGAGAGCGACTCCGAGCGAGGAGAGTAGCTATGTGGAGTCACCATAATTGTACTTGCTTTCATAGTATGTAATTGAGGCATTCTAATTGAAATATTATGAAATTGTGGACAAGCATTGTATTTTGGGAATTAATTTTTATTATGTGGACATTAGCTCTTTAATTCGCTATATTGATCAGGTATGGTTAAATGTGGATGATGAAATAAAAGATAGTAGTTCTTTTCTTCCGCTACTCTGTATTTATATTTGTGTACATCTCGATCATATGTTAGTGTTGGGTAAATGTCCGACTGTGACGAGACTCACTATACCCACGTGGATTGGTATAATCATACTGGTATAATTATGAGGGTCGTCGCAATGTTTGACTTGAATAAAGCATGTTGAAACTCTATCTATTTTCAATATCCTAATTATTGTAAGTACCCATGTATGTCTAAATCAATTTGTAACTTGTTTCAGGATTTTTTATCGACTACAATTAGTTATGAATTTTTGAAGCAACCAGTGTCAAAACAAGTTTAGTTGGCCCACAACTCGAGGCTCTACCCTTTTCCCGCTCGAACTCAAGTTCAGAACCTGAGAACACGATGGCCCGATAGATCGCGTTCTCAGGGCCGTCGCGACACAGGTACCTGTCGTGATCTGATCACGATAGGGAACCCTGTCGTGTTCTGGCCGCCTGACCGAACGACCCATCGTGATCTTCATAAGACTCTATCGCGATCTTCCTGCCTGTTCAGACATGCCCGTCGCGATCCTTACAACCCCTGTCGTGTTTTGCCTGAACCCCGTCGTGACACTTACAAGGGTAAGTCGCGTTCTGGCTTTTTACAGAAGAAACCCACTTCTTTGCAAGATCTATTGTTATACAGTCACCCCCATGTCTTATTAACTGTCATGTACATAAAAAAAATGAAGTTTGTAAATATTGAATATATTTCAATTAATTCAAGTTAATCACATGATCTATCTTGTCCTTGATTTTCTCTTACACTTGCACTCACTTTGAACTTTCCTATATGGCTTAACTTGGCATGAAAATTGTCAGATATACATCTAGCATTACATTTCAATTATATATATTAATTACCCTATTTTAAATGAACATGTCTATGTTCACTTGCGTTGTTTTGGGAATACCATTATCGACGCTCCACTGTTCTAGAATTCTTATAGAACGTCAAGCACTTGTTTCTATATACACACTCTCTTGACTTGGACGAACTCTCCGTCAGATACTCCTTCTGCTGGACTAGTGAGTCTTTGTTCAAGGCCTCCGTAAGTCTCCTCTGTCCATGGGTTCCCACATGGTCGACGAGCTGGTTGTACCCTAACACCTATGATACTCTCTAGGGATCAGTAAGATCCGTACGGCCTTAGATTGTTCTCTCTCTTATCTTGAAGCACGCCGGACCTCTGGACCTGTGCATAACAAGGCCAGCGGAAGGGTTGTGTATTTCACCTGACTACCAACACCGTACGCGCGTGTTGTACAACTGCTACTATCACCCATTACTCGACGTTTCATGTGCAATGACCATAAGATCTCATCTATATTCTACTCGCTCATCTATCCGCGTTCACTTTACTATCTTGTCTCTCTCGTCTATTCATCTAGTCTTCTCTTGGTACCCTTTGGGCTATGTGGCTCCTACATGTTTTGTACTGTTCATGACTGTCTAGCGCTAAAATGGGTCTTGTGACTCTACTGACTTGAATGCATACTGTTCAAGGCACAGAGAGTGTTCGAGGGGCTCCAATCTAGTCTTGGGGGCAGAGAGCCAACCAAAAATACCTACAGGGGCTATAGATGGTGTTCTGCATTGCACCGGTTCTGACTGACTGTTTTAAATTCGCTAGACATCTGACTGTTACACTGTTACTATTAGTCTGTTGATTCAGACATACTGCACTGTTACTGTACTGCCTCTGACTGTTACTGAACTGTTATTGAGCGACTACTGTCGTACTCTCTACTTGCTTGATACTCGCTCTCTTGAATTATTCTCGGCTATCTACGGATAACCAAAGTGCAATTACTATTTCGATTGATGAAAGTTAATCATATGTGCTATACTATTTTGATTGATGAGAATCAATCAATATGCAATTTACTCTTTACATGACTATCTACTATATCTCTTCTTGCTATACTTGTCGCTTGCTATTTCTTGACAATGACATTACTTGCTATTACATGATTTGACTTTAATCATCGTGTTATACTTGATTCATCTGCTATTTGAACCATGCTACTTGTGCTATTACTTTCTCAACTTTACATGACTCGCACTATCATTAGTTACTCTACCATTTAATGCATTAATTACTTAAAGTCTGCTTGACTATTGAGATTTAAGTCCTAGTGGGCGTTATCGCTCACCCTTCGTCATTGGTTAATTGTGTCTCAGGTAAGTCAGACCATGACGTTATACATACCAATGGGACGAGACCAGAGTGATGAGTGACCTAGAGTCAAATGACGAAGCTACCCTAGCACCATTGAAGTCTAGTAGTTATTGCTTTAGATTTTTTTTCAATGTAATGATGTCATTGAGCCCTATGTATTGGCTCCGAATTAGTGATTGTAATGGTCTTAGTGATTTTTGTAAGTACACATTTTAATAAATACCGTGACACATAGCCCAAACCACCTTTAGAAGGACACACACTAATCACATCACACACATCTATCACCTAGGCGTTACAGTGATAAATCTTAGTTACTGCGCATAACCGGGAGAAGCACTCTCCACCCTAACCAGCGGTACTTGTCCCCTCCAGGATTTAATCCCAATGCCCATGGGATATCACACACTATGAACCTTCCCATGGGGACTTTACCACAGTACAGTTGCACAGCCCTCTAAGGTAGCAGTGTCACCCATTGGCACATTTACACATTTGTCTAAATTGTTAACACACATAATGTAAATTTTTAACACATCCATTTCATGCTCACACATTTACATACTTCAGTATTACCTAGTATGATACTACTATTCTCAGTATTAAACAGATTCAAAACAAGCATAATCATGTTGAAATTAGTAGATTTTAATACTAATCATATTAACATGCATTAATTTATCAATATCTCACATAAAATCGACACATATAGCTACTGTCATCATTTCAGCACAAACATTTAACCAAAAACATATCACAGGTTAACCATCATGCATACCAAATTTCACATTCTTCTGAATTACACACTAATTATGAAAATTATAACAGTGGTATTATTCAAGATAAAAATAGTCAAATTAGCATGGTTTTTCATTATTCAGACCCATAGTTCAGTATACACATGTATTCTAATAGTTCTAAACATATACCAATTTCTAGGAAATTTACTGTTTTTACACTATTTATCTGAATTTCTATATTAATAAAGCATGCTTACTATTTTACCATTCAGAAAATGTACTAATTTACACAGATATCAGAAATTTCCCAAATTTCTACAGCATGAACTAAAACCCATAAACACTGCACAAAATTTTTATGACACTTGGATTCCACACAAATTGCATAAACGAAATTTTATAAGATTAAAACATGTCAACCAACATTCTAGAAATTCTAGTAATTGAAGTATTCCACCAAAATTCATAAAATCTCACAACATACTCCAACATAGATATTTACATATCATATAAAATTTACCATATATCCTCATGCGAAAAATCTCAAAAATTAGAGCATATAGGTCAAATATGCACACTATTGCAGTCTGGCGAACTTGACGACATGCAGGTGACCGTTTATAAGGTTAACGGCAACAAAGAGTGCCACCAACTGAAGATCTTAACGGCAAGAGATCCTGCCGTTAAATTCCTGTCTGTGCAAAACACAGACTGCTCGCAAGAACTTGGTGAAATTGGGGTTCCAGGACATAAATAAAAATCCAGAAAATTACATAGGACTTACTAGACGCATGTTGGAATGATGTGAAAGGGTTACTTGCCTCTTGGAAAATCAGCAAGAAACGATTTAAGCCATAGAAGCCCTCCTCAGCCAGAGCCAAAGAGTCCTCAAAACTCCCTCGATCCGAGTTCTGTGTTGATCTCCTCTGCACACCAGTGTGGGGAAGTCATTCCTGAATGTTCAAAGCCCTCTCCAGTCGTTGTAGAATGCCGGATGAAGCCTCCAGTCGCCGGATCAAGGGGTTCCAAAATCAGGTTTCGCACAGAAGATAGGGTTTTTGATAAAGGAGTCAAAAGGGTAAGATCTGTCCAGAGATGGGGTGTTTTATAGAGCTAGGGTTGGAGACGTAATTGGGTAAGGCTGGGTTACCGTTGGAGAACGGTTACCATAACAAGGGGCGAAGATTTCTGGGGCGTTTCCGGATCTGAAGATGCAACAGATCTGGGAGGTTAATGTCAACATCACAGGCCTCCAATTCTGAGTTGGCGTCCATCGATGTGGCCATTGACTCATCATCGACGTCAACTCATGTTGACGCCAACAGGTCGTCAAGGCAGAACTTAAAGTACAGAAAACCTTATACATATACATATACCATACAACTATACATGTAATTTACAATGCATACCTTAAGTAATACTTATTCATGCAATGTAATTGAATAAATAATGTGCATAATACAAATATACATTATATATACATATATACATAAGAAATCACCCAAAGATGAAAATCAAGGGCCTTACACCCTCTCCCCCTTAAAGAAACTTCGTCCTCGAAGTTAGACCTATGCTATTCAAACAACTGAGGATATTTCTTCTTCATTGCATCCTCAAGCTCCCAAGTAGCCTCCTCTCGCGAGAAGTTACGCCATAAGACTTTCGCCGACGCAATACTCTTATTCCGGAGATGCTAAACCTTCCGGTCAAGAATAGCTACTGGTTGCTCCACATAAGAAAGATCTGGCTGGATCTCCACTGGCTCGTGGCTAATAACATGAGATGGGTCTCTGACATACCTTCTGAGTATAGATACGTGGAAAACAGGATGAACACTAGGTAATGCTGGAGGTAAAGCTAGCCCATATGCCACGTTGCCCAATCGTCTGAGAATCTCATACGGGCCAATGAATCTTGACTTAGCTTACTATGCCTGCCAAATCTAATTACACCACGAGTAGGCGAAATCTTCAAAAAGACATGCTTACCTACCTCGAACTCCAAATCTTTCCTCCTGTTGTCGGCATAAGTCTTCTGCCTATCCTGTGCCGCAACAAGCCTCTTCCTAATCAACTGGAGCTTATCCAAAGTCTCTTGAACTAACTCCGGACCAATCAGCTGCCTATCACCAGTCTCCTCCGAACATAAAGGAGATCTACAACGCCTCAAATGGAACCATACCAATACTCGCATGGAAACTATTGTTATATGTGAACTACAAAAGAGGTAAATGGTGTTCCCAATCATCCTTCCAATCCAAAACACACGCCCTCAACATATCCTCGAGCGTCTGGATAGTACGCTCGGACTGTCCATCTGTCTGGGGATGGAACGCCGAACTAAGCTTCAACTCCGAACATAACACATCCTGAAGACCCTTCCACAGCCTCGAAGTAAATCTCAGATCTCGATCCGAAATGATCGACTTCGAGACACCATGCAATCTAATAATGCTACTAATATACAATCTAGCTAAACTCTCTACTGACTGCTTCTTCTTCATGGGCAAGAAATGCGCATTCTTCGAGAATCTATCTATCACTACCCAAATCGAGTCATTACCCCGTCTAGATCGAGGCAAACCCGTAACAAAATCCATGGTGACAACTTCCCACTTCCATACTGGAATCTACATCTTCTTCATAAGCCCAGATGGTTACTGCCGCTCCGCCTTTACTTTCTGGCATATAAGACATCTAGACACATACTCCGCTACATCCTTCTTCATGCCAGACCACCAAAAAGATCTCTTCAAATCCTGGTACATCTTAGTGTTACCCGGATGAATAGAGAATCTAGACCTATGAGCCTTCGCTAAAACATGCTCACGGACATCCACGATGTCTGGAACACAAACACGGTGATGGAATCTAATCACACCATCCTCATCACGAGTAATGCCTGCCTTGCCCACTAACTCTTGGAGTCTAGGGTCGGCTTTTTGCTGCTCGATCACCTCATCCAACACCGAAGACCTAATGGACAACTGAGCTACAAAAGCCTGGCACAATGATGACTCTAACTCAGTCGTCGCACACGCCGCATCCTCCAACATCTTCCAATTCTGCTGGAGCGATGACCTCTTCCTACTAAGGGCATCTGCTACAACGTTCGCCTTTCCAGGATGATACTGGAGGTCAAAGTCATAGTCCTTCAGGAACTCAATCCACCTTCTCTGCCTAAGGTTTAATTCCTTCTAAGAGAAAAGATACTTTAGACTCTTGTGGTCAGTGAACACCTCAAATCTGACACCATAAAGATAGTGTCTCCAAATCTTCAGTGCATGCACCACTGCCGCAAGCTCCAAATCATGAGTCGGATAGTTTCGCTCATGCTCCTTCAATTGGCGAGAAGCATATGCTACTACCCTTCCTTGCTGCATTAATACACAGCCAAGGCCAATCCGAGATGCATCCGTGTAGATAGCAAAACCCTCTACACCGCTCAACAAAACTAATACAGGAGCCGATGTGAGCTTAGTCATCAATAATTGAAAACTACTCTCACACTCCTCAGACCAGACAAACTTTACTCCCTTCCTGGTTAGCTGAGTCAATGGTGCGGCAATGGATGAATATCCCTTAATGAATCGCCGATAATAACCCGCCAGACCAAGAAAACTCCTAATCTCCGAAGGAGTCTTGGGAATCTCCCAATTTATAACAGCCTGGACCTTTGCTGAATCAACTGCTACACCAGCACCGAAGATAATATGCCCAAGGAAATGAACCTCGTGCAACCAAAAATCGCACTTGCTGAATTTTGCATACAGCTTGTGCTCACGGAGAACCTCTAACACTACCCTCAAATGCTGACGATGTGTGGCCGCATCCGGAGAGTATACCAACACGTCATCAATAAAAACTACGATGAAACTATCTAGGTATGGTCTGAACACCCTGTTCATGAGATCCATGAACGCTGCCGGGGCGTTGGTCAAACCAAAAGGAAGAACCAAAAACTCATAATGTCCATAAGGGGTTCTAAAAGCCGTCTTGAACACATCCTTACTCCTAATCCTCAACTGATGATAACTAGACCGCAAATCAATCTTAGAAAAGACTGATGCATCTTGTAGCTGGTCAAACAATCATCAATCCGAGGTAAGGGATACCTATTCTTCACCGTCACTTGGTTTAGCTTTCTATAATCAATGCAAAACCTAAGTGACCTATTCTTCTTCTTCACGAATAAGATAGGTGCGCCCCAAGGGGAAAAACTAGGGCGAATGAATCCCTTATCTAACAAATCCTGCAATTGCTTCCTTAGCTCAGCTAATTTTGCAGGTGCCATCCGATAAGGTGCCTTCGAGATAGGAGTGGTGCCTGGAAGCAACTCTAGAGTGAACTCTATCTCTCTAGCTGGTGGCAATCTAGATAAATCATCAGGAAAAACATCTGGAAACTCCCACACTACATCAATCTCCGCAAGAGTGGGTGACTCATCAGCCTTGGGTACTAATACCATGCTGGCAAGAAAAGCGTCACAACCCTTGTTCACCATTCTTATTGCCCTCATGGCAGAGATGACAAACTTCCCCGCTAAGTTCCTCGGCAAAGGATGAGAAAATTCATCCTCACCAGGAATACAAAAAACAATCTTCTTTCCACGACAATCTACTAGTGCATAGTGCTCCTCTAGCCAATCCAGACCAAGAATAGCATCATAGTCCTTCATCTTTTGCAAGAAGAAACACCCTTCTAGGACTCTATCCTCAATGCACACCGGTAAAGACGGAATACACTTCCTAGTCGATACCGTACCCGCGGGTGTGTGCACAGACAAAGGGACTTCTAAATCCTCAGACTCTATTCCTGACTCTAAGGCTAACTGCCTAGCAAAATGCTCGGAAATGAATGAGTGGGTAGCACCCGTATCGAACAAAACCCGAGCATGCACACCTAAGAACAAAACTGTACCTTCGGTAACATGCTCCGCCTGCTCGGCATCCTCATGAGCTAATGCAAACACTCGAGCTGGAGCTCGAGGTCTCCCTGGTCATCCTGTCGCTGGTGCTGCTGCTGGGGCTGGTGCCGCTCCACGCTGACCTCCCTGCTGTAGTCTGGGGCAATCCTTGATCCTATGCTCACTGCTCCCGCACTTCAAACACTTCCCCACCAACTTCCAACATTTCGTACCACCATGTGCCCTCCCGCAATGAGGACACTCCTTCTGGCCACTAGGGGAACGCTGAGAAGGTACCTGGCTGCTTCCCGATGCCACGGGATGCTGCGGTGACTGAAAAGCCGCCTTCTTCCTCTCCTGCCTCTGGAAAGGAGCTGCAGGCCTCTTCTAAGAAGCCTTCTTCTCCTCCAAATACTGCTGCATCTCTCCCTCCTGCCGACACGCTACGCTGAGCGCCACGTCGAGGGTACGATGGTCGAAAGCTACCAACCTCGTCCTCAGTGATGGCCTCAGTCCCATCACAACTTCTTCGCCTTCTTGCGCTCATTAGCTACAATATGAGGGGCATACTTTGATAGTTCAACAAATCTGGCCTCGTACTCCAGCACAGTCATGGAGCCCTGAGTCAAAGAGAGGAACTCCTACTCCATCTTGTCTTGGATGTGCTCCAGAACAAACATGGCTCGAAGAGTCTCATGAACTCGTCCCAACCAATCTCCACAGCACCATCCTCGAACCTGGTACGTAACAACGAGGACCACCACACGTTGGCTCGCTCCTTCCAAAACCACCCATAAGGACTAACCAACATAATCTATACTTAAAGAAATAACCACCGAATTAATTTACACATACATGTAGCATATAGGTGGCTAAAGTGACCTTGTCATCCTCAGCGCACCTAATAGCCCGGAAGATCTTCTCTATCTCCCTCATCTAGCTCTCAGCAAGTAACGGGTCGCTCTCCCCCTTAAAAGAGGGTGGCGACATCCTCTTGAACCGTTCCATGATGGAGGGTCCACCATGGTCCTGAGCCTGGGGAACTGACACTTGAGCCTGCCACGGAAAACATCATAAGCAACACATATAGCATAGCATATAATCAAGTAAACAGACTACTCTGTCTATCATTCTAACCTGAGCCTGCATCTGCATGGCCTGCACTAAACCCTATCATTCTAACCTGAGCCTGCAGTGCAGCCTGGGTGTGGGCCTGCGTTTGCATGGCCTGCACTAAACCCTGCATGAACACTCCATAACCTACTGGTGGCGGTGGGGGAAGCACAGGACCCTGGGGTGCTGGAGCCTGCTACTCACCCTGATCCTCACACCGTGGCTCATCTCTCCTCTGCTCACCCTTACGAGAAGGAACACCACGCCTACCACGTGAAGCCATACCCTGCAAAATGATTTAATCACAATTTAGAACTAGACTATCTAATTTCTAACTATTTATATGTGGACAATCTACACAGACTTAGCATATAATGAGGATGATGGTATATGCATATTTATGTGCAATTTCAGCCTGTGTCTCTGATACCAATCTCTGTAACGACCCTCCTTATACCGGTACGGTTACACCAACCTACATCGGTATAATGAACGCCGCTACAGTGGGACATTTACCCAACAATTGTACAATTAGGCTAAAACATACACAAATATATATCACATGACAACGGAAATGAAATAATTGGAAAGTAGCTCTTATTCCATCATTATCATTTATACACAGTCTATTTAGAAAAGGAAAGTAAATACTTCATAACTGAGAAATTTCAATTATTACATTGTCCACATAAGACTATGTAGAGTCTTTTATTACATACTATGAAAGAAGAAAATACAATGTTGAATCCAAGACAAAAGTCTCCTACTCCCGCTCCGAGTCGCTCCTAACGATCTCCTCGGAAGAAGTAGAAATGTAAGGCCCTCTAATTTCCGTTGCATTATTTGCATTTAGGTGTGTATGTTTGTATTTGTGTATGTATGTACATATTTACGTACGCATTAATTAGTATAATTACATATGCATGTGTTTATAATAAGCATAAATAATGTATATATTGCATGATGATAGTGTGGATATAATACCATATACATATCGCATGTATATATGCTTGGTATGCATGGTTTTCTGCATAATTTAAAGTTCTGGCCGAAGGTCACCTTGGCGTCAAGCCCAGGCCGTTTAGCTGGTGTCAGCGTCCAGACCTGGACGCCAACACTCATCCCGGCGTCCAGCGATATGGACGCCAATTTCTCTGACCTGCATGTGTCGCAGAGCCAGAAAATCCGGGAGCAAGGTATGGCCTCCATTGGGGGGATGTCCCCCAACGGCTCTCAGGTTGTCAAATCGGTATGGTGAGTGGGTGAGGGGCTCCCCTTAGGTCTGAACCCAATTTGGTCTCTCCCACTCCTCACTTCACCTTGCAAGAGGAGAAATAGAAGAAGAAAAACCTTAGGAGTGAACTGTGAGAAAACCCCACCTTGGCACCCTCAAATCCGACCCTCTTGGAGCTTGATCTGAAGATCTTCCCCGACAAGGAGCTAGCTGGAGCAAAGGAGAAGGCTTCCCATCGCCCCCTTGCTGTGGAGCTCGTCCAAGAACCCGGAGGAAGGTGATCTTGGAGGGAGTTCTGCAACTTTCTTGGGACTACCCAAGGAGGTCTTCACCAAGCCCTAAATCCCTTGGAAGAATTTTATAAAGGCAAGTGACCTATCCTCGATGTCCCCTTATGAGTCTAGGTTGGTTTTGTGAATTTTATGGATTTTTCCTCGAGTCCTAGACCCTCCTATTCACCCAAGATTCAGAGCTCGGGTCTGTGTTTCTGCACAGACCTGGTTCGACGGCAAGGTCCCTGGACGTCCAGATCATCCTTGGCGTCCATCGACCATGCCGCTGACCCTGAGTCAGCGGCCAGAGACCGCCGTCGAGTTCTTCTGGACAGAACAGTGAGCTGTTCTGTCCCTCTTATACATTAATTTCGGTATGTTTTACGTGATGTGGATATATGATAACCCTTATACTCTATGTATATTGTGCATTGTGGTGTGTGGATGAATGTGGTGTGATGGTGAATGTGGGATAATGTTATCTTTTAAACTTGTGAGCATGACTTGTAGATAATCTTGCAAATCCTTGTTCATGATTTGAATTAGTATGAATGCCTTGGTTTTAGTCTAATCATGAGGATCAGTGGGTTAGCATATGTGTTTGAAAATTTTGGTAATTTATCCATGCTTGTGTAATTTGCAAATAAATTTGGTTCGGTAAAATAAAAGCATGCAAGAATGGGTTGTAGGGTTCAATCCATAGACGTATGAATTAGGGAAATTTTGTGTTCTCAGTTCATGCATATGTGAATAGCTTATGTTTAAACAGCAAGTGGCTAATTTGCAAAATGTGTTAGACCCATGTTAACTTAAGTTGTTAATAGCATGCTAATTAGGCTTTTTATTTTATGTAAATCCTATTTAGCTCAGAAAAATCTGAAAATTTGAGGGTTTGACTTTGAACCCGAAAACAGCATGTGGTTAAAATTTCAGGTCATTTGGATCAATAAATAAAAAGTTATGTGTTTTCTTGTGAAATGTGATAATTCGTGCATATGATTGTAATGTGATTAGATTTTGTTTAAACCCAGCATGATTAGTGTGTTTACTGTGTATTAAACCTTGAAATTTTGTAGTACCATGTTAGAAAAAATAGAGGTATTCATGTGAGTGAGAAAGTAAATGAGATGAAGTGTTATGTGTAAAACCAAGTGTAAAACGATAAATATATAAATGTGTAACTGTGCCAATGTGACACTGCTTCTGTAGAGGGCAGTGGAGCTGTATCAGGGAAAAGTCCCCCTGAGAAAGTTCAATGTGTTAAGTGACACTAAGGGCATTAGGGGGAAATCCTGGAGGTGGACAAGTACCACTGGTTAGGGTGGAGACTTGTTCTCCCGGTCTGCGCAGTCCAAGAGTCGCCATTGAAATGCCTAGATGGCGTCTATGTGTAATGAGATGTGTATATGTCCTTCTTTGGTGGTTTGGACTATGTGTCACGGCACCTAAAAATGTGTAAAGTATAATGTGAAATGTTTATGTGACCATGTGTAAATGAGTAAGTGACATGTGAATGTGTATGTGTAAAGTGTAACCATGTGAAAAGAGGAAACTAGTGTAAAGAAAAATGTGAAATTCTAGATGTGTAAATGCGTTATTGAAACCCATGTGAGACTAAATCTGAAACCATGTGAATTCAGAAAATGCATGTTATTATTCTTATGTTTATGTGTGCAAAAATGTTTAGAGTCCATGTTAGGGACAACTAATGAATATGTGTGCAAATAGCATGATAGATTGTTTATATGATATGTTTTAAGCAACGTTGTAGCTCTCATGTGTAGATTTATAGCCATTGAATCAAGTGAAATCAGCAACCTAAAGCATGTGAAAATGTTATGTTTGTACTTAAGAACATGTGGAATCCATGCTAGTTGTGTTTCCCGTCCATGTATGTAAAAGTTCATGTTGATAGCTCTCATGTTTGATTCTTTAAAGATTAAAGTTTCATGAGTAAATTGAATAGAGACCATGTGATAGGTGAAGTTTATTTTAGAAATCTGAAAGCATGAGTTATGTATAAAATTGTAAAATGTTCATGATAGGTTGAAAACTTGAAATGACTAGCATGCTATGTGTTGCTAATTGTAATGTGCATGTAGAAACCACTAGGACTTCGAAGTGTACATCATGAGTAGTGTTGCTTGCTGAGTCCTTGGACTCACTCCTTGCTTCGGCGTACAGGTATAGTTGGTGACCCAGTACCTTTGGAGGAGGCAGCAGAGATGGACTCCGAGCGTGGAGACTAGCTAGTTTTTGGAGTTCTTGAGATTTGTGTATTTCATAGTATGTACTTGGAACATTGTATTAGAATTATTATGAAAGGAATGTATTATGTGGACATTTTGTAATTCTATTTCAGCAATTTAAATTATGTGAGCTCTTAGTTCCTCATTGTTAATTGCGAAAATTCATGTATGGTTAATGTGGATGATGAATGAATGGAGATAGTTCTCTTTTACTTCCACTACTCTGTTGTATATTCGTGTGTATCTCAACTGTATGTATCGTTTGGGTAAATGTCCCATTGTGGCAGCACTTGTTATACCGACGTGGGTTGGTATAACCGTACCGGTATAATGAGGGCCGTCACAAGAAATGTCTGCACTTGTACGTCGAAGCAAGAATGAGTCCAGAAGAACTCAACAAGTAATTCCAAACACACTAAACATACATACATCACCTGACCTTACACATTCGCATGCTACTCCATTATCATATAAAGCATGGACTTGATAAAAGTTTCAAGAAAAATGTAAACATGATTTCTACACATGCCACACATGATAAATGACACAACAATTTTTACAATGATTTAAACCTATCACATGCTTTCTACATATTTTTCAATATACTAAACTAAGTCTCATTTAATCACATTTGTATTCTAAGACTATAACCCTTTTTAATCATGGAGTTAACACATTTTACAAAATACATTCCTAGCATGGATAACACATCTATACACATGAATAGCATGTTGTTCTTGATATGGATATATTACATTCATATAAGGAATTATCAATTTACATTCTATTCCATTGATTTATAATCTTACATGATCATTTACACAATTACACAATTTACACATTCACTTTTCACATAACCACAAGTTCACATTTTAATAAATACCGTGACACATAGCCCAAACCACCTTTAGAAGGACACACACTAATCACATCGCACACATCTATCACTTAGGCGTTACAGTGATAAATCTTAGTTACTGCGCACAACCGGGAGAAGCACTCTCCACCCTAACCAGCGGTACTTGTCCGCCTCCAGGATTTAATCCCGATGCCCATGGGATATCACACACTATGAACCTTTCCATGGGGAATTTACCACAGTACAGTTCCACAGCCCTCTAAGGTAGCAGTGTCACCCATTGGCACATTTACACATTTGTCTAAATTTTTAACACGCACTTAATGTAAAATTTTAACACATCCATTTCATGCTCACACATTTACATACTTCAGTATTACCTAGTATGGTACTACTATTCTCAGTATTAAACAGATTCAAAACAAGTCTAATCATGCTGAAATTAGCAGATTTTAATACTCACCATATTAACATGCATTAATTTATCAATATCTCACATAAAATCGCACATATAGCTACTGTCATCATTTTAGTACAAAATTTTAACCAAAAACCTATCACAGGTTAACCATCATGCATACCAAATTTCACATTCTTCTGAATTACACACTAATTATGAAAATTCTATCAGTTGTATTATTCAAGATAAAAATAGTCAAATTAGCATGGGTTTTCATTATTCAAACCCAATAGTTCAGTCTACACATGTATTCTGACAGATCTAAATAGATACCAATTTCTAGGAAATTTACTATTTTTACACTATTTATCTGAATTTCTATATTAATAAAACATGCTTACTATTTTACCATTCAGAAAATGTACTAATTTACACAGACATCAGAAATTTCCCAAATTTCTACAACATGACCTAAAACCCATAAACACTACACATAAATTTTATGACACTTGGATTCAACAAAAATTGCACAAACAAAATTTTACAAGATTAAAACATGTCAGCCAACATTTCAGAAATTCTAGTAATTGAAGTATCCCACCAAAATTCATAAAATCTCAAAACATACTCCAACATAGATATTTACATATCATATAAAATTTACCATATATCCTCATGCGAAAAATCTCGAAAATTAGATCATATAGGTCAAATATGCACACTGTTGCAGTCTGGCGAACTTGACGGCATGCAGGTGGCCATTTAGAACGTTAACAGCAACAAACAGTGCCGCCAACTGAAGATCTTAACGGCAAGAGATCCTGCCGTTAAGTTCCTGTCTGTGCAAAACATAGACTGCTCGCAAGAACTTGGTGAAATTAGGGTTCCAAGACACGAATAAAAATCCAAAAAATTACCTAGGACTTACTAGACGCATGTAGGAATGATGTGAAAGGGTTACTTGCCTCTTGGAAAATCCACAAGCAATGATTTAAGTTGGAGAAGCCCTCCTCGGCCAGAGCCAAGAAGTCCTCAAAACTCCCTCGATCCGAGTTCTGTGTTGATCTCCTCTGCACACCAGTGTGGGGAAGTCGTTCCCGGATGTTCAGAGCCCTCTCCAGTCATTGTAGAATGCCGGATGAAGCCTCCAGTCGCCGGATCAAGGGGTTCCAAAATCAGGTTTCGCACAGAAGATAGGGTTTTTGACAAAGGAGTCAAATGGGTTAGATCTGGCTGGAGATGGGGTGTTTTATAGAGCTAGGGTCGGAGACGTAATTGGGTAAGGTTGGGTTACCGTTGGGGAACGGTTACCATAACAAGGGGCGAAGATTTCGGGGGTGTTTTTGGATCTGAAGATGCAACAAATCTGGGAGGTTAACGTCAACATCACAGACCGCCAATTCTGAGTTAGCGTCCATCAATGTGGCCGCTGACTCATCATCGACGTCAACTCATGTTGACGCCAACAAGTCGTCAAGACAGAACTTAAAGTACAAAAAACCTTATACATATACATATACCATACAACTATACATGTAATTTACAATGCATACCTTAAGTAATACTTATTCATGCAATGTAATTGAATAAATAATGTGCACAATAAAAATATACATTATATATACATCTATACATAAGCAATCACCCAAAGATGAAAATCAAGGGCCTTACAATTTTAAAATGAAATCAAGAGTATATTTCAATTATTGTTCATTAGATGCTCTGATGTTTGCGAATATATGCGCAATTGTCGTTACCATACTCGTTGCTCACGCTTCCCTCTCATTTATTCCCCTGCTAAATTGGAGGGACGTGACAGTTGGTATCAGAGCCTAGGATGTCCTTATTAGGATATTTTAAGTCTAGGGATGTTCTAGATGAACTGCCATGACAGTGTCTAAGTCAACCGCCATACCTATGTGAGAGATTGGGTAAAGCTTGGGTATGACTAGGAGCTTAACTATACATATAAGCACCCTAATTTTAAGAAGGAAATTAATAAGTATTATTGCTCGCAGGAAGTAGAGGAGATGGCTGGAGAGCATGAACCAATGCACGAATTAGAACAGACCGTACAGGGGTTGACTCAAGCCCTTAACAACGTGATTCAAGGAGGAGCAAGAAATGGGGCAGGAGACCTATATGGAACTTTCAACAAATAAATCCCCCTAGGTTTAATGGAACTCCGGATCCCGATGAAGCTGAAAATTGGGTGAAGGCGATGGAATGAATCTTTAGAGTTATGCAATGCTCAGAGCAGGAGAAAGTTCTTCTAGCAACCTTCCAATTGGACCACGATGCTAGAACTTGGTGGGAAGCTGCCAGTCGACAATTACCCAACATCAATATAGAGTGGGATAAATTTTTAGAACTCTTCAACGCCAAAAACATTTCTGTGACGATTCGTGAGAAAAAGGCAAATGAATTCGCCAACTTAAAACAACAAATGATGTCTGTAGCAGAATATGAAGTGCAGTTTGAAAGACTAGCACAGTATGCATCACATTTGATGAGTACGGAGAAGATGAATGCCAAGAGATTTTTAGAAGGATTGAGACCTATGTTCTGGGAAAGGTTGGCTCCACTAGACATTGAAGTATATTCAGTCATGGTATTGAGAACTCAATTAGTAGAGGACACCATGGAACTTCTTGAAAAGATCCGTAGGAAATAGGTGATAAAAAGGGAACGTGCTACTCATTCCAATGATAATAAAGGAAGAAATACAATAGATAGCAAGAGAATGAAAGGGGAAGTGAAGCGGAAGAAATTCTGTAAATTTTATAAGAAACCAGGGCATCAAATTGATAACTGTTGGAAGAAATTGAGCAGATGCTTGCGATGTGTTAGTCAACAACATCGGGTCCTCGATTGTCCAACAAAGAAGAACCAAACTCCACACCAAGGATGATTAGAAGCCCTCATGGATATGAATCATGCCAATGAAGGTGGACAAGGTACCATCATTACACCCTTAGTTAATTTCATATTATTTTCACGATAGCAAAACCGTAAGTGGGGGAGATGATGGAATGAAATATTCCGAGTAAATTGGTAGTCGTATCATATCATATGAATTTCGGGACCAAATTCTTTTTAAGTGGGGGAAGATGTAGCAACCCGAAAAATTTAATACTTAAAAATTCGAAATAATAATCTCTTTAAATCAAAATAATAGAAAACATACATACCATTATCGTATGTGCAAGAACACATCTAGAAATTCTGAAAAAATTATAAATCACCCCAATTATGATCCCTAAGTGTTCTACGAAAAAACTCGTGCAACGAAAAATCCGATTGGCCAAGCATACGTCACAACGTGACTGATTATCCAAATTTGGAAACTAAGTCGGAAAACCATTAACACGGAAAAATAACACGCCCATAAATTAAATGAACATGTCGGAGAGACTTTTAACATCATGAAATGATGACCCATTATCGAAATTGGACTAATGGACCTCTCATAGTCCATGAATAAAATCAAGTAAGAAAAATATAATAAAATTCGTAACTCTATTATTCCCTAATTAAAAAGGAAAATCCCAAAAGATAAAATTCAATAAATAATGGGCTTTGTTAAATAGACCATATAAAATTGATTGGGCCAAAATAGGGATTCTTAAAATAAGAATAATAGGAAAATATCCTAAATTCGTAACTAAATTATTACTTAAACAGAAAAGGGGTATTTAATGCATTAAATAGAAAGTTTGAGTTAGAATTGGATTCCTAAACCTAACTAATAGGTTGGCCATGAATTTAACTCCCATCCCAACCCAAATAGAAGTTCTCATGCTTAGAAAGGGAAGAGCAAATAGGAAATTCGGAATTAATAGGAGTTATAGTCCAAATAGGAAATAGAAAGAGGAGAAGCTTAAATACCCTCCTAAAACCCTCATGACCGACCCTAGCTCGTGCCAAGGGATTGCTGGACCTGGAGGAGAGGCCAAGGAGGAGGAGAATTCGTGGAGAGAAGGCTTCATCAAGCTTCATCCCGAGTTCTTTAAGTATTTTCCCTAGAAGAGGAAATCGACCAAAGGTAGGCATTCTCACAGGATAAAATCATAAGATTTTGTCTATGGATTGTTCCATGCATCAGGAACAAAACTCTCAAGTTTCATAATTTTCCATCGAGCCAATATTTTCTTCTCGAATTTTGAAGTCCAGCAACTCTCTTGACCCCGAACCTTCATGTTTAATTCATATCTCTTTGAATACTCTATCTCATGCCTCGAAATTGTTATTGAAGATACTGATGCATGTTAGGCATCTTTCACCCCTAAAAGACCTAATTTTTATCCACCCTACTTCGTGAATTAATTCTCTCATCTCAATTGCTCACTGTGTCTTGTACTCCATGTTCGACTTAAATAAAGCATTTTGAAACTCTATCTATTTTCAAATTCCTATTTACTGTAAGTATTCATGTATGCCTAGATCAATTTGCAACTTCTTTTAGGATTTTTCATCGACGATACAATTAGTTATGAATTTTTGAAGCAACCAGTGTCAAAACATGTTAAGTTGGCCCGCAACTCGAGGCTCTGCCCTTTTCACGCTCGAACTCAAGTTTAGAACCTGAGAACGCGATGGCCCAATAGATCACGTTCTTAGGGCCGTCGCGACCTGGGTACCTGTCACGATCTGATCGCGACAGGGAACCCTGCCGCGTTCTGGCCGTCTGACTGAACGACCCGTCGCGATCTTCATAAGACTCTGTCGCGATCTGCCTGCCTCTTCAGACATGCCCGTCTTGATCCTTACAACCCCTGTCACGTTCTGCCTGAACCCCGTCGCAACCCATACAAGGGTGCGTTGCGTTCTGGCTTTTTGCAGAAGAACCCACCTCTTTGCAAGATCTATTGTTATATAGTCACCCCCATGTCTTATTAACTGTCATGTACACAGAAAATTGAAGTTTGTAAATATTGAATATATTTCAATTATTCAAGTTAATCACATGATCTATCTTGTCCATGATTTTCTCTTACACTTGCACTCACTTTGAACCATCCTATATGGCTTAACTTGGCATGAAAATTGTCAGATATACATCTAGCAATACATTTCAATTATATATATTAATTACCCTATTTTAAATGAACATGTCTATGTTTACTCGCGATGTTTTGGGAATACTGTTATCGACGCTCCACTGTTCTAGAATTCCTCTACAACGTCGAGCACTTGTTTCTATATACACACTCTCTTGACTTGGACGAACTCTCCGTCGGATACTCCTTCTGCCGGACTAGTGAGTCTTTGTTCAAGGCCTCCGTAAGTCTCCTCTATCCATGGGTTCCCACATGGTCGACGAGCTGGTTGTACCCTAACACCTATGATACTCTCTAGGGATCAGTATGATCCGTACGGCCTTAGATTGTTCTCTCTCTTATCTTGAATCACGCCGGACCTCTGGACCTGTGCATAACGAGGCCAGCAGAAGGGTTGTGTATTCCACCTGACTGCCAACACTGTACGTGCGTGTTGTGCAACTGTTACTATCACTCGTTACTCGACGTTTCATGTGCAATGACCATAAGATCTCATCTATATTCTACTCGCTCATCTATCCGCGTTCACTCTACTATCTTGTCTCTCTCGTCTATTCATCTAGTCTTCTCTTGGTACCCTTTGAGCTATGTGACTCCTAATGTTTTATATTGTTCATGACTGTCTAGTACTAAAATGGGTCTTGTGACTCTACTGACTTGAATGCATACTGTTCAGGGCACGGAGAGTGTCCGAGGGGCTCCAATCTAGTCCTGGGGGCAGAGAGCCAACCGAAAATACCTACAGGGGCTATAGACGGTGTTCTGCATTGCACCGGTTCTGACTGACTGTTACACTGTTACTGTTAGTCTGTTGATTCAGACGTACTGCACTATTACTGTACTTCCACTGACTGTTACTGAACTGTTATTGAGCGACTATTGTCATATTCTCTACTTGCTTGATACTCGCTCTCTTGAGTTATTGCATGCTATCGCGACTTGATCGTATTAAAAGTGCTATACTCTCTCTCGGCTATCCACGGATAACCAAAGTTCCATTACTATTTCGATTTACGAAAGTTAGTCAAAAATGATATACTATTTCGATTGATGAGAATCAATCAAAGTGCAATTTACTCTTTACATGACTATCTACTATCTCTCTTCTTGCTATACTTGTCGCTTGCTATTTCTTGACAATGACATTACTTGCTATTCCATGATTTGACTTTAATCATCGTGTTATACTTGATTCATCTGCTATTTGAACCATGTTACTTGTGCTATTACTTTCTCGACTTTACATGTCTCGCACTATCATTAGTTACTCTGCCATTTAATGCATTAATTACTTAAAGCCTGCTTGACTATTGAGATTTAAGTCCTACTGGGCGTTATCACTCACCCTTCGTAATTTGTTAATTGTGTCTCAGGTAAGTCAGACCATGATGTTATACACACCAATGGGACGAGACCAGAGCGATGAGTGACCCAGAGTCAAATGACAAAGCTACCCTAGCACCATTGGAGTCTAGTAGTTATTGCTTTAGATTTCTTTTCAATGTAATGATGTCATTGAGCCCTATGTATTGGCTCCGAATTAGTGGTTGTAATGGTCTTAGTTGTTGCCCAGCTAGCAAGCCCAGAGGGGGGTGAATGGGATTCTTAAAAATTATTTAAGACTCAAAACCTGTTCACAAAATAGTCACACAAAACACACTTTGCAGAAAGTTGGTGTTAGTGAATTGAAAGATCAAACACACAAAAGCAATCTCACAACATAAAGAATTATCCTGGTTCGAATCTCCTCTCCTTAGGAGTCCTACGTCCAAACCCTGAGTAAAATCTCAAGATTTCACTAACAAGGGTACAGTCCCCCTTAAGGACACTACAGCACCCAGCACCCCAGCTGGTCTTCCTTCAACCGAAGGGAACAACACCCTGGATACCCCACCAGGTCTTCCTTCACAACAGAAGGGAACAACACAAAGGAATGTAAACAAGGAGATGATGCCCCTAGATCAAGCTTATAGAACACTGCTTGATCTGAAGCAAGGCCTGAGAAGATTAGATCTACAATCAAGGACTCTTCTCAGACAAAAAGGCTCTCACACAGATGTGAACTTAGCACCAGAGCAAGAGCTAAAACTAATGAGAGTGTGTGCTTAGCTCTAAGAATGGCTTGCAGGAGGTTGAAGGCGTTGTAGCTTGTTATTCTCTAACACTGTTCTTTACGTTGAACTTCATTCTTCTATATATATATATATATATATATATATATATATATATATATATATATCAACGTTTGAAATTCAAACATTGGAGTGTCCGTTGTCTCCATACATAAGTGTACGTTAGACTGCATGGTACTGTAGAAGCTTCAAGTCAGCAGTCTTTTATCTATTTGTGCACGCAAAGAGATAGGATCTTCTGTAGTATCCTTTGGCTTCTATTTTGTCCAACGTTGTATGACGAATGTTGTCAAAAACCTGCATACATTAAATGCTAAACAATAGACAGCTATCTCTTGTTGTCAGTCAACGTTAAATTGATTTTATACAGAAGTAGAAATTTCATTCTGTTCTTCCAAAAAGATGTTTTCAGAATAAGCACGAGAAAAGAAGATATCGTCTACATGATACATAGATACGTTTAGAGTAATAAATGCACAGACGTTAGAAAGATGAGCGAGAAAGCTTTGACTTTTCAACGCAGTCAAAAGTGAGTCAAATATCAAGTCGTTATATTTGGCTTAAGTGAATCGTTATGATTCTATAAGAAAATCGTTATCAACAAGTCGTTATAATCAAATCGTTATAGAGTCATAAAAAAATCGATGTTCAAGTCATTATGATGTTATAAGCAAATCGATGTACAAATCGTTATGATGTTATAAACAAATCGATGTACAAATCATTATGATGTTATAAGCAAATCAATGTACAAATCGTTATGATGTTATAAGAAAATCGATGTACAAATATTTATGATGTTATAAGCAAATCGATGTACAAATCGTTATGATGTTATAAGCAAGTCGATGTACAAATCGTTATGATGTTATAAGCAAATCGATGTACAAATCTTTTTGATGTTATAAGCAAATCGATGTACAAATCGTTTTGATGTTATAAGCAAATTGATGTACAATCATTATGATGTTATAAGAAAATCGTTATGACGACTAAAGGAATCGTTACGAGAGAGAATCGTTACGATGGCTAAAGGAATCGTTACGAGAGCGAATCATTACGATGACTAAAGGAATCGTTACAAGAGCAAGTCGTTACGATGACTAAAGGAATCGTTACGAGAGCAAGTCGTTATGATGGCTAAAGGAATCGTTACGAGAGAGAATCGTTACGATGACTAAAGGAATCGTTACGAGAGCAAGTCGTTACGATGACTAAAGGAATCGTTACGAGAGCGAATCGTTACGATGACTAAAGGAATCATTACGAGAGCAAGTCGTTACGATCACTTATCGAATCGTTGTGAGGGCAAATCGTTGCGATCACTTATCGAATCGTTGTGAGGGCAAATCGTTGCCATCACTTATCGAATATGAAATCTTTATGAATGTAAGGAAATAGTTATATCTTCATAGAAATCGTTATGAACTTAGACAGATATAATGCTTCAAGCTTACATTGTTGTAAAGTGATGAATACTTACATCATGGTTGATTTGCTTATTTACCCTTGGTTTATTTCCTGTGCTTAAAATCTCATAATAAATTGTTAGATTAAATATTTATCATTGTTTTGTTAATCACCAAAATAGATATGTAATTAATTTAAATTTCATGGGGATAAACTGATCATCATTAGTGATTTTAAAATGAAATCAAGAGTATATTTCAATTATTGTTCATTAGATGCTATGATGTTTGTGAATGTATGCACAATTGTCGTTACCATACTCGTTGCTCACGTTTCCCTCCGATTTATTCCACTGCTAAATTGGAGGGGCGTGACATATCTCCTCAAGACTAGGTGACTGATCAACTTTTGGTACTAATACCACACTGGCAAGAAAAGCGTCACAACCCTTTCCTACCATCCTCATTGCCTTCATAGCAAGATAACAAATTTTCCCACAAGGTTCCTTGGCAATGGATGTAAAAACTCATCCTCACTAGGAATACGATAAACAATCTTCTTCCCATGACAATCCACTAATGCATAGTGCTCCTCTAACCAATCCAGACCAAGAATTGCATCATAGTCCTTCATCTTTAGCAATAAGAAACACCCCTCTAGGACTCTATCCTCAATGCACATAGGTAAAGACGGAATACACTTTCTAGTCGATACCGTACCCGCAGGTGTGTGCACAGACAATGGAACCTCTAATTCCTAATACTCTAATCCTAAGTGTAAAGCTAACTGCCTAGCAAATCGCTCGGAAAATGAATGAGTGAGTAGCACCCGTATCAAATAAAACTCGAGCGTGCACACCCATGAAAAGAACCGTACCTTCGGTGACATGCTCTACTTGCTCTGCATCCTCTCTCGCCAAGGCAAACACTCTAGCTTGCGCTCGAGGCCTTCCTGGTTGCCCTGTAGCTGCTGCTGCTGGAGCTGCCACTGTTGGAGCTGGTGCTGGTCACTAGACTCCTTGCTGAAGTCTGGGGCAGTCCCAGATCTGGTGCTCGCTGCTCCCACACTTGAGGCACTTTCCCGCCAACTTCCAGCACTCTGTACCACCATGTGCCCTCCCGCAATGAGGACACTCCTTCTTGCCACTAGGCCTACTACAAGGGGAACACTGAGAAGCTACCTGCTGACTGCCTGATGCCACGGGATGCTGCAGTGACTGATAAGCCACCTTCTTTCTACCCTGCCGTTGGAAAGGAGCTGTCGGTCTCTTCTGTGAAGCTTTCTTCTCCTCAAGGTATTTCTCCATCTCACTCTCCTGACGGCACGCCGCACTAAGAGCCTCATCCAAGGTACATTGATCGAACGCCACAAGCCTTAATCGCAGTGATGACTTAAGGCCCATCACAAACTTCTTCGTCTTCCTGCGCTCATCAGCAATGATATGAGGTGCGTACTTCGATAGCTCAGCAAACCTGGCCTCGTACTCGAGTACGGTCATGGAGCCTTGAGTCAAGGTGAGGAACTCCTGCTCCATCTTGTCCTGGATATGCTCGGGAACGAACTTGGCTCGAAAAAGCCTCACGAACTCGTCACAAGTAACCTCGACAGCACCGTCCTCGAATTGGGTACGCAGTAATGAGGACCACCACACATCGGCTCTCTCTTGCATCAAATCATTCTCCATAAGCACTTATCTAAACCATCTAACCGTAATTTAATTAAATGCTTAAACAAAAAACATATACCTGTAGCATATAGGTGGCCAGGCTAACCTTGTCATCCTCAGCACACCTAATCGCCCGGAAGATCTTTTCGATCCCTCATCCAGCTCTCCGCAAGTAGTGGATCACTCTCCCCCTTAAAAGAGGGTGGAGCCATCCTCTTGAACATTTCCATGATGGAAGGTCCACCATGGTCATGTGTCTAGGGAACTGGCACCTGAGCCTGCTATAACAAACAATATAAGCAACACAAATACGATATAGTTACATAACAATCATGTAATTAAATAAAACATACTACTTTATTTATTATTCTAACCTGAGCCTCCAGCTGAGCCTGGAGTGCAGCCTGAGTATGGGCCTATGTCTGCATGGCCTGTACCAGACCCTGCATAAACACCCCATAGTCTACTGGTGGTGGTGGAGGAAGTACAGTAGGTCCTTGTGGGGCTGGGGCGTGCTGCTCATCCCTCTCCTCACGCCTAGGCTCAATCCTCTCTGGCATGAGCACCACGCCTGCCACGAGAAGCCATATCCTGCAAGACAATTTAATCAATATTAGAAACTATGTTATTTAGTTCCTAACCATTTTCTTATCTATCTTTCATTCATTATTAATTATTTCTACACATGTGGACAATTTTATAAAGACTTAGCATATAATGAAGATGATGACATATATATATATTTATGTACAATCTCAACCTGTGGGCTCTGATACCAATCTCTGTAACGACCCTCCTTATACCGGTACGGTTACACCAACCCACGTCGGTATAACGAGCATCGCTACAGTGGGACATTGACCCAACGTATACACTAAGTCGAGATGTACACAAATATAAACGTAGAACAACGGAAATAAACAACAATATTATTCCATCATCTACATTTTATCCACAGTCCATATAGTACAAGAAAGAAACTAAAGTCCACATAATTGAAATTCTATATCAAATTACATTGTCCACATATGAATTACATATTACCATTGATTACATACTTATGAAATGAAAGTACAACAACGAAATCTTCACAAGAGATGCTACTCATGTCGCTCAGAGTCGCTCCTAACAGTCTCCTCCAAAGAAGAGGAATCACCTGCCACACCTGTACGTCGAAGCAAGAGTGAGTCTAATAGACTCAGCAAGCAATCCACACACATTACACCTACACACATCATATGCACATTTTACTTTCCAATAAAACAATTAACACATGTAACATGGTTTGAACCTTTTAAATTCTATGAATGAAATTCTTATAACATTAAAGGGCATGATACATGCTTTATGTTTCTTTTCACATTAAGTATAAAACCTATCACATGCTCTCCACACATTTCTTTAACATGCTTAATCAATTTAAAACTCATTCCATTCATGCTACAATATATATGCAACTTAAGCATGAAATAACACATGATGTAAGCATTGCTCCTAGCATGGATTCTATTTACATTCTCATACACTTAACACAATTATAAACATGTTTAGCTTGCTGTTTTGACATGGATTTAACATACTCATTTAATGTTTCACTAACTCACATGCTATCACATGGTTGTCACACATTCACATATTCATTTGCACATTTCACAATTTCACATTTCACTTATACATAATCACATTATTCACTTTTAATGTCGTGACACATAGTCCAAACCACCTCTACAAGGACACACATATCACATTTACATACCTATCACCTAGGCAAAATAATGATAGATCTTGGTTAACTGCGCAGAACTTGGAGAAGCACTCTCCACCCTAACCAGTGGTACTTGTCCACCTACAGGATTTCATCCTAATTGCCCATAGGATTTCACACACTATGAACCTTCCCGTAGGGACTTTACTATGGTACGGTTCCATAGCCCTCTAAGGTAGCAGTGTCACCCATGGCACAGTTTATACATTTTTCATATTGTTCACATTGTTCACACACACTTGTTTACACTATTGCATTCATTTGTTCATGATTTCATGGTTCAGCTTACTCAATAACATGCTACTATTTACAATGAAAAAAAGATCATAAACTAACCCTAATCATACTGAGATTTACTAATTTATTAACAATTATATTAAACATGCTCCTCATTATCCTTTTTCTATCTTAAATCCGAATCAACACTTACTGTTATCCAAACAACATGAAAATTGTATTACCGACTGTCTAGAGTTACTCATCATACACACAAATTTTCACATTTTCATAATCATACACAATTTATGAAAATTAAACTATCATTCTGCATAATTATCAAATATTCAATTAAGCATGATTCACAGTGTTACAGAGGCATTTGATAGTTCTACAACTTGTATCTAGCAGTAATGATATCACCTAAAATTTGTGGTATTTTAACATGTATCATACTTTTTATTTGAAATTTAAAACAGACAATTCATGCTCAGTGTTCTATATTCCAGAAATTCTAAATATTCTCACAGAAATCATAAATTTGCCTAAATTTCATGGCATGACCTGATACATATGTACATCTCACAGAAATTCCCTAACATCATAATTAAACACAGATCCACATGAACAGTAATTTAATAAGACTAAAACATGCCCAACAAATCATTTCAGAAATTTAATAAATAGTGTAATGAACGAAAATTCATAATAATCACATGGCATGATCCCTAGAGATACTTAACAATATGGTATTTTTACAATATATCCTCATGTTCGGAAATCTGGAAAATAGATTAAAAAGGTCAGACAAGCACACTGTCACTGCCTGAAGAACTCAGCGGCACATTGGTGGCCGCCAACCAGGTCAACGGTAGCAAAGGTTACTGCCAACCTCTTATCTTAACGGCAACAAATATTGCCGTTAAGTTCTTGTCTGCAGAAATGCAGACAGAACTCACGAAAACAAGGGAGAACGGGGGTTCCAGGACACGAATAAAATCCTGAAAAATACATAGGACCTACTAGATGATGTATAG
Organism: Colocasia esculenta; assembly: GCA_014218235.1. Classification (NCBI taxonomy): domain Eukaryota; kingdom Viridiplantae; phylum Streptophyta; class Magnoliopsida; order Alismatales; family Araceae; genus Colocasia; species Colocasia esculenta. The sequence goes on from CM024757.1 coordinate 126,066,104, forward strand.
ACAATGGTCAAGGGTTACTTGCATCTAGAAAAATCGTTAAAGGGAATTATTTGCTGATGATGCTCTCCTCGGCCAGTGCCAAGAAGCCTTCAAATCCTTCCCCGAACTGGTTTTGTGATGAAGCAGATGGAACACCGTCGTCGGGGAAGCCTTCCTCTACGTCCAGACTTCCTCCCAGTCGTGGTAGAATGCCGGAAGAAGCCTCCAATCGCCGGATCAAAGAGTTCAAAGTCTCAGGTTCGCACAAGGTTTTAGAGTTTTTGCCCAAAGAACAAAAAGACTCAATCCGGACGTAAAGAGTTGTTTTTATACAACCTCAGAGTCTTGGGTAAGCGTAGGTGGGATGGATGACCGTTGGGGGATGGTTTCCTAAACAAGGGCTGAGAAAATCGCGGACATTTTCGGATCTGAAGCGCAACAGATCTGGGGAAGTAGACGTCCAGATCCTTGGCTGCCTGACTGGGGTTAGCATCCATCGATGTGGACGCTGACCTCCCCTTAATGTCAATTCATGTTGACGCCAAAAGGGTTTTCGACCAGAACACAGAATTGTAGCAATTCTGCTTACACGAGGTATATACATACAATGTATCATACATATAACTTAATTGTTAAATGCAAACTCCATGTATGCAATATATATATATATATACACACATATACATGTACAATTATAAATACTTATACACATATACACACATGTACTCAATTACATACATAAGATATATATATATATATACATCACATGATAAAATCTAACCCAAATATGCCAAAATTCGAGGGCCTTACATTTTGTCTTGGTCCTCAGAAGCAAGATAGATTTAGTTGTAACCAAGATAACCATCCATAAACGAGAGGGTCTCATACCCGGCCGTGTTATCGATCAACACATCCAAGTGCGGTAGTAGGAAATCATCTTTGGGACATGCCCTATTTAAGTCTCGGAAGTCGATGCATATGCGTACTCTTCTGTCTTTCTTCGTGACTGGGACAATATTGGCCACCCACTGAGGGTACAGCATGACCCTGACAAATCTGGCCTTGTGTAACATGTCCACTTCTTCCTTTATTTTCAAAGCCATATTGGGGTGGAACCTTCAAAGCTTCTGCTAAATGGCTCTTGCCCCTTCTTTCAATACCAATCTATGTTCTACGAATGTGGTGTCAAGGCCAGGCATGTCCTCATAAGACCAAACAAAGGTGTCACCATACTCCCTTAGGACTTGGACTAGGGCTTCTTCTTCCTCGGGAGGGAGGATGGAAAAGATAAAAATCATCTTGGGGTCAGCTTCCATCCCAAGATTGATTTCTTTATTAGGTTCATCCACCACTGCCATAGGCTCGTGAAATTTCTTCATGCCACTAGCATACATTTTGGCGGTGTCCTCTACCTCACCTTCTTCCCCGCTAACCAGGTCTTCATCATTCATGATCTCATAAATGCCAAATCCGTCATTAGCCACCCCTTCAACATACTCACCTTCTTCTTGCAAGATTGCCCCCACTACAAACTCTGGAACACTAAGAAGGGCATGACATCGCTGAGCATGATCAAGGAGAATTCTATTGGGAATGGACTTAGGGTGGAGCCCTTTGGGCGGAGAGAAGACACATGGGATGAGATCTATAACTGACCTAACTTAGCCTCTAAACCTATGCTAGACATGTCTAGTTCTACACCTAAACTACACGAGGAGGACGTAGGGTCCCCGAGAAGGAAACCTAATGGAGACGATTGAGAAGGGTCGTCCCCGTCGTGGGCAGACACTTGGGTAGAAGTAGGGATAAGGAATTCAGGTTCCTCAACAGTGTACTCCATTTGAAAATTGCCTTTTTTTTTTCTTTTTGGAGATCGTCATTAGTGAGGTGGTCGCAGACCTCAAGGAAGAGGGGAGGAGTGGACGAGAGCTCCCCATAGAAGACTAATATAGCCTGCAGAGATAGGAAAATCAGTATGGGAGGAGTAGGTGTGATGAAGTCGATAGCCTTAAGAAAGGTGGAGAGGAGACAAAAGGACAGAGCATGATGGATAATGCATCATGTCCCCCTCCATAGCTGGTCGACTATGGAGCCTGGCTCGTATGGAATATCCAGCTCTCCCACGTCTGTGACATCATTAAGCAATTTTCACTTAGACGTGATGGAGGCAGGAGGATCAAGGAGTTCAATTGCCACCAGTGGCCAAGTTAGCTAGCCATCCCATAAAAGACGACTGAATGATATGGCGATATCTTCCTTGTCAAACCAATGGTACCATTCAATCTTCGGGTCATCAATCCTTCTTCTCTTATTTGGGTGAAGTGCTTCTAGTGCCTTATAGGACAACATAGGTGCCATGTGGTGAGATAAGGTCTTGCCATGGACGTCGTGTTGGGTTAGGTCGGCTCCAACAATGATGGTATTGTAATTTGGCTGAATAGGCCCCTTTATAAAATGGCAATTGAGAGTCCATGTAAGGGGTTTCCGGTTTGGTTTAAATGTGGAGTCATGAGCGGTCCATGGCTGTGCTTTATAACCTAATCCTCTGCTGTCAGTTATCTTTGTATCAGGGATTTGCTTAAGTTGACCTTGTTACTTTCCCCATAGACCCTTGCCTGATTGGTAGCCAATTTTCATCATGACATTCCAACCTTTGGTGTCCAACGACTTGGCTCTCTTTGCAGTGTATAAATGATCGATCCTAGGCTCCTTGCTTGAGTAGAAAGAATAAGCCCATGGATAGTTGACATCCAGTACTAAAATAACGGGCTGTTGGACAACCATAGAGTAGGGAGGAGAACGTCTTGCGTCGTGTCGATTGCAGTAGTAGTAACACTTTTGATTTTAACAACCCATCCTTGGAAAGGGAATTTAATGCACTAGTAGCAGTAAATGGGATGGTCCCCAAGGTATCGATCCATGGATGTCCAAGAATAGCTTTGAGCGTCGGGTCAATGTCTAGGACATAGAAATCAATTGCCATGACCAGCGAACCAATTTTAGCTTGTATGGTCACCACCCCATGACATGGCCTTCTTGAATTGTCATATGCCGCTATAGTGGTGGGGGTTGGTCTCAATTGTTTCTCAGAGATGTCGTAGGCCCTTTAGATGCTGAGTGGGCACATGTTGATAGAGGCCTCTATGTCTACTAGAACCGGATTGATGAGTACTTGTTGATGATTAGAGATATGCACAATGGAAGTTGTTTGGCTTCGGGAGGTGCTAGCTCCACCTCAGAGAAAGAATTTGTTGACCCTTTGGTGACTACAACTAGGCCGATGGGATACTTTCTGCTGCCATGTCCTCATTGACAATCACCTTTTGTAGGAAATTTCTTAATGCTTCTTGGTGAATCTTACACTTCTCGATCAATTCTAGTATGGAGATCATAACCGACAGTCTGTCAAAATGAGAAAATAGGTCATATTGAGTTTCTGGCAAGGGATCAACCTCTTCTTGATCTGGGTTGGGCTTTGCGTCTCCTGTTAGGGTGGACATAGTGGGATAGACCCGATGGAAGATAAGTCCACTCTGCAAGGCCAGGTTGTGAGCTGGTGGAGGGTTTATGGAGACGGAGGTGGGGAGTATGGTAGACGGCAGCCTGAGGGGATCGAGTGGTGGTTGGCGAATGGTGGGGTTATGCACGAGTGGTAGTATGATAGTGGAAGTGGTGACCAGGTTAACTGGGTATGAGATGAGGCGGGCAGCATGACGGCTCTGGAAGATATAATTGGGATGGCCAAGGTGATTGAGTGATGGGTTGTATAGGAGTTGTTTGTTGAGAGTGGTTAATAGACATCAATTGCTAGGCTGGTAACTCATCGTCATAACTCTAGTTAGATGTCGGGGATGGATGGTGTGAGATGGGATTCACCTGAGCAGGTGCAGGCGCCTGTGGGTTGGGTGCAGGTTGGTGATTTTGTAAGGGGTTGTTGATGATACCCATATATTGAAGAGGTTGTTGATGCGGCTGCCCCTCTAGCGGCTACTGTTGTTGGTGTCCTTGCGGCCTTCTCTTTTCCCTTGCAATCACGATGATCTTGTGCATTTCAACCTAGTCTATCTTTTGTTGTTCCTCCAGATCATACACAAAATCCCATAATTGAAAACGGTTTACTAGATCATGTCCGAGTTGGCGATGATACATACAGTACCTTGATTAATCCACGGTGGTGTTCCATACAGGCCTTTCCAAAGAAAGTTAAACTGCATTAATGGACATCAGAGCCATGAATCTGTCTGAGAACTAATGGAGGATATTGTTCCCTTCTACGTCTCGGTCGCCTTGGAGCAAAATTGTTGGGTGGTAGGACGTTGTTGTTGGCTGGTTGATTGGGTTGTTGTGGTGGCTATTGTGGAGGTCCCTGAGGTTGTTGCAGTTGTTTGCACTTGGCTGTGGTTGGTATTAATGGCGTCCTTGAGCTTGGCCGAATAGATTCTTTGGTGGGTAGATAGAGTTTGTCACGCCCGACGCGGAACATCGCAACAAGAGGCAGTTGCAAGTAAACGGGTACAGAGCGTGTAATAGACATCAATCATTGAACAAAGAATAAATACTAAAGCAAAAGCATCTCATTAATAATTCCTCAAATGTCTATTACAATCACTAATATCAGAGCCGATCTATAGGCCCAATTACATTGAATAAAAGTAAAAGACTAAACTAAGACTCTAACATAATACTAAGATGCCAAGGTACTCTTGACTTCACTCTTGGTCATTCCTATCCTCTTGAGTGTAAGTATCATTCTCGGTCTCACCTGAGAACACACAACAATAACGCAGGGTGAGCGATAACGCCCAGTAGGACTTAAATCTCATGATCAGGCATGCTTTAAATGATTAATGTATTAAAAGGCAGAGTAACTAATGAATAGAGCGATAGTCAAGTATTGTCAAGCATGTGATAGCATGATTGATATAACACCAGCGTCAAGTATAGCACAAAGAACAGGATGGCCATAGCACAAATAGCACAACGTAGTTCATGATAGCACAACGAGTCGAGTATAGCATAGCACTTTGATTGTCATATAGATAGTCGAGATAGATAGCACTTGAGTGTAATGTCAAACACTCTAGTCAATTAACTCCTGCGGGCACTAGCACTTTTGGGCGCACCTCCCAGGACCAGACCGGGCCCTTTATATGGTGCCAAGCATTAGTTATATTATTTATCTTTAGACAATCAGTCAATGGCCAATAGAGAGTACCAAGAAGTAGATGAGAGTACTAGATGAATAGACGAGTGTATAAAGAATGTGAATAGATGAGCGAGTGGAGTATAGATGAGAACTATAGATCTTTTCACATAAACATTGATTAAATGGGTGATAATAACAATTGCACAACATGCGCAATTGGTGTCGGCAGTCAGGTGGAACTCACTACCCTTCCACTGGCCATATCATGCACAGGTCCAGAGGTCCGGCGTGATTCAAGGTAAGAGAGAACCTCTAAAAGCCGTTTGGATCATACTTATCCCTAAAGAGTATCATAGGTATTGAGGGTACAACCAGCTCGTTAACCATGTGGGAATCCATGGACAGAGGAGTCTTACAGAGGCCTTGAACAGGGATTCACTAGTCCAACAGAAGGAATATCCAAAGGAGAGTTTGTCCAAGTCAAGAGAAAGTGTATATAGAAATAAGTGCTCAACGTTCCAGAGGAATTCTAGAACAGTGGAGCGTCAGTGCGATATTCCCAAAACATCGCGAGAAACGAAGACAAGTCCAATAACAATAGGGCAATATAATATATATTGTTGAAGTAAATTACCAAATATATTATGAGATATTTTTATGTCAAGTCAAGTCATATTGGATGGTTACAGGTATGTGCATGTGATGAAAGAATCATGGATATGAAAATATCATGGGTGTGTCTTTTAAATTAATCAATACATGTTCACATTATGGCATCTTTATTCACTGCATTTAAGATTGTTAACAAAAGGTATAATCACTATAGAAGGACAAGAATGCCAAAATCCAGGGTTTAAGTGAAAAAATCTAGAAGGCGACGTACCCCGGTGAGGAACGCGACAGGGTCTTTCAAAGGTCGCGACGGGTCGGTCACGATAGGCCTCCAGAATGCGATGCCAGGTCCGATCACGTTCAGAACGCGACAGGGTTCTAGTCGCGATCAGCCACAGAGAACACGGCCTATCAGGCTGTCGTGTTCTCAGGTCCTGCGCCTGAGCCTGAATAGGAAAATGATTGCCTTGGATTGCGGTCCTGGCTTTCCATGTTTTGATATAGGGTCATTCAAAAATAAAAATCTCAGTGTACAGATGATGAAAAATCATGAAACTAGACTTAAATGAAACTAGGCTTGCGAAGGTATACACAGTAAATAGGAATTTGAAAATAATCATGATCTTGATAGGTTTTAAACAAGTTCATGCACAAAGAACACAAAGCAATATACAGTGAGGGGAAAAGAATAAATTTGAGTAGTATACTGAATGAAAATTAGAGATTTGGGGGGCAAATGATTCCTGACAACAAGCAGTATGTCCAGTTAAAATTTCGTGGCATGAGATCAAGAGTACATGGAGATCTAAATTAAATATGATGGTTCGGGGTCAAGATGATAGCAGAACATCAAAAATGAAGATCAAAAGATATGGTCAATGAAAATTAGAGCAACCAGAGGGCTTTAGTTCCTGATACCAAGAACACCTTACAGATGAGATTAATTTGGTTTAGCTTGTATGAATGCCTACCTTTGGGTCGATTTGTCTCCTAGGGCTTTGAACTCGAAGAGCAAGCCTTCTCCCCACGTTTTCTCCCTTCCTTTGGCCTCTCCTCCACATTCAGCAAGCCTCTGCAATGCATTAGGCCGGGCCATGGAGAGGTTAGGGTGTATTTAAGCTTCCTTTGTTTCTAATTCCTACTACAACTCTAATTCCTATTTAATTCTAAGTTTTCCTATTTCTTTCAACCTTCCAAGCTTTCCAACTCCTAATTGGGTTAGGTTGGGTTGCAAATTCGTACCTAGCCAATTTGGGTAGGGTTAGGAGTCCAATTCCAACCCATATTAACTATTTTAATGATTTAATAGCTCTTTTCATTTTAGGAAACATTAAAGCTACAAATTTAGGGTTTTTTCTTTTATTCAACTTTTAAAAATCCCTATTTTGGCCCAATAACTTTTACATGATCCATTTAGCAAAGCCCATTACTTCTTTTTGTTTAATGTGTTTTAATTAATTCATTTTCTTTAAAATTTTTGATTGATTTATTTATTAAAATATTAGGTTGCTATAGAGTTCATGGATCCAACTTGCTCATTGGTTTGTACTTCCTTAGTGACAGGCCCTTGGGTCTTCTTCGGGGTATTTGGGCTTTTGGAGTTCAAATATAGAATGAATGGGGGAGTCTTTGAGCTGGGTCTGGATGAAGTGGGCACAGCTATAGGGTTGGTGCATGGAGGTGATGTCGATCATAGCCATAATGTTGTTGTAGGTTGGGGTAGCATTGGCTATAATGAACTTTAGTTTTTCCTCCTCTGGAAGGTAGCCTTGCATGCGTGTGGCCATGGCTCGCCATCTGTCGGCATATGTAGCAAATCCTCATCTGCCCTCATATTTTTTGCCACCAAAAATGTGAATGAATAATCCAGGCCAACACGATCTTGGAACTGCTGTATGAACTTCTCTTTTACCACATCAAAATTCTCGGATTGATTCAGAGGTAGTGAATAGAACCAATCAAGTGCCACCCCATCTAATGACTGTCAGAAAAGATACGCCATCAAGCGGCGGTCATATCGATGTGGGGTGGACTCATAGATGATGTCCTTCAGATGTGTATATGGATTTATGGTTCTGGTGTACTTGCAATTTGTAGGTAGCTCAGAAGGAGGTGGAACACAAATATCATGGAAATTTGAGAGTGGCACATCATAGGATGGTTTTGGATTCACCTGTCTCTGCAGGTCATGAAGCTCTCTCTTGACAGACATCCACTCGAACATCATGTTCGGAGCGGAGGAATGCAAGAGAGCTAAAGAACTAGAGTGCCCATAAGACCTATCATGAGGATGGTGACTCAACTCATGAAAAGAGTAAGAGTTATGAGGGGGAGAGTGAGGATGCGACTGATGAGTAGAAGGGTGCCCTAGCTACAGAGTAGTGAAGCAAATGGCCCTTGGATGGATAGGTGTGAGATCTATGTTGTACTCTGTAGATTTTCATGATCACAAAAACACTAAATTTAACTCATGTTGAGAAATCTCCAAAACAATAAGTATAGTTCACATTGTTGACCCAAGTGTTTGAATTATTTATATTTGATTTGAGGGTTTAACTTGTATGTTATGTGTGCAGCAAAGTATGTCAAAAGTCGCTCATGAAGTGGACTTCACAAAGGCCAAGGCTTAGGCGAAGCTAGAATATAAGATTGACTTCGTTTATGCACTTTTGTAGAAATCAGTTGACCGACCTGAAAAAATAGGTCGACCGACCTAGCCAGAGCAAACTACTAGTGTGACAGTCAGCAGATCGGATGAACAACTCAAAGAAATTGGTCGATTATGGAAAGCCAACCGATTGATGAAGGTACTTCTGATTGGTGAAGTAAGGAACCAATCGATTGAAAAACAACGGGCCAATCAATTGATGACGAAGTAGGAAATCAGACGACCGATTTGGAGATTTCGGTCGATTGACCTACCTAGTGAAGATCAAGATTCCGATTGGTGAAGACCAAGCTTCTGATTACTAAAGAAAATTAGACGACCGATTTAGCAAAATTAGACGACCAACCTAGCCAGTGTATTTTGGTGTTGGGATAGTCACAAAGTTGAACGACTGACTTGGCAAAAGTGGATGACTGATTTGGTGCTATTTTTGAAGCAGAAGAAGAAGAAGATCAGTCGTGAAGCTAAGTCAAGAATAAGACGACCGACCTAGTGAAATCGGTCGACCAATTATGGGAATGCAGGTTCCATATTTGGATAGGTCTCTTTTGAAGTTTGGATTTGGACGAGATTCCTTTGTCATCCACTGCCAAGATCAAGTCTTTGGCAAGTTGGTATATTTAGGGAGGCCTTTCCATGTGTGTAGAGAAAAAGACACAACTGGAGAATGATTTGCACCAAGGCTAGGGTAAAGGACAAACCAGAAGACTAAAGCCCTTTCCAAGTGATTTCTTCAAGGGTTGTTATGTGAGTTCAAGGTGTTGGATGTTCAGAAGATCGTGCATCCGTAGTACAACGTCTAGGAAAGCATGTGCAAGCTTTCGTGTTCTTCTCTAACATTTCTCAACCATGCTAAAACAACAGAATTCTGAATTGCGAATATTTATATTTCTTCTCTTGTTCTTGGGTTGAGATTTGTATTTCAAGTATATTACACAAACATCTTTATTGTGTGTGTGTGCTCGGTTTGTAAGCACGTATTTGGTTGGTGTGTAGTGCATGCTACGTATGCACATCAAGTTGTCTCATTCCTTGGAAACGAGGTGGGGTTTGTGTTGTTCCTAGAAACAATTGTGTGTGTGTGAGGGTTTACACTTGTACTTGAGAAACAAGTTATTAGAAATCCTCACAAGGGTGTGGGGTAGTCGGCATAGGCGCATATGGGGGTGTATTTGCTAAACCACTCTAAATACTGCATGTATTTGTGGTTTGAATCCAACTTTTCTATCTTCATTCTACACACGTTACGATAGTTGGTTTCACTATTTTAATTGTCATATTCTGTTGTGCACATCGTTCTATAGATTGTCTTAATTGAATCTTGTAGTACACTGTACATGTTAATGATCACAAAAACACTAATGCTCATTTATGTTGAGAAGATCACAAAGCACCAATAGGTATTTATCATAATGACCTAGGTATTTGATTCATTTATATTTAAATTGAGGGTCTAAGTTGTGTGCTACATGTGCAAGAAAATACTCCAAAAGTCACTCCAGAAGCCGCACTTGAAGTGAACTTCAGAAAGATAATTCAGTTTGTGCAGAACTGATAATCCGATGACCAAATTCAGAAATTGGTCAACTGAAATGTGCCAGTCGAAGTTCTACAAACTACAAAGGCCCAGTCGAAGTGTGCCAGCCAAAGTAAAATTGGACAGTCAAAATGTGGAAATCGGTCGACCGATTATGGACCAATCAATTACTGTTCAATGTAATCAATTGATGCTAAAAGGCCAACCGATTGATGACCAAGCAGGAAATCATGACCGATTCGAAGATTTCGGTCGATCGACCTACCTAGTAAATATCAAGCTTTCGATTGCTGAAGGAAATTAGACAACTGATTAAACAAAATCGGACGTCCGACCTAGCCAGTGCAGTTTGGTGTTGGGACAGTTGAAGAATCGGACGTCCGACCTAGCCAGTGCAGTTTGGTGTTGGGACAGTTGAAGAATCGGACGACCGACTTCACAAAATTAGACAACTGAGTTGGTGCAGCATGTCGATGTAGAAGAAGAAGTAGGTCGACTCCAAGGCTAAGTCCATAATCAGACGACCAATTTGGCAAGTCCGATCGACTGATTATGGTGAAGAGTTTCCTATTATGTGCGGACTCTTTTTGAAAGTGGGACTCTTGCCTTGATTAGTATAAGCATGTCTCTCAGAGAACTTCTAGTCTTCCACTATAAATACTGCTTGGTATCATGATGTGGAAGAGAAGGATAGCTGCCTCCAAGAGAGCAATTCGTGCCCTAGCATTCAGAAGAAAATTGTGCTTCCCAAAAAGAGCCAATAGAAGCTTGAAGAATGAGTCTTCATCATCCAGAAACCTTCCAGATGTTCCAAGAAAGTGTTCATTAGAAAGGCGTGGACTTGATGTTGCTTCCTGCAAGTCTTTGTTTTGAATCATTTTACATGGACCAGATCTTCATTGTGACATTGTCGGGGAAAGACGACTACATCAGAATGAATTTTTGAGACAAGAGAATTGTATACTTTACTTTGTTTAGATTGTTGTCTCTCTTGTCCACGTTTTTCATTTGTTCTTCTATAAACTAAGAACATATTGTGTGGTTGGTGTGTAGTGCGTGTTGCGCATACACATCAGGTTATCTCATCCCTGGAAAATAAGGTGGGGCTGGTGTTGGCCCCGAAAATAATGGTGTGGGGTTTATCTATTTGTACCTTGAAAAACGTGAAGAGAAATCCTTATGGGGGTGTGAGGTATAGGACATAGACACACACGGGGGGGGGGGGGGGGGGTTGTGTTTGCCGGACCACTCTAAATCTTGTGTGCACAATTGTGGTTTGCATCCATCTATTCTATCTCTATTCTACGCATGTTAGGATAATTGGTTTCGTCAATATACTTGTTATATTCCACTGTGCATCTAGCTTAATAGGTTTGCTTAATTAAGTCTAATCTATTTTGTAAAAGTTTTTTTTAATAGGCGATAATCAATTCACCCCTCCCCTCTTGGTTGATCATCGTACATAATTTTACTTCAAGTCTAATCTATTCTGTGTAAAAGAAATTTTTCTATAGGCGACAACCAATTGACCCCTCCCCTCTTAGTTGTCCATCTCATTCTCACTCTTCAATTGGTATCAAAGCAGAGCTCCTGATCTGAAAAGAGATCTTGTTTGCGATGGCCAATAAGGGATTCATGCCTAAAGATTTTTCTATCCAACTTCCATCGTTCTTTGATGGCATTAATTATTTCTATTGCAAAAACCGTATGCACGTCTTTTTTAGGGCTTAAGATTATGAGATTTGGAAAGTCGTAAATACTGGTCCATATACACTACTAGAGGATGAGAGAAAGTGGACATAAGATAATATTAAACAATCCAATATTAATTTTAGTGCTATGAGCATATTGCAAAGTTGTATTCATCTTGTTGAATATTCTCGTGTCTCCATGTGCAGCTCAATGAAGGAGATGTGGGATAAGCACAAGTTGATGTATGAAGGCACTTCAAAAGTCAAGGAGACTAAAAGAAACATTCTGGTCCATGAATATAAGATGTTCAAGATGAGCCTTGTTGAAACAATCTCTGACATGTTTGCACGGCTCTCCAAGATCACCAATGGACTGAAGGCTCTTGGCATGAATTACACGAACACAAAGATCATCCGTAAATTCTGAGATCCCTCCCACCAGCATGGCACACCAGGGCCATAATCATAGAGGACTCCAAAAACCTGTCAAGCTTCACTGTGGAGGAGTTTATTGGAACCCTCATGGCTTATGAGATCATTGTATGTAAAAAGGGAGGAGGTCGAGCAGACAATTGTCAAGAAAAGGAATGCGGCGCTCATAGCCAAAAGGTCAAAGGATGTTTGCTCAGATGAAAGTTTGTCAAGTGAAGATGCAGAGGAAGTGGAAAAGCGAGCTTGGAACTTTAGGAAATTCCTATGGAAGCCAAGGCCACATCATGTAACATCCCACAAAGAATACAAGGGCAAAAATAAGAAAGAGGACTCTACAAGAAAAACAAAAATTATCTGCTATGAGTGTTAAGGCATTGGGCACATGAATTCTGAATGTCTAGTCTTTCTGAAAAAGTAGAAAAAAAGAAGTCAAGGAAGCTCAAGGGCATGGTCGCCACATGGAGTGACTATGATGAGTCAAACTCCAGAGCAAAGGATGTGCAATGCTGCCTTATAGCTCTTGAGGATGAATCTCCCGAGGTAAACTGTAACTGAGAATATTTTACTCTTGAGAAGATTGAGCAAATGTATTTTGCTATGTATAAGAAATATAAGAAAGCTAAAAAGGAAAATAAGGGATTGAAGATAAAAATAGATGGCAATCTTCATGATGAAATTCCCTATATATCATGTCATGAACTCAAACTAAAATGTAAAAATCTTCATGATTAAAATGAGACTATGCAAAGTAAAATTGAATTGTATGAACAAGATATGAAATGCCTAGCTCATGATCATGGTTTTTTCTGAAAAACTAAGTATGCTTAAAAATCAGAATAAATCACTTAAGGCTGAAATTGCTTCTCTTGAAGAAAAGAATCAAATTGATAGCATATCTCATGATCATGAATTTTTTGATGCTGTAGAGCAACAAGAAAGTTTAGAATTGGTGGTTGAGAATGAATCCTTGAGATATAAGATACCTGAACTTGAAAATTTGCTTCATGATCATGATGTACTTGAAAAGAATTAAAAGCTTGAAACTGATAATGAAAGTTCGAAAACAAAAATTCATGTGCTTGAAGAGAATATTAAAAATTCTAAAAATTTTGTCAAGAAAATGCATGAAACAATAGATGATCTAAAATAAACTATTTATAGACTCTTGAAGGGAAGTAAAAACTTGATGAACTCTTTTGCGTTAAGTGAACACTAATAGACATTGTTTAGGCTATTCTCCTAAAAACAAAAAGAACAAATCTGTTAAGTCTAAAATGAAAACATCATTTGTTCATGTCTCTAATTCTTTTAGCACTTCACAATCACATTCTAAGAAAATTCCTCATGTTAAAAAACCAATTCATGCTAGGAAAACTGAGCAAACTGAAAAACAAGTAAATGGTAAACACTTTGTAAAGGCTAGCAAGCAGATACAATCAATTAAACCCAAGCATGTTACACCCAATGTTTTTCATAGGCCACAACTCATACAACGCATTTCTAATGTCACAAGTTATTTTGTGGTAGGCATGGTCATATGAACTACAATTGCTATATAAAGAAAAACATGCAAAAACTCAGCTTTGTGTGAATTAGGAAGGATTTGCTCCCTTCCAGGACTAACACTGTTGGACCCAAAACCATTTGGGTACCAAAGAAATCCACTTAAGATCTTTACTTGTACTTGCTTTGGAGATTTGAATGTAATGAAGTTCAAGGTTAAATTCAAGTCACCTGTATTATTTTGTAAGTATCATGCAATTCTATTTTTGTGCCTTCAAGGTAAGACAAGAATACTCTTGTTGACACATTCATGTTTAATTCATTTAGTTTTTATCAATTGATATCATTTTTTACTTTCTAGATTTTGATAAATATCTGAAAAATACATTAAAATTTTGAAAAATCCAAAACACAAAATGAGTCTTAGAGTTTAGTGCCCATTGCATGTCTATTCCTTATATGATTGCATTTACACTATATGTAAAGAAACTCTCCTTGATTCCTTCTATGGTCTAATATTTCCTTGCTATTATATTTCCTTGCGATTTCTATTGCATTGGCTAGAAATGTAGTGCGGATCAATTCAGCCGCTAAAAGGGAGATTTTGCATTTAGTGTGTGCATACATTGAGGGGGAGCCAAATAGTTATGCATTTAACTTGCTTCTCAACATACATTTGAAATTGAAGCCAATACACTAATACACATGTTTGTGATTAACATATATCACTTTGATGATAGGTGAAAATTTCTCTTAACGCTGTCTGATGCTTAGAATCCACCTAATTTATAGTCGCTCATGACGAAAAAGCTACATGTCCCAAGAAAAAAAGAACTGAGCTTAGTAACCGAGTCTTTTCACTGAACAAGTGAGGAGTCTTGCGTTAAACGACAATACTTTCCTAAAAAATAAACAAAAACAATTCAAAAGAATTTGACATCATTGGTTTCAAAAGTAAAAAAAAAAAAGCAGAGTGATAGCTACCAAAAATCGAGAGTCTATCATGAATGGGTAAGATTGAGAGTATCCATTAGTGCGAATTGGGAATTCTATTTATCGTCATGCGAGATGCCTATTAATCATATCTCACACATCATTTCTAATAGTATTTAATTTTGAATGTGTCTTGAGAACTTAATTAAGTACATGGGCTATATAATGACTACTTCTTAGAGCATGCACTTCCATAATCATTCCCTTAGTGAATTACTAGTTGGACACCCGTACCATGCATATTAATAATTACAAATGACAATTTATAAAAGTATATAAATTTTATTAAAAAATATTTTGTTAAACTAAACTTAATAAAAAATGTGAAGATAAATAGAATGATTAAACAACATTTTTTATAATAAATTACCAATAATCTTATAATAGAGATATTAGAAATATAAATGTTACATCCAATATTAGCATTATTAGCCAATTTTGATAGGTTTAATGCAATATTAGCAATATTACTTCATTCTGTATGGATGATGTAAGACCCGGCTTCCCAACTTTTCGTTTGGTGTCTTGGATGACTGGCCACTAACGCGTTCGGGCTGGGCGACGTGTTAGTGTCACATCGTGGGTGTCCGACGTCACAGTCATCCTTGTCGCAATGAGCTTGTGCGTCGCGTTCTTGTCAGACCTTGCTTCTTCGTCACATCTTTGTGTCACGCCTGGTCAACGGGTCGCAATAGTGTTCTGTGCCTTTTGTCGTCTGACAGCTGTCTGGGTGACAGGCGTGTCACTACGACCTGTCGCGGAGTCCCTGGGGGACGCGTTCTTATCGCGGTGCATTGACCCGTCACGTTTAGGTCCTGAACGCGACGCGTAGCCCCATCACGTCTTGGGTACCGAAGGCTTAAGGCCTTGGCCGATGAACCCTTCTCCCTTTTTCTCCTTCCCCTCTCTTCTCCTCCTCCTCTGGCGGTGCTCCGCCTCCCTTTCTCCCATTTGTATGTTTCAAGTGAGGAGGAGGGCCATGATCGTGTCCCGCGCATTGTGGAGCTTGCGTGGAGTGAGGAGGAGGTGTCCAATCTGACGTGAATGGCCCTATTGGGTTCGTTTCTTCGTTTAAGGTAGGGATTGTTTGTACCCTTCTCGATCCGGGTGGATTGGGAGCCCCCCGTGGTTTGTAGATAGCATTTCCTGCTTCTCCATGCTCCCCTCCCCCGTGTGGTGTGTGGGTGGCCCCAGGATGGAGCATCCCGCGGGTCTGCCCTTTTTCTGGTGTCGTGACCGCGGTGTGCATCATGACACCAGAGGGAGCGATCGTGTCACGACGTGTTGGCCCGACGTAATCTTGTCACGGCGGTTTCCCCATCGCAACAGGGTCACTATTGTGGTGCCCTTCCCGTCGCGATGGTATCACGATGGCCACGGGGGGATGCGACAGTACCTATGTTGCCTCAGATGTTTCCATGGTCCCAGTTAGCATGTCAACGTGTGCCGTAGGGCTGGTTTTCCCTTAGGACCTTCAGGTGGGAAACGCGGTAGGTTACCTCGCTACGTTCCGTGACCAAAGGTGACACCTTTGTGGCCGTGTCCTAGCGTCGGTGCTAGGAGGCTCACGTCTGTCTAATAATAGGTTATCTGACGGTCAATCGATTATTAGTAGAGTGATGTTTTCCATACTGTCTGGAGGTGTTCCGAGGTTCTGGCTTGCTCATGCGTGCCTTGGTTGGCCGACGGCCCTCTTGAGGGTTCGTGCGTTCCTCTCGCTTGCTGGGCTTGTCGTGGGTTACAAGCCAGCGGTTCGGCGTTGTTCTTGTTGTGCTTGCCCCACCTGTTCCCCCGGTGCTTGGCACTTGAGGGCTTGTCCCGTTCAGAGGTTGTCTCCATTGCTTAGGACCCCCATCCTTGGGAGCCTATTGAGGGAGTGCTTAGGGCTACGAGCGTGCTCGAATTGGCAGTCGACTTGGTGGACTTTGGAGCTGAGGGGAAAACGAGGTTTGGACAACGGCGCCGAATGTTTGTAGAGCTCTCTTGTCTAGGGTGGGATGCCAAGGTCATTGAGGTGCTTTCTTTCTGGTGCGGCCCAGTCAGTCCTTTTTTTCACTACCTCTCTCTGTGTTGGTTCTGGAGCCATGTAGTGGTGCTAGGCGTGGGGCCGCAGCTTGGCCAGGCTGCGGTGGTGCGTGCGTTCTTATGGTGTTCTGTGGCAGCTCTGTCTCACTCTGCCGGGGAGGTTAGAGGTAGGAGACAGGATGGCGAGCAGAGGGTGTGGCTGGTGTGTCCTCCTCTTGGCTGCCAGTTGCGGTGGCTTGGTTGTTGTTGTTGTGATGACGTTTCCAAGTATGACTCATGGCCCTAGCCTGCACGGTGGTTGTATCCTGGCCGTGTCTAACTTCTGTGGGCGTTGTTGGCTCATGCTTCTGGTGGTTTCTGCTTGGTGTCCTCTCGATTTTGTAGTCACGTTCTTAGGTGCTAGTCCATGGTGGCACCGGCGTGTGTGGCTTCCCGACCTCACGGTGTGTCCAGGGTCTAGGGTGGTTCTGCTTGTGGGCCCTCGACCTTGTGGAGGTATGAGGTGGCCGTGCTTATGGTGAGACATCCTTCTCACGTAGTTGCTCAGTGGTCTCCATTAGACCCCTATCTCGGCAGGCGTGTCGAGACTTATTTCTGTGTTGTGCTTGACTCCATTGGTTTCTGCGAGAGTCATGTGTGTGTCACGACCTTGGTTGGTGGTCGTTGCATTGCATTGTTCTATTCTACAGCTTAGTAGTACCTTTCTATAGGTGTTACTAACTTTACAACTTTCTACTGTAGTTTCCTATTTTCTGAGTTCCTATTGCTCTGGCCGGTGAGGGACTGGTAATCCCTACTGGGCCTTGTTCATGAGGCTCACTCCCCCTACTTCCTTCAGCTAGGTGCTCGTCGTCGCAGGAGCTCGGTGTCGAACGGGTTTGCGGAAGCGGCTGTGGCATCGTGTGTTGTCAACAGTAGTAAGAGTGAGTGATGTGAGCTCTTGTACATGAGTGAGTTGAGAGTTGTGCCTTGCAAGTTCTCGGGGTATGCCCCTTAAGGACTGCACCTTTCTTCTTGTACATGTGCTTTTACTTGGGACACATTGTACAATTGTTATATTGTGATAGTTATTTAAATTCAGTATATATCTCACTAGACTATTTCTTCTAACCCTTCTGGGTCTTCGGATCCGTGGGTGGCGGTGCGAACTTCGGGGTCTCTGGCGGGGGTTCGGGTGGTCGAGCTGTTGCAGATGATGATGATCATACAATGCTATTACCCATTAGCACATGAAAATGAGTGCTATATTGAATGCTATATATATTCGCCTGAAATTTTCTCTTAGGAATTGTAACACCCCACCTAGACTCGGTTCAGTGATACCAACTCTCATCGAGTCTAAGAGATGTGCTACATGGGGAACACACCCCGACATATATCAAATGTAGGTTGATTCATTCACAAATAAATAATAATGCAGCAAAAATAAAGCATAATTCATCAACTTTAATAATCAAGTCCATAGTCCATCAAATAAGTCCACAATGCTATATAGTTCAATTACAATGTTTATAACATAAGCAAGTCCTCACATACAATTATCACTCTAACACACAATCACAATCAGTCCTCTCGCTCCACATCCAATCCCACCACTAAAGTCTCGGGATCAGCTGTCTCACCTGAAATGTTAAGCAAGTATGAGTCTACAACGAAGAGTCAGCAAGCGACCCAAAAAAGGATTTTCAATCTAACATATATGTAATGGTTTCAAAACATGTTGTTGCATATAGAATTCTGCAATTATACTACTTGCAATATATACATTTATCATCCACACCTTAAGTCAAAAGTGAGCACAATTGCTACAAGAATAAAGCATAAGTTTAAGACATGATCTTAGCTTCACAATGTTTATCGTTGCTAAAAGGTTTCAAATCTGATCATGATGATATGAATTCAAGTATTAACATGGTACATTTATCATACATGATTTCAAGAGTTTACATATTAAGCATGATTACAAAACATTCACCCAAATAAAAATAAAACAAGTATTACATGAAATCTTTATAGAGCTGAAAACAAACAGTGTTCATAACATATACATATGTACAAATCTTGCCAAGACACAACCCAAACCACCCATTAGAAATCAGAAGACATGTAACATATACTCATCACCTAGGCAGACAGGGATAGAGTCTTAGTTATTGCACGATACAGGGGAAAGCCCTCCCCACCTTAACCAGTGGTACTTGTCCACTTCCAAGATTTCTCCCCGTGCCCACGGAAACATATAACAGATTGAACATTTCCATAGGAGCATTACCATGGTCCTGTTCCAGATTACTTCTATGGTGGCAATGTCTTATTGGCCATATACAAATTTCTCCAGATTCAGATGCAACATAACATGCTGCCAAATCATATACATATATTCAGATGCTAACAGAGACACATTTTATATCGATCACATGCTGTATTTTTCTGAACATTTTCCCACAATTCATTTCAAAAGAACACAATTCTCACAGTGATAATCAGACTTAATAGTTACAATCATCCAAAAATCATCAAATTTTGTTAGAACGTGCATATTCTATCATAAATCAAATCAAAAACTTTTCATGATTTTCTGGCATATATTATAATTTCTACAGTAATCAAATCAGTGATATAAATATAGAAATATTCATCACAATGAAACCATTTGTCAACCTAGTTCAATATATTTATTGTGTAATATCATAACCATACAAACCACTTTTCAAAATCTCATGATTTTTGGAATCCAAAAACTATTTATCAAATTAAAATAGTACTATTGATTTTTGTATTTAAGTCACAGAAATTACAGAAAACTGTCAAATTCAGATTCCAGATCTAACACAGTATGAGAATATCCATGTCATGTATTTCTACATAGAAATCACAATTTTTATCACGAGCATGCATTAAATATAAAATTTTCTATTACATCCATGCTAAATTTTCACAATTCAGAAAATTACCCTTAAAACATGGTGTCTACAGAATTTAACCCAATTTACAATGTGTCAAAAGTTGTTATACTTATCCCTACCTATTTCATAGAAAGTTCATTCGGAATTTAAACACAAAAATATAAATCCAGATGTAAAAAGATGTCAAAATATTGAACAGAAGAACTTGACGGCAACCCTACTGCTGTTAACCTCAATTGACGGCAGGAAGGTTGACGTTAAGTTCATCCTTGACGTCGGTCAAGCTTGACGTTAACCTAACAGAAAACCAGAACTCATTTGAGACTCATATAAACACCAAATCTGATTGTTTTGTAAAATTTTAAAATCATGGAAAAATCATAAACAGGTAAAATCTAAGGTTGGGAACTCGATCCCTATGTTACTTGCCTTTAAAACATCAAGAATTCAACGGATTTAGCCGATGAAGCCCCCTTGGCCAACTAAGACAGTCCTCCCTCCAGTTGAAAATCCTCGATCAGTAGTGTAGACACCCGATTGCGACCAATGGGTTGGACCACATTTCTTGTCAATTCAGTGGGCCCCTAATTGGTCACTCACCTTGAGCCCATCATTAGCCATGTTTTGAGCACATTAACGATTTAAATTGCCTTGAAATCCCTCCCATATCACTTTGAGAGAGTCCTTAAGCATCAATAACTCTTATCCATCCATGCGGTTGGCCGATAATTCACGTAAATTTTGATTTTATAGTCGCGACGCATCGTGGTGCCGTGTCTCTGAGTCGCGACGGTCTAGGCTGCCGCAACAGCCCATGCATTATCCATGCACCTGGACAATACTGTCGTGATACTCCGCCCTGTCGCGGCCCTACGATACCCCGTGACAGCTGCTGCGCATGCAGGCCTCCGCAACCACCTCCTATTTATCCTCTCATAGTTTTATCTTTATCCCTAGGGAATATCTCACCCCCTTGGGCGAGATTTGGGCCCTAGGGACTCTCCTTGAGGACCCCAAGGACTCTCCATCCGAATTTGGGTAAGGATTATCTCCCATTTTAATTAATTCTCATTCTAAGGAGATATTCTCTCTCAAGGGTCTATAAAAACAAGGCCTCTCCTCAAGGACGGGGGAGAGCCTCATTTTGACCCCGAAGGGCTGCCGAAATCTCCTCTCACCAACACTTAGCCTTGCAGCCATCCTTTTCCACCACTCTTCTTCACATTCCACTCCATAAAGCTTCACTTCTTCATCATCAATGGAGTACAAGACGTGAAGAGGGCGACTCCAACATACTCCTGAAGCCTTTGCACATCATTTGGGACCACATCCACGCCAGAGAGTCGCCCTAATGGGGCTCACCTTCCTCCTTTCTCTTTGTTTCTTCATTTCTACATGCATTGCTATGTCTTTATAGATAGGTTGCATTCCACTTTCCACCCATGTTTCCACACACCCTAGGGGTTTTAAAAAACACCCCCCAGGTTCGTCCCTTCCATGTTGGTTTGTTTCCTTTCATTTTTAGAATAGTTGCTACACTAATCATTTTTCTAATAGGGCTTTTCTTTGTTGTTCCTCTTTGATTGGTAGGCATACAAACAAGGTACTACGAGGAGCTCTCGTCCTCTGGCCGGCCGAAGGAAGGGAAGGAGGTCTCCCTAATTATCTCCCGCACCAGAAGAGAACGCGACAGGGGAAGGCGATGCGACAAGAGACGCGTCGGCCATGACAACCGCGTTATCAGGTATTCCTCTGTTCTCTTCCTCCCCTTTCCTAGAGTAGTTAGCCCATGTTATTTTATTCATTTAGGCAATACTCTAGGTGGTGATCACATTCCTTACTTTCATACCATTAGATTTAATATCCTTTAATGTGTCGAGGGGAAGCACAATCCCTGTGATGACACCTTTTGGCGATCACGGTGGGACCTCCAGTGCCACCCTCGTAGATCTAGTTTGCTTGCTTGCCATATTTTCCCCTTTACTTCCTCTTTTGGTGCCCTGTTAGTCTGTTATTCCCTGTTTTATGCATTTTTTTGGCGCTCGGTTCATGTCGCGGCGCATCGCGGTGACGCGATCTTATCGCGTCGCCTATAGAGAATGCGATAACAGGTGTGTGTTTCCTCTTTGTTTATTTGATATCTCCTGATCTTGTGAGTTCATTCATGTCTGTATCATGTTTCTCTAACATGATCGCCCGTGTTTCTGTCTCTTAGAATCCTGTTAAGGTTCGGGTTTTCCCTTTTCTTTCCATTGTAAGTTTTCGGATCTAGTCGTGGCGGGGTGCGGGAACGAGATAGGGTCGCGTCCGATCTAAGCGTCGCATCTACAGGTACGCTTTGTGTGTTACTGTTTGCATTCCTAGATCGGTTTCTGAATGCTCCATGATCCATTTTGTACTATTTTGGCGATTTTGTACACTTATCATTTGTTTAGGTAGTCTGTTTGAGTCTGTGTGTGTGTGACTTACTACGTTCTCAGGCGTCTGTTCGTATTGCGGTAGTCCGCTCTGTCGCGATAAGGTCGCGGCATACACGACCGCCGCAACTTGGCCCGAGAGCTATTTTGTCACCTTGTCTGCTCCTCATCTTCACTCTTGCATACATTTCGGGCATTTAGGCCCCTTGCATACGCTATTCATCCTATTGGTCAGGTTCCCCCTTGGATGAGTGAGTCCTCTCACCTACGAGCAATCGTAGGCTGACTCGGGCCCACCTTCCGAGGACCTCCGTAAGACCCCATGACCGTACGCACGTTGCGGCTCACCGGGCTGGTTTTACCCGTTGCACCCTTTAGTCCGAGCCACCCTTGCTTGTGAGTGTACCATCCTTAGTGACACCGAAGGACTCGAGTTCATACCTGTTAGGGTCCATTTGACCGAGTGACACACCCTTAATCAATTCATCTAAAAGGTCAAGTTCAAACCTTAAGAAATTTGCGCATTAATCATGACAACTTGAGTGTTTCATTCATCCCTCCTCTTCTCATTCTTTCTTGATTGTGTTACGGTCTAGGTTTTCTTGGTATCACCCCCTGTCATTTAGGGGGTGCATACGTCATTGTCTAGGGAGATCGAGTCATTCCCCTCCTTTCCTTGTACTCTATCATAACCCTTTGTTCGACATGGAATAGTTCCGTGTCCTTGCTGACGATGCCTTACCCCTTGGACTCCTCGAGGATGTGGCCCAACCCTCAACGGCCATACCCCAGGGCATATTCAGGCACCTCTTGTCATTGGGGGTCATTCCCATCCTCCTTCTCCTCCAAGGGAAGATGACCCCCATTCCCAATTTAGTCAGCTACTTCCCCATCTAACTCCAGATCAAGTCCGAGAGTTCATTGTTACCGCCAAGGGAAAACAACCCTTGTCTCCCTCTGCCCATAACTCAGCTCAGCCGGCGGTCTCCTCCGCCCACGTTGCCTCAGCACCCCACCTCTCTTCTTCAGGGGCAGACCCTACACCCCTCCGTTCTCGGGCCATTCA
Source organism: Colocasia esculenta (assembly GCA_014218235.1). Classification (NCBI taxonomy): domain Eukaryota; kingdom Viridiplantae; phylum Streptophyta; class Magnoliopsida; order Alismatales; family Araceae; genus Colocasia; species Colocasia esculenta. The sequence continues at coordinate 126,089,079 of CM024757.1, forward strand.
TTTCTCGGAACCCAGCTACCTTCCGGCACGAGAGGTTTGACCTTGATCCCCTCCAACCTCAATGTACTATATGACCGAACCTGCCTCCCCTGCCCGTGAGAGGTCTCACACTTTCGAGCAACCCCGCTCCATTATCTCAACACACCATGCCCAAGCCCCCTCCGACTTCCTTGCGGAGTGGGCTATCATGAAAAAGGATCTCCACGACCTCAGAAGGCAGATTGACCCTCGGAAGGTGGCCGACATCGCCCTTCCATCATTCCAATACCTCCGGGTACCACCCCAATCAGAGTTTCCTGTTTACCGGAGATACTCTGGGGTAGGAGACCCATATGTTCATTTGAAGGATTTTTTTTATGAGTCAGCACCGCACAAATACGACCGCCACCTCATGGCGTACTTGTTTAGAAAATCTTTAGATGGTCCAACTCTGGAATGGTTTTATTCCCTACCACCTGAGGAAGCCGAAGATTTCCAGATTGTCCAGGAGAGGTTCTTGCAGCAATTCCAAGATCGGGTCGGACCCGAATATTCTTTTGTAGATTTGGTAGTTGAGAAAATGAAGCCCGATGAAGAATTCTCAACTTATGCCGACCGGTGGCGCTCATTGGCTTCTAAAGTCCGTTGCCCCATGCCGGAAGAGGAGAAGGTCAAGTTGTTGATCTCCAATGCCACCCCAATCTACCTGGCCATATTGGCCATGAATGACATTTCTACCATGCACCAGCTTTACAGCCGAGCCCATTTCATTCAGACTCAGCTCAAGGACTCACCTATACACTCCATGTTTGAGACCCCAAAAGCCTGTTATGTCAAGAAGCCTCAAGGCCCAGTTACTGAGGGGATCCAAATCAATGAGCAAGTCGTGCAGTCAGCAACCCCCAAGGCCCGGTAGGCAGATCTCCGTACACCAGCAACCTCAGCAACCATGGAACAATAGCAAACAACAACCCCCTCAAGGTCAGAACCCTCCCCAAGACCAGCGCCAATACTCTCAGGTCCCTCCACCTCAAAATGGCTTTGCCCCTAGAAAGCCCAATGGACCCAAGAGAACCCAATATCCACCTCTACCCGAGTCATTAGTTGATGTCTTTGCAGCTCTCATGTCCCTCAATTCTCTTAGAATCCCTCCGGAGAAGCCAAACTAGAATATGGCTGTGGACCAAACAAAGTATTATGTTTACCATCGCCATCCGGGCCACAATGTTTCAGATTGCTTCCAGTTTCGGGATATGATATATGATCTTCATGAGCAGAACGAAATCGATTGGGTAGAGATGAGAAGGTTGATCCAGACCTTAAGGGACCAGCAGGGTCAGAGGCAACAACAGCAACAGCAAAGGCAACAGCAGCCGCAACAACAACAACAACAACAACAGCAGCAACAACAACAACAGCAGCAACAACAGCAACAGCAGTTCCAACCCTTCCACCAACAGTACCAGCAACAGCAACAACAGCAGCAGCCGCAGCAGCTGGCAAATGATCTTGACATAATCCGCAACCCCATGCCACAACATCCTGCAGCTCCAAAGCCCCAACCGGCTCCTCCACCTCCTCCACCCGCGCATGTCAATCCAGTTGTCCATTACCCACCACCAGAAGCTCAATGGGCCTTCGACAATGAGCACGAAGTGGGCCAGCTTCTAGTCATTTCCCACGACACACCCACTACCCCCATACCTACATCCACCAAACCTTCCTCCTTCACACCTACTGTCGCCGCCATTACCTCGTCGCTTTATGACTCCCCCATCTTGTCACCCATTATCCCCTCATCCACCAACATCCCTCTATCCCCTACGCCGGCGCCATTGCTAGCCAACCCCTCCATCCTTGACACTTCACCTTCTCCCCTCCACCATAACCTCGCCTTGCGGAGCGGGCGGATGTTCCATCGGATGTACCCTAATGCATCCATATCCATGCCAAGTCAACCAGTGCAACAATCCAACACCTAGCAGCAGCAGGACGCGGAAGAGATAGATCCGGTCCCTGGGACCCAATATGATATCTTGAAGCATTTGGATCAAACTCCCGCCAAGATCTCTATTTTAGAGTTGATCAAGAGGTCTCAAACTCATCAAGATGCCCTAAGGGCCTTCCTGCAAAGGGTCATGGTCAGTGAGGACATGAACCCTGATAATCTGCTCTCTGTACTTTCTATTGTAAACAGGGGACCCACGATCACCTTCTCTGATGGCGAGTTAGCTGCTCCAGAAGCCAGGAAGATGCCCTTATGTGTGACACTGATAATAAATAAAGTAGCTATTGACGTAGCATTAGTGGATACGGGAGCCTCCAGAATGTCCAGTAAGCACCTTAAGAGCCTGCAACATCTCACACCGTCAGTTGCAGCCTACCCCCACCACCATAGCTGCATATGACAATTCCCGGCGGGCTTGTCACGGGGTTATCACTTTGCAGGTAGAGTTGGGACCACTTGCCATGTCAGTTGAGTTCTATGTGTTGGATATCGATCACACTTACAAGGCCATCCTAGGGCGTCCGTTGATCGAATCATTAGGGGCAGTACCTTCCACAACACATCAATGTCTAAAATTCCCCATCCAAGGGAGGATAGTTAAAGTTAAAAGCGCAGCGACGACCCACACCGTGGAAGCTGTTGAGAGGGTGTTACCATCAGTTTGGCCATCCAACAAGCCCGTTATCTCTATACTTGATGTGAACTATCCCTGGGCTTATACTTTTTCTTCCAATCGCCCAATTGTGTCCTCATCAGTGGTAGCTGTCAGAAAGGATGTATCAGCAAACACAAAGGGGTGGGATATCATGTTCAGAATCGGCTATCAGACCGGAAAAGGGTTAGGTGCTCATCTCCAAGGCAGAGTCAAAGCTGTCACCGGAACAAGGAAATCTACAAAGCATGGCTTAGGGTACGCAGAATGGGCAACATTCTCACCCATCTCGCAGTCAGGGCAACAACCTCTTATTTGGACACTGAATGATCATTTCATCAGGGGACCTATACAGCTCGGGTATAACACCATGATGAAAGAAGTTCCAAAATCAGCATATCAAGTATTGGAAGCTCAGCGACCTGGCAAGAAGAAGAAGGCCGAGATGGATACAGAAGCACCAGATCTCGAAAATTTGATTTCAGCAGTCAGTTTGCTGTTCAATGAACCTGAAGCAGAGGCAGAGGAACCAGAATCAGAAGATCTCATTTCAGTAGTCAACCGCTTGTTCAGCGAGGATGATCTATCGCAGTCTCAAGCAGCAGCAGCATCAGCATCAGCATCACCAACCACCACCAAGCGACAGTTGCTTGGTTTTGGTGAGGAAATTGAAATCGTAAGTTCAGCCGAATTAACAAGAGAGCTCTGGCCAGGGTTTTCCCGGCCTCTCAGTCACTTTGTTTCGTCCATCCTTGTTTATAAATTCCATTTCATTCCCTTATCTCCTCCCTTCATCCTCCAATTCTCCCCCGACGCTGTTGAAGCGTTAGTCTCCCCTTCACCCCTCTTCACCATTTTCCTTAATGGCTTGGTTCTATCCTTTTACCGAAGCCTCTCAATGTAATATAGTTCTTTTCCTTTAATAATAAAATTCAAAAAATAAAAAAATGTGTGTGTGCTTTCTCCATACTTGTCAACCTCCTTCCTCAGACGGCGATCCCCGTCTTTCTCCTTCCTCCTTCCTTGGACGGCGATCCCCGTCTTTCTCCTTCCTCTTCTTTGGACGGCGATCCCCGTTCACCTCCTCTCCCCTGACATCTTCTTCCCACTGTTTGACTCTTGCTGTCTCGCTCTCTCTCTCCTTCCCGACGGCGATCCCCGTCACCCCTGCGCCCCTTCTCTCTTGACGGCGATCCACGTCTGACGGCGATCCCCGTCACTCCCTTCTTCCTAGGCGGCGATCCCCGCCCTTTTCCTCCTTTTGCTCAAGCTGTGTTTCCGAAGGTTGACCAACATGGTTGTTTTGGGCGATCTAGATGAGGGGTCCTCTGTTCCCTTACATCCCAACTCTGTTGCCGGCACCCTGAGCTTGGGTGGCCTGCCTCCTCCTCCAGTCCCATCGGAGGACTTTCGCGGCCCTGCCGCACCCTTTTCTTTCTGTTCCAATGAATCTCCTGATGTTTCTCCAGAACCCTCTGTAAATATCGAATCTAGTTTAGGTCCAGAGGTAGAATCTAGCAAGTCCCCGTCCCCATCTAGGAAGAAGAACGGTAGTGGCATACTTCGCAGGTATCTCTTAGACCTGGTACATAGGTGCGGTGCTCTTCTAGCTGTCGAAGAGTTCGTCCAGGAAGTAGTGGTTCTAAACATAGAGGATCTGAACATAAAGGAAGGGCTAGATGACGGATTTGGAGTGTATGAGATCTTAACTGAAGATGACCCATCGGATGAAAATGATTGTGAAACAGAGGATGCTACCGAGATGTATGCGAGTGGCATGAGGAGATTTGATGAACCCACCTTGGCCGTTGACGAGCCCTCCAAAGAGGTAAACGTGGGAACAGAAGAGGATCCTAGGATTTTAACCATAGCTTCCAATCTCCCTCCAGAAGAAGAAAAGGCGCTCATAGAGAAGCTAAGGGAGTTCAACGATTCCTTTGCTTGGTCCTATGATGACATGCCCGGCATTGACCCTGAACTGGTTGAACATACGTTAATTTTAAAGCCAGGGGCAGTTGCCGTTAAACAAAAGTTAAGGAGATTTCTCCCCCACAATGCTCTAAAAATGAAAGAGGAAATTGACAAACTACACAAAGCTAAGTTCATCCGTGTAGTCCTCTACCCATTGTGGGTGGCAAATATAGTCCCGGTGATGAAGAAAGATGGAAGGGTGCGCATCTGCATAGACTTCCGGGACTTGAATAAGGCATGTCCAAAGGATGATTTCCCATTACCTCATTTGGATGTCTTAATTGATAATACTGCAGGGTTCGAAACTCTATCATTCATGGATGGGTATTCAGGTTATAATCAGATCCGTCTAGCCCCGGAGGATCAGGAGAAGACTTCTTTCACCACCCCCTAGGGAACATATTGTTATGTGGTTATGCCGTTTGGACTGAAGAATGTCAGCGCCACTTATCAAAGGGCAATGCTAGCTATCTTCCACGACATGATACACATTGACGTTGAGGTCTACATGGATGATATCGTGGTGAAGTCTCAGACTCGATGAGAACACTCCTCCGTCCTTGCCAAAGTGTTCCGTTGCGCACAAGAATATCAATTGAAGATGAATCCGAAGAAGTGCATATTTGGGGTTTCCTCGGGAAAATTGCTAGGGTTCATAGTCAGCAAACGGGGGATTCAAATAGACCCTCACAAGGCCAAGGGATAAATGAAATGCCTCCACCCAAGAACATATCCGAGCTTTGAGGTTTGATTGGTCGGCTTTAGTTCATAAGGAGATTCATATCTCAACACTCCCAAAGATGTCGTCCCTTCTAGGAACTGTTGAAAGGAGGAGTCAATTTTGAATGGAATGCCAAGTGCCAAGAGGCCTTTGATGAACTCAAGAGTTACCTTATGAATCCGCCCGTGCTTCAGGCGCCCATCCCTGGAAAGCCCTTGATTCTATATCTGTCAACCATTGAGGACTCCCTATGAGCTGTCCTTTCTCAACATGATGAATCTGGCAAAGAAAGGGCAGTCTATTACCTATCTAGGCTCTTCAATCCTTCCGAGCTCAAACTCACTACAATGGAGAAAACATGTGCAGCGGTAGTTTGGGTGGTGCAGAAATTGAAGCACTACTTCCTAGCTCATAAGGTGAGTTTGATTTCTAGAATGGATCCTATTAGGTATCTCCTAAAGAAGCCAGTCCTTTCCGACAGATTGGCACGCTGGCAAAGTTTCCTCTCCCAATTCGATATCACCTTCATAGTTCAGAAAGCTGTCAAGGGGTATGCCATTGCTGAGCACCTTGCTCACCTTCCTCTCCCTCATAGTGATACGGTTCAAGAGGAATTCCTCGATGAAAACCTATCACTTGTATCCCAAGATCCCTTCTGGTCTCTCCATTTTAACGGAGCTCTCAATTCTAGGGGACGGGGCATTGGTGCTGTTTTGCTCACCTCAGAAGGGATCACCATTCCTCTAGCCTATCACCTCCAATTCCATGCCACCAATAATATCTCCGAGCATGAGGCTCTCCTTGCCGGTCTTAAGCTTGCCTACCTCTTAGGCGCGCGTCACCTCAAGATTATAGGAGATTCTCAACTCGTTCTTCGGCAAGTTCTTTCTACCTATCGCACTCGTGACCCTAAACTCAAGCCTTATCAAGATCTGGTCACTCTCCTAGCCAAGCAATTCCGTCAACTCATCTACATCCATACTCCTCACTCTTAAAATATCCTGGCCGATGCCCTCGCATCCCTGGCCTCCTCTCTTTCCTTCCCTCTCAGTCGCAGCGCTGAGACAATCACCGTTCAAAGGTTAGAGGCTCCCTCCACTCAGGATCCTTGGTTCTTTAACCTCAGGAGTTCTCTAGTTTTGAAGGCTGAGAGAAAAGAAGCGAAGGAGTTATTGCTTGTGGAGCTAGGAGAAATGATGTTAGAAGAAAGGCCGTGGTACCATGAAATTGAGCAATATTGGAAAGATGGTACCTTCCCCGAAGAAGCTGAAGTGGAGGACAAGCGAGCCATCCGTAGAGAGGCGTTGAGATATACCCTTATTGGTGGAGTGCTCTACAGACACACTCTAAATGGAATGCTCCTCTGTTGTTTGTCGGACGAAGAAGCCTGGAAGGTAGTGGAAGGGTCCCATTCTAGTGAGTGTGGAGGGCATGTCAATAGCCAAATGTTGGATAAGAAAATTCTTAGGCAGGGCTACTACTGGCCGACCCTAGAAGAAGACTGTGCCACCTACATTCTTAGGTGTGTCAAATTCCAGATCTATGCCGACAAAATCCATGCTCCCTCCTCATCTTTACATCCACTATCCTCCCCTTGGCCTTTCTCCATGTGTGCCTTTGATATCATCGGGCCCCTTGGTGATCCTAATGCTCAGGTAAAACAAAAATCCTTCATTCTTACTGCTACTGAGTACTTCACCAAGTTGGCCGAAGCTGAAGCATTTTCAGAAATCAAAGGTTCAACCGTGTGCAAATTCATCATGAGGAACATCATCGCGCAGTTCGGAGTGCCAAGCAGCCTCGTCACCGACAATGGACCACAGTTCATATTTCAAGAGCTTCACGACCTATGTAAGAAGTTCAACATTTCCTTACATTATTCGTCTTCGTACTATCTGTAGGGCAACGGCCAGGCCAAAGCCACAAACAAAACGCTTTTGAAAATTATAAAGAAAACTTGTGAGTCTAATAAATTTTCTGATTGGCCAGAAAAGTTAGTTGAGGCTCTGTGGGCCTACCGCACCTCCGTCCGCACGCCCACCGGGCAATCTCCATTCTCACTTACATATGGGATGGAGGCGGTATGTCCACACGAGATTCTCATTCCTTCGCTAAGGGTTCAGCTAGACAAGGAACTCAATCCCGATGAACATCAGGAGGCGTTACTGGTACAACTAGAACTCTTAGACGAACGGCGTCTAGCCACGGCCGATCATGTGCTTGCATATCAAAATAGACTCTCAAGGTCTTTTCAAAAGAAAGTGATTAAGCGTAAATTTCAAGAAGGAGACATGGTTTTGAAGCACATTTTTATAAAACCTGGAGGTCCAAGGTCCAAATTGTCAGTAAATTAGGAAGGGCCGTACGTTGTTAAGGAGGTGTACCCCGGAAATGCGTATAGGTTAGTTAATGCTGAGGGTGAGGAGCTCTCTCACCCATGGAACGGGCTGTACATTAAAAGATTCTACCCCTAATATTGATAACAACACCAATTTGTAAAAGAGAATGTTGTTGGCCATGTACCTCACTTCCCCTCATTGTGGTGAATGATCTCTATGTCCGGCCACACACACACAACACGGCGACCTAAGGCCAATTCCCTGTCGTTTATGGTGTTTTCATTCAGCCCTCATGTAGGGAACCTGAGGTCAATTCACTTCTCACTCGGACAAGGTCCGGGGGCAAAGGGAAAGCTAGCATGTAGACCAACAAGCGGTATGTATCGTGTGTATGAAGTCTCAAAGAGTGATGGTCAAATCAAAAAAAGAAAAGCGAAAAGGAAAGGAAACAAAAGTAAAAGAAAAATGGTAAGAAAATAGGGGTATGTCAAAGAGTGGCAGTATAGTTCCCCGCGGGACACCCTTGAGCACGGTCGTACGCATGCCCCCAATTCAAAAGAGCAATGGCCTTAAATTCCCTGGACAACAGACGGATTGCAAATGTGACATACCCATTGCAAATCTTATAAGCCAGTAAACCCGACCCCAATACCAAGTCTTGTCTCATTACTAATCTTCCTATTCTCCGCATAAGACCAAAGGACTCCCACACCTGGTCTGTGTTAGAACATCAATATTCAAGGGGCAAGAAGCCTTAGTGAGCCAAGGACAAAATGCACGCCGTACATAGACATTATCCGTCAGACAAGAGATGAGGATGAGATCCATGGCCAATTACTCAAAAGGCAAGAAGTGTTGTTATCAAAAATCTCAAAAAAATCCAAAAAATTAGAAAATTTCAAAAATCTAAAAAAAATCAGAAATCTCAAAAAAATCAAAAGAAAATCAGAAAATTCAAAAATAAAAAAATAGAAATCTCAAAAATCCAAAAAAATCAGAAATCTCAAAATCCAAAAAAAAAAACAAAATCAGAAAATCCCAAAATTCCAAAGAGAATGTGTGTACATACCGCTTTCCTTTAGCATGCATTGTTTATTTTCCTTTTCGCTTATTTAATAAGGCTCAGCCCCTTGACAATTATAAAGTCACATTCATGTTTATTTAAGCGCAAGAGGCTGAGTCAAAGAGCAGATCTAACTTATTTTGATGAGTGTGCAGGAACAGGTAATTCTAAGAGACACGCACGGTGCTCAGTATTCTCCGTCTCTCTCTCCTATGTTTTAATCTCATCTCACACTCGTGCCAATTGCAAATCATTCATTCATTAAATAAAGATTGACACAAAATAAAATTCCAATAAAACATGAACAATATGTACAAAAGATAATGGGGAGGTGGTTCACAAGTCTCCTCAGTGTCCACCACCACTCTCCCCGGATCCCTCCTGTCGGTCTGGCGGTGGCGGCATCTCGCTGCCACCCCTACCACTCTGGGCACTCCCCTAACCCTGACGGTGCCTCTCCTCCTCCTCGTTCCTCCGCCGACTGGAGGAACTTGCCAAATACTGCCCCACAGAGGTGCCGGTCGCCCTGCTGGCACTCGCCCCGCCCTTGCTCCTGCTGCGCGAACGGCCTATGTCCGTCACGATCTGCTGGAGGCTCCGTGCCACTGCCTGCTGCGCTAGTAGCTCCGCGCGCAGTCGGGTGACCTCCTCGTGGTCTCCGGGCGACCTCTGCACCCGCAGTGCCGCCAGCTCCTTTGTCGCCTCCGCGACTTGCGCCTCAGCTGCCTCCGCTCGGATGCGCAGCTGGTCTCGCTCCCCTCTTGTAGTCTCGATCTCCCTCTAGAGCTGGTCTCTCTGGCCCTGGAGCTGGTCCCTCTGTCCCTGCACCTGGTCCCTCTGCCCCTGCAGGTCTATCGCGTGCTCGGTAGTGAGCTGCAAATCCCTCTTCTGTGAAAGAACAATCTGGTCAGTATCAATTGTTAAACAATTTTTAAATCAGAAATTCTATTGTACTTACTCGCTCCTCCAGGTGCCTCTGCGCCTCCTCGGCCCTCAGCACCGCTCTGGCCAGCTGAACCTCCAGAAGCGACGGAGACCCCCCTGTGGCCCGTGAATAGGAAGCACCGCCTGCTCTAGTGCTCCTCACTCTCTCCAGCTCCCTCCTCTGCGTGCAAAAGTACATGTCAATCTTCCAAAATCAGCTTTAAAATCGGTAAGTGTTGAAGTAGGAGTAAACACTTACCAGCTCCGCGGTCTGCCTCTGCACTGCCTCCCGATCTTGTACCGCTGAGTAGAGTAAGGCCCGGAGCGTTGCAACCTCACCAGCTACGTCTACCTGCAGCACATTTCAAATCATTAGCCCAATTCTATAAAATCAAAATTCACAGGGTTGAGGTTTTAGGGTCATTACCTGGTGTCAGGCGCTCTTGTATACCTTACCCCCGTACTTCAAGGCATATGCCTGGAGGAACGCGTCATCGGTAGTAGCGTCCGACTTTACAGCCTTTCCTCGGCGCTCCCAGTTGTCAATCTGCTCCTTCGCCCACTCGTGCCAATCGTTAGTGTCGTGAAGTCCCCGGAAACTCCGACCTGGTCTACGAAACCGGTCTCAGACGGGGAACTCCACGGCACTCTGCCGAAGGCCGAGTGAGCGCTGGCTAAGGTACAAGTGTAGAGGTAGCACATGGTTAAGTGCATGCAACCACACCGACCTACCGAAGTAGGGGCGGGCCTGCACCAACCAGGGCTGTCCCTCATCACCCTCCCCTAGGTACGACTGCCAAACCACCTGCAGAGCAAAGATCAGTCAGTCATCGAGCAGTGAAATCAAGCAATTAATCAAAAGGGAAAGGGTACTTACATCCAGGTACGGGTAGCTATCAATATCCTCCTGAAGTCGCTCCAGCTGGTCCCCGAGATTGCGTGAATCTCAGCGTGAATCCCAACGGCGTGCAATGGGCACAAGGCCCGGCTGTGTGAGATCTCCTCTCCCCAAGGCCGGGAGGTGTAGATAGGCCTAGACCTACAAAATGAGAAGCAAGTTAGGCGGCAAGTTTAAGAAAAATGCAGTTTAAATTTCAAAAGGTTAGAAAGGAAGGTGTGTACTAGAAGAAAGGGGAAGAATCCACTGGTCGATGTCTGCCGCTCGGAGGCGCCCAGGCTGTCGAACTGGTGTGCGAGGAAGGCTGCTCCCCAAGTGTAACCCCCCACCTCACTCAGGTCCTCTAGCAAGGGCAGGAAGCGGCAGTGGACTGTGTCGCCCCTCATGGCAAACAAGAGTCTACAAGGAAAAGGACGAGAAAGCGACGCAAGTCCAAGTCCGCCTGCGCCCCGGGGTCACTCGCTAGCTCCCTCCAGCTAATCCGAACCAGCCTGTCTAGGTGTCATCCTCACTCTCTCCTGCTCCCTTCCCCACATTGAATAACCCTAGGCTCTCTTGGAGGGGTACCCTAGGAACTAGGGAAGACCTACGCTCTACAAGTAGCTCCAGAAGTCGCTGGGCTAGGTCATGGTAGCAGGGGTAGGTGTATCCGCGCACTGGCCTCCCATAAACTCTGAGCCCTGTGATCCGGCTCACATCCTCGAGGCAGGGGATTATGTGTCCCCATGGGAATACGAAGGCGGTTGCCTCCGCATCCCACCTGCTCTGGAGAGCCTGAGTGAGAGCCGAATCCGCCCTCATCCTACTAATCCTAAAGATCTCTCCGAAACCCATCTCCACTACCCTCTCTGTGACGGCCCTCATTATATCGGTACGGTTATACCAACCCACGTCGGTATAGCGAGAGTCCTCACAGTGGGACATTTACCCAAATGATACAAACAGCTGAGATACACGCGAATATATGAACAGAGTAGCGGAAGTAAAAGACAACTGTCTTCATTCATTCATCATCCACATTAAACATACATGAGATTTGCAATTTACATTAAGAGTTAAAAGTTCACATAATTAAATTGCTGAAATTTAAGTACACAATGTCCACACTTATACAATTTTCTCATGATAGTTCTAGTACAATGTCACTTTTACATACTATGAAACAAAAAGGGGGTACAACTGCTCCAACAATCTAAACTCCGCGCTCGGAAGTCCGTCTCTACCGTCTCCTCCACGAGAGTCTCGTCACCGTCTATACCTGTACGCCGAAGCAAGGAGTGAGTCTTAAAGACTCAGCAAGCAACACTACTCAGAACATACACGTATAAGTCATAGCGGTTTCTACATGCACATTCACAATTTTCAACATATGGCATGCTAGTGATTTGAAAGTTCTACAATTTAATACATGGATCATGCTTTCAGATTTCTAAGAATAAAACTTACCTATCACATGCTCTCTATTTTATTTACTTGTGAAATTTTGCCTTTAAAGAACCAAGACATGAGAGCTACCAACATGAACACTGTGCATATGTGAAGGGAAAACACAACTAGCATGGACCTTACATGTTCTTAAGCACATACATAGAAATTTTCACATGCTTTAAGTTGCTGGTTTCACATGGTTTAATGGCTGTAAACCTACACATAAGAGCTACAATATTGTTTAAAACATACTATGTGAACAACCAATCATGCTATTTTGTACACGTGCTCATCAATTATCCCTAACATGGATTCTAGACATTTTCGCACATATAAACATAATGATAACAACATGAAATTTCTGATTTCACATGGTTTCAGATTTGTCTCACATGGATTCCAATGTCATATTCTCACATTTTTAGTTTCACATTTTCTTTACACAAGTTTCCAATTCACATGGTTGCACTTTGCATATACACATTTCACATTGTTCACTTACACATTAACACATGAACACATACACATTACACATTACACATTCACATTTTAGGTGCCGTGACACATAGTCCAAACCACCAAAGAAGGACATATATACATCACATTACACATAGACGCCATCTAGGCATTCCAATGGCGACTCTTGGACTGCGCAGACCGGGAGAACAAGCCTCCGCCCTAACCAGTGGTACTTGTCCACCTCCAGGATTTCCCCCTAATGCCCTTAGGGTCACTTACACATTGAACTTTCTCAGGGGGACTTTTCCCTGATACAGTTCCACTGCCCTCTACGGAAGCAGTGTCACATTGGCACAGTTACACATTTTACCGATTTTACACATGGTTTGACACATGTCACTCTCACTTCATTCACTTTCTCACTTACTTGTACATGCCTCTATTTTCCTATCATGACACTACAGATTTCAGACATTAACAAGCAGATAATCACATTAATCAAGTTGGATTAAACAAGAATCAACCCATGCTACAATGACATTCATAATTTCACATTTTTCATGGAAAATTTCATAAGGCATCATGATCTGGTTCAAATGACCTGAAATTTTAATCACAAGCTAATTTTGGGTTTAGGACCCTTCATGCAATTTTTCAGATTTTTCTAAGTTAAAATGAATTTACAGAAAATCAAACATCCATTTTTCATGCCATTCGTAAATCAAGTCGATATGGAGTTATACACACAAGCCAAAATTTTAGCAAGCTACTGTCTGAACCCTACATGTATAGAGCTACAGAATTTATTCCTCAATTTATGGGGCAATGCCCAGTTTACCAAGGATTTATCATAACTTATGCACAATTCCTATTTTCCAAATAACACTTTCAATAATTTACACAAGCATGGCCAAATCTCAATTTCAGAATAGGGCTGATCCATTCATGTATGATCCTCACAAACTTGGGCATACAAGCTAGTCCTAAACCATGCAACAGTAGATTGACAAGATTAACAACTAATCATGCTTGTAATTTCATGGAACAAAATAACTTCTATCATTCACCACCTTGCACACTCATCCATCCACACACCACATTCATCACATTAACAATATACATAGAATATAAATGGTTTACAGTATATCCTCATCGTGAAACATATCGAAAATAGTGTATTCTGTCCGGATGAACTTGGCGGCGGTCTCTGGCCGCTAATTTAGTGTCAGCGGCATGGTCGATGGACGCCAAGCATGATCTCAGCGTCCAGGGATCTTGCCGTTAATGCAGGTCTGTGCAGAACACAGACCCGAGCTCTCAAGTTGGGGTGAATTTAGGGGTCAAGGACACGAAGAAAAATACATAAAAATATTAGAACCATCCTAGACTCATACGGGAACCTTATGGTAGGGTCACTTGCCTTTTAGAAATTGCTCCAATGGATCTAAATGCTCGGAGAAGCTCTCCTTGGGCTGTCCCAAGAAGTGCAGAATGTCCTCCAAGATCTCCTTCCTCCGGGCTCTTGGATGAAGATGGCTCCAAGGTACGGCCGGGGAAGTCTTCTCCTTCACTCCAGCTAGCTTCTTGTCGAGGAAGATGGCCGGATCCAGCTTCAGAGGGTCGGATCTTTGGGTGCAAAGTGGGGGTTTTTCCTCAGTTCAGAAATAGGGTTTTCTCCTCTAGTTTCTCTCTTGCAAAAGGGTGAAGAGAGGGTTGGGGAAGGCAGATCCGGGTTCAACATATGGGAGAGGCCTCTCTCCCACTCACATGGTGACAAGATGGCTCTCAGAGCCGTTGGGGATAGCTCCCCAATGGGTGAGCTTCCTTGTTTCCGGAATTTCTGGCTCTGCAACGCATGCAGGTTAGAGAAATAGGCGTCCACATCGTTAGACGCCAGGATTAGTGTTGGCGTCCATGGCTGGACGCTGACACCCCCTTAACGGCTAGGGGTTGACGCCAATCTGGCCTTCGGCCAGAACTCTAAATCATGCAGAAAACTATGCATGCCATGCATATATACATGCAGTATGTATATGGTAACGTATCCATACTATCACCATTCAGTACATGCATTATTTACATATAGTATAAACACATGCACACGTAATTGTACTAATTAATACGTACGTAAATATGTATATACATACACAAGCACAAACATACATACACAAATACAATTAATGCGATGGAAATTCGAGGGCCTTACACCCTCTCCCTCTTAAAGAAACTTCGTCCTCGAAGTTAGAACGACACTACTCAAACAAAAGGGGATACTTCTTTTCATCGCATCCTCAAGCTCCCAAGTAGCCTCCTCTCGTGAGAAGTTCCGCCATAGAACTTTCACCGATGCAATACTCTTGTTCCGGAGGTGCTGAACCTTCCGGTCAAGAATAGCTACTGGTTGCTCGACATACGAAAGATCTGGCTGGATCTCCACTGGCTCATGACTAATCACATGAGACGGATCTCGGACATACTTCCTGAGCATAGATACGTGGAATACAGGGTGAACGCTAGCCAAAGCTGGGGGTAATGCTAGCTCATACGCCACGCTGCCCAAATGTCTGAGAATCTCATATGGGCCAATGAATCTAGGGCTTAGCTTGCTATGCCTGCCAAATCGAACGACACCACGAGTAGGCGATATCTTCAAGAAGACATGATCGCCAACCTCGAACTCCAAATCCATTCTCCTGTTGTCGGCATAACTCTTCTGCCTATCCTGTGCCGTAACAAGCCTCTTCCTGATAAGCTGGATCTTATCCGAAGTTTCCTGAACTAACTCCAGTCCGATCAACTGCCTATCACCAGTCTCCTCCCAACATAACGGAGATCTGCAGGGCCTACCATACAACGCCTCGAATGGAGCCATACCAATACTAGCATGAAAGCTGTTGTTGTATGCGAACTCCACAAGAGGTAAATGACGCTCCCAATCATCCTTCCAATCCAGAACACACGCTCTCAACATATCCTCGAGCGTCTGGATAGTCCTCTCGGACTGTCCATCGGTCTGGGGATGAAATGCCGAACTGAGCTTCAGCTCCGAACCTAACGCATCCTGAAGACCCTTCCACAATCTCGAAGTAAATCTCGGATCTCGATCCGAAATGATCGACTTCGGCACACCATGCAATCTAATGATACCACTAACATACAATCTAGCTAAACTCTCTACTGACTGCTTCTTCTTCATAGGCAAGAAATGAGCAGTCTTCGAGAATCTATCTACAACTACCCAAATCGAGTCATTGCCCCTTCTAGATCGAGGCAAACCCGAAACGAAGTCCATAGTGACAGCTTCCCACTTCCACACTGGGATATCCATCCTCTGCATAAGGCCGGATGGTCGCTGTCGCTCGGCCTTCACTTGCTGACATACTAGACATCTAGACACATAATCCGCAACATCCTTCTTCATGCCGGACCACCAAAATGATCTCTTCAGGTCTTGATACATCTTAGTGTTACCCGGATGAATAGAGAATCGCGATCTATGAGCCTCCGCTAACACATGCTCACGGACATCTACTAATCAGGGACACAAACACGGTGCTGAAATCTAATCACACCGTCCTCATCACGAGCAATGCCCGCCTTACCCACTAATTCTAACAATCTAGGGTCGGCTTCCTGTTGCTCGATCACCTCATCCAAAACAGAGGATCTAAGGGATAACTGAGCTACAAAAGCCTGACACAGCGATGGCTCTAACTCGGTCAAGAGCAAGCCGCATCCTCCAACATCTTCCAATCCTGCTGGAGCGAAGACCTCTTCTACTAAGAGCATCCGCTACGACATTCGCCTTTCCAGGGTGATACTGAAGGTCGAAGTCATAGTCCTTCAAGAACTCAATCCATCTTCTCTGCCTCAGGTTTAATTCCTTTTGGGAGAAAAGATACTTTAAGCTCTTGTGGTCAGTAAACACCTCAAATCTGACACCATAAAGATAGTGCCTCCAGATCTTTAGTGCATGAACCACTACTGCGAGCTCCAAATCATGAGTCGGATAGTTCCTCTCATGCTCCTTAAACTGACGAGAAGCATAAGCCACTACCCTTTCTTGCTACATGAGCACACAGCCTAACCCGATCCGAGACGCATCCGTATAAATGGTAAATCCCTCTAGACCACTAGGCAATACCAATACCGGAGCAGAAGTAAGCTTAGCCTTCAATAGCTGGAAGCTACGCTCACATGCCTCAGACCATACGAACTTCTCACCCTTCCTGGTTAGCTTTGTCAAGGGGCGGCGATGGATGAGAAACCCTCAATGAATCGCCGATAGTAACCAGCTAACCCAATAAAACTACGAATCTCCGAAGGGGTCTTGGGAACCTCCCAATCCATAACTGCCTGGACCTTCGCTGGATCAACTGCAACACCAGCACCGGAGATAATGTGCCCGAGGAAATGAACCTCGCGCAACCAAAAATCGCACTTGCTGAATTTTGCATACAACTTGTGCTCACGAAGAACCTCTAACACTAACCTCAAATGCTGACGGTGGGTGGCCTCATCCGGAGAATAGACCAACACATCGTCAATAAACACTACAACAAAACTATCTAGATGAGGCCTAAACACCTGGTTCATGAGATCCATGAACGTTGCAGGGGCGTTGGTCAATCCGAAAGGAAGGACCAAGAAGTCATAATGTCCATAATGGGTTCTAAATGCCGTCTTGGACACATTCTCACTCCGAATCCTCAACTGATGATAACCAGATCGCAAGTCAATCTTAGAAAAGACTGATGCCTCTCGCAACTGGTCAAACAAATCATCAATGCGAGGTAAGGGATACCTGTTCTTCACAGTCACTTGGTTCAACTTCCTATAGTCAATACACAACCTAAGTGACCCGTCTTTCTTCTTGACGAATAATACAGGTGCGCCCCAAGGGGAAACACTAGGGCGAATAAATCCCTTATCAAGCAACTCTTGCAACTGCCTCCTCAACTCGGCTAACTCTGCAGGTGCCATCCGATATGGAGCCTTCGAGATAGGAGAGGTGCCCGGAAGCAACTCTATAGTAAACTCTATCTCTCTATCCGGTGGCAATCCAGACAAGTCATCAGGAAAGACATCTGGAAAATCCTGCACTACCTCAATCTCCGCAAGAGTAAGTGACTCATCAGCCTCTGGCACTAACACCACGCTGGCAAGAAAAGCGTCACAACCCTTGTTTACCATGCGCATCGCCTTCATGGCAGAGATGACTAACTTTCCAGCCAAGTTCCTTGGCAAGGGATGAGAGAACTCGTCCTCACCAGGAATGCGGAAAACAATCCTCTTCCGACGACAATCCACTAACGCATAGTGCTCCTCTAGCCAATCCAGACCAAGAATAGCATCATAGTCCTTCATTTTAGCAAGAAGAAACACCCATCTAGGATTCTATCCTCAATGCACACAGGTAACGACGGAATGCACTTCCTAGTCGATACCGTACCCGCAGGGGTGTGCACAGACAAGGGGACCTCTAAATCCTCAGACTTTATGCCTGACTCTAGGGCTAACTGCCTAGCGAACCGCTCGGAAATGAACGAGTGAGTAGCACCCGTATCAAACAAAACCCGAGCGTGCACACCTAAAAGCAAAACCGTACCTTCGGTGACATGCTCCGCTTGCTCGGTGTCCTCGCGAGCTAAAGCAAACACTCGAGCTGGGGCTCGAGGCCTTCCCGTAGCTGCGCGGTTGGCGCTACTACTGGGGCTGGTGCTCCACGCTGAGCTCCTTGCTGAAGTCTTGGGCAATCTTTGATCTTGTGGTCGCTGCTCCCGCACTTCAAGCATCTACCCGCTACCAACCAACACTCGGAACCACCATGTGTCTTCCCGCAATGGGGACACTCTTTCTTCACACCAGGGGAATGTACAGAAGGTACCTGAGAGTTGTTGACTGTCACGGATCGCTGCGGTGTCTGGTACACCATTTTCTTCTTGTCCTGCCGCTGGAATGTCGCTGCTAGCCTCTTCTGCGAAGCCTTCTTTTCTTCCAGATATTGCTCCATTTCTCCCTCCTGCCTGCAGGCATCACTGAGGGCCTCGTCCAGCGTGCGGTGGTCAAACGCCACGAGTCTCGTCCGCAGTGATGGCTTGAGTCCCATCACGAACTTCTTGGTCTTCCTGCGCTCATCCTCTACGATATGCGGTGCATACTTAGAAAGTTCAAAAACCTTGCCTCGTATTCCAGCACGGTCATGGAGCCTTGCGTCAGGGAGAGAAATTCTGCTCCATCTTGTCCTGGATATGCTCTGGGACGAACTTGGCTCGAAAGAGCCTCACGAACGCGTCCCACGCCACGTCTACTGCTCCGTCCTCAAAGCGTGTACGTAGTAGGGAGGACCACCATACATCCGCTCTCTCCTGCAATACACCTTCATAAGCACCAACTAACAAATTCTAAATTAAGCAGAACATACAAACATACAAAATTAAAAGTCTACCTGTAGCATGTAGGTGGCTAATGTCACCTTATCCTCATCAGGGCACCTGATGGCTCGGAAGATTTTCTCTGTCTCCCTTAACCAACTTTCTGCCATTAATGGATCACTCTCCCCCTTAAAAGAGGGTGGGGTCATCCTCTTGAATCGCTCCATGATGGGAGGTCCACCATGGTCTGAGCTGGTGCCTGAGCCTGCTACATTAAACAATAGGCAATACACAATAAACACAATATCATGCAATTTAAATAGCAACTACTAGTTGTTTCATTATTCTACCTGGGCCTCCAATTGTGCCTGGAGTGCTGCCTGGGTATGAGCCTGTGTCTGCATGGCTTGCACAAGACCTTACATGAATACTCCGTAATCCACAAGCGGCGGTGGGGGAAGTACAGGGCCTCGTGGTGCCGGGGCCTGTTGCTCCGCCTGCTCATCACGTCGCGACTCGTCCTCACGGGCCGACGCTCCACCACGCCTACCTCTCGAAGCCATGGCTGTAATAAAATTTCAGCCACTATTAGAGCTAGGTTACTAAGTTTCTAACCATTTTCTTATCTATCTTTCACTTCTTATTAGTGTTTTCTACACATGTGGACATACTTAGCATGCAATGGGGATGATGACTTAGGTATATTCATGTGCAATCTCAACCGGTCCTCTGATACCAATCTCTGTGACGCCCTCATTATACCGGTACGGTTATACCAACCCACGTCGGTATAGCGAGAGTCCTCACAGTGGGACATTTACCCAAACGATAAAAATAGCTGAGATACACGCGAATATACGAACAGAGTAGCGGAAGTAAAAGACAACTGTCTTCATTCATTCATCATCCACATTAAACATACATGAGATTTGCAATTTACATTAAGAGTTAAAAGTTCACATAATTAAATTGCTGAAATTTAAGTACACAATGTCCACACTTATACAATTTTCTCATGATAGTTCTAGTACAATGTCACTTTTACATACTATGAAACAAAAAGGGGGTACAACTGCTCCAACAATCTAAACTCCGCGCTCGGAGTCCGTCTCTACCGTCTCCTCCACGAGAGTCTCGTCACCGTCTATACCTGTACGCCGAAGCAAGGAATGAGTCTTAAAGACTCAGCAAGCAACACTACTCATAACATACACGTATAAGTCATAACAGTTTCTACATGCACAATCACAATTTTCAACATATGGCATGCTAGTCATTTGAAAGTTCTACAATTTAATACATGGATCATGCTTTCAGATTTCTAAGAATAAAACTTACCTATCACATGCTCTCTATTCTATTTACTTGTGAAATTTTGCCTTTAAAGAACCAAGACATGAGAGCTACCAGCATGAACACTGTGCAATTATGAAGGGAAAACACAACTAGCATGGACCATACATGTTCTTAAGCACATACATATATATTTTCACATGCTTTAAGTTGCTGGTTTCACATGGTTTAATGGCTGTAAACCTACACATGAGAGCTACAATATTGTTTAAAACATACTATGTGAACAACCAATCATGCTATTTTGTACACGTGCTCATCAATTATCCCTAACATAGATTCTAGACATTTTCGCACATATAAACATATGATAACAACATGAAATTTCTGATTTCACATGGTTTCAGATTTGTCTCACATGGATTTCAATGTCATATTCTCACATTTTTAGTTTCACATTTTCTTTACACAAGTTTCCAATTCACATGGTTGCACTTTGCACATACACATTTCACATTGTTCACTTACACATTAACACATGAACACATACACATTACACATTCACATTTTAGGTGCCGTGACACATAGTCCAAACCACCAAAGAAGGACATATACACATCACATTACACATAGACGCCATCTAGGCATTCCAATGGCAACTCTTGGACTGCGCAGACCGGGAGAACAAGTTTCCACCCTAACCAGTGGTAATTGTCCACCTCCAGGATTTCCCCCTACTGCCCTTAGGGTCACTTACACATTGAACTTTCTCAGGGGGACTTTTCCCTGATACAGTCCCACTGCCCTCTACAGAAGCAGTGTCACATTGGCATAGTTACACATTTTACCGATTTTACACATAGTTTTACACATGTCACTCTCACTTCATTCACTTTCTCACTTACTTGTACATGCCTCTGTTTTCCTATCATGACACTACAGATTTCAGACATTAACAAGCAGGAAATCACATTAATCAAGTTGGATTAAACAAGAATCAACCCATGCTACAATGACATTCATAATTTCACATTTTTCATGGAAAATTTCATAAGGCATTGTGCTCTGGTCAAATGACCTGAAATTTTAATCACAAGCTAATTTCGGGTTTAGGACCCTTCATGCAATTTTTCAGAATTTTCTAAGTTAAAATGAATTTACAGAAAATCAAACATCCATTTTTCATGCCATTCGTAAATCAAGTCGATATGGAGTTATACACACAAGCCAAAATTTTAGCAAGCTACTGTCTGAACCCTACATGTATAGAGCTACAGAATTTATTCCTCAATTTATGGGGCAATGCCCGGTTTACCGAGGATTTATCATAACTTATGCACAATTCCTATTTTCCAAATAACACTTTCAATAATTTACACAAGCATGGCAAAATCTCAATTTCAGAATAGGGCTGATCCATTCATGTATGATCCTCACAAACTTGGGCATACAGGCTAGTCCTAAATCATGCAACAGTAGATTGACAAGATTAACAACTAATCATGCTTGTAATTTCATGGAACAAAATAACTTCTATCATTCACCACCATGCACACTCATCCATCCACACACCACATTCATCACATTAACAATATACATAGAATATAAATGGTTTACAGTATATCCTCATCGTGAAACATATCAAAAATAGTGTATAGAAGGGCAGAACAGGTCACTGTTCTGTCCGGATGAACTTGGCGGCGGTCTCTGGCCGCTAATTCAGTGTCAGCGGCATGGTCGATGGACGCCAAGCATGATCTCAGCATCCAGGGATCTTGCCGTTAATGCAGGTCTGTGCAAAACACAGACCCGAGCTCTCAAGTTGGGGTGAATTTGGGGGTCAAGGACACGAAGAAAAATACACAAAAATATTAGAACCATCCTAGACTCATACGGGAACCTTATGGTAGGGTCACTTGCCTTTTAGAAATTGCTCCAATGGATCTAAATGCTCGGAGAAGCTCTCCTTGGGCTGTCCCAAGAAGTGCAGAATGTCCTCCAAGATCTCCTTCCTCCGGGCTCTTGGATGAAGATGGCTCCAAGGTACGGCCGGGGAAGTCTTCTCCTTCACTCCAGCTAGCTTCTTGTCGAGGAAGATGGCCGGATCCAGCTTCAGAGGGTTGGATCTTTGGGTGCAAAGTGGGGGTTTTTCCACAGTTCTGAACTAGGGTTTTCTCCTCTGGTTTCTCTCTTGCAAAAGGGTGAAGAGAGGGTTGGGGAAGGCAGATCCGGGTTCAACATATGGGAGAGGCCTCTCTCCCACTCACAAGGTGACAAGATGGCTCTCAGAGCCGTTGGGGACAGCTCCCCAATGGGTGAGCTTCCTTGTTTCCGGAATTTCTGGCTCTGCAACGCATGCAGGTCAGAGAAATAGGCGTCCACATCGTTAGACGCCAGGATTAGTGTTGGCGTCCATGGCTGGACGCTGACACCCCCTCAACGGCTAGGGGTTGACGCCAATCTGGCCTTCGGCCAGAACTCTAAATCATGCAGAAAACTATGCATGCCATGCATATATACATGCAATATGTATATGGTAACGTATCCATACTATCACCATTCAATACATGCATTATTTACATATAGTATAAACACATGCACACGTAATTGTACTAATTAATACGTACGTAAATATGTATATACATACACAAGCACAAACATACATACACAAATACAATTAATGCGAAGGAAATTCGAGGGCCTTACACTCTCTCTCTGGAAGGGGGGAAACGCCAGGACCACAGTCCAGGACACTCAGGCCCTCATCTCACCGTGCATACACATTTCATTTGTTAAACCATTCAAGTTTTTGGTGTTCGGTCGGAGTCGTGGCAGCCAGGGAGGCCGCGACCTTGTCACGACAGTGCGGTGCACCGGGACCTTGTCGCGTCATCTCCCTAGGCCGCGACACGATCGCGTCACCCCGGACCGCCGCAACATCCTGTCGCGACAGGTCGGGCTGACGCGTTCTCAGGATCGGACCGGCCGGAGCCCCCTTTGCCTGATCCGCTTTCCCATGGGCATCACTCCCTACATTGGCCCTCTAGGGGCTCCGTCTACTACTCCTACACATCCATTCAAAGATTTGGGGGCGATTTACTTACCAATTTCATTGCTTTAGCCCTTTTCTTCCTCTCCTCTTCCACGTTCATCACCGGGGCCTCCGCTTCTTCCTCCGCCTCCATCTCAACGTCGGCCACGTCCTCCTCGACTGGGGTTGCCTCCGCTCGGCGCCGGGAGCCTCGCCGCTCCGCTTGGCATTTCCTTTGGGATGAGCCCTCGCCGGTGTCCTTCCTTCCTTCAATGACCATGATCAGGTGTTTGGGTTTGTTTGGAAAGAGTTCGCAAGCAAGAGGAAGCAGCGAGCAAGGAACATTGAGGAGTTTGGGAGACTAAGCTTGGAGTTTGATTTTTGAAAGGTAAGAAAGGGGGAAAGAAAGGGCCGTTTGCGTTTTGAATCGGTCGGTTCGAGTCGCATCAGGGCACTTTGTCGCCTCTATGTCGCATCGGCTTGGGAGATCGCGAACATGTCGCGACCGCGTGCCCCGACGCGTTACAAAGGCGTCACTTATACTTGTCGCGTCATGAATAGAGCTCATTGCGCATGCAGAAAATTCTGTTTATTCATTCAAATCCAAATCACTACATTCCCTAATTCTTCCTACAATCAAATAAATGCTTACATCCTTTCCTAACTACCATCTGAGGGCTTTCCTACAATAAATCCTAATCAATGTTCAAATAATCCCCACTGCTGGCTGAACCTTGTTCAAAGCTTCGAGGTACTCTTTGACTACATCCTCGTCCTCCACTACTTCAGCTTGAAGAACACTCATCGCGCATCCTTCCCAGTGGACAACGGCGCTACGCACAACGCGCTCGTCCTGCTCATCACCCCTTTTCCTCTCTTGGGTAGGTGGGTAGTGCGAGAGGATGGGGACCACCGTGCGCGCTGCGCCACATTGGAGGTAGCACCGGTCCGGGTTGTAGGTAACCAGTACTTCATTGCCCAAGAGTTGTAAGGCGAGCCCGGTGCGCTGAGGTAAGTGGATCATCCGGCCGTGCATGAAGCGGGGGCTCAAGTCAAACTCTGCCACGGTCATCCTTTTGAAATAATCACGCCATGCTTTCCATCCTTTCAGTTGCGCCGTCTTGCACCACGCCTTGGTGCTCATGCGTAGAGGGCCGCCCACGAAAGCCAGCGATGGTTGAACATTGTCTTGCACTCCGTGGCTAACTCCTCCATTGCCCAGAACTGAATATGAACGCCCATCCCCAGCTCGAGGGTGATTATGGAGCCGAAGAAAGGACCTCCCATAGCTGCAGAAGATAGAACGGCATAGAGGAATCCCAAAACCGACTGGCCAATGCTCATACCTTCTGAAATGGAGTCAACAATGCTGAGGTTGGCGAAGGAAATAGCCCCGTCCATCGTAGGGAAGAGGATGACTCCGCAAATGCAGATCGTAGCCACTTTGGCGATGGCCTGATAATTGCTCGTCTTGCGCTTGCATTGCGAGATGATCCACTGCGTAATAGGAAGAAGGTGGACATTCATCCCGCTTGTCATGGACTTTAAATCCGTCTTCCTTGTCGTGATCTCCGTAAGGATGCTCCAGGAGTTGATCGGCGCCACAGTGTAGGATATTGACAACTCCTCGCCCCTTTGGTACCGCGGGAGGCCGAGCATGATCTCCAGCTCCTCCAGAAGAACAGTGGCTTCGAATGTCGGGAAGACGAACGTGTGAGTCTACGGATGCCACCTCTCCGCTAGCGCCATAACACTATCCCATACGTGCACCATCTTGTCGTATTTCTTGGCCAATACGAGCACGGTGGATAGCCCCCACTCTTTAAAGTGGCTGATGGACGCGGGTGGAAGTAGCTCAAGCATGGGCGCTAGCCATGGCACCCGGGAGAACCGCCTATGGCCGGGTAAGATCTGAGGAGAGATTGAAAAAATAGGTTGAGAACGGAAAAGGAGAAGAAGGAAAAACAGGGGAAAACAGAGCAAAGTTCAGAAGTTCAGAAATTGAGAAGAAGGAGCACTTACTTGGAGCTCCGGGCGCATGCAAATATGCCCCGGATGGTGGAGATTTGCTGGAGAGCTGCATAAGACTCTCTAGCAGCCCTTGGACAAGA
Source organism: Colocasia esculenta (assembly GCA_014218235.1). Classification (NCBI taxonomy): domain Eukaryota; kingdom Viridiplantae; phylum Streptophyta; class Magnoliopsida; order Alismatales; family Araceae; genus Colocasia; species Colocasia esculenta. The sequence continues at coordinate 126,114,330 of CM024757.1, forward strand.
GTAGGGAGAGATGTCCTCATGAAAGGCAGAGAAACTCCTCTTCATGACTGCAAAACAGGGGAGAAAACTTGAAGAGAAGAGAGGCTAAGGGTTAGCTGCGGGATTAGCCCCCTAAACCCTTCTTTTACAGACTTTAGAGAGGTATAATCCCACTCTAATCCCGCAACTAGGTGTTAGGATAAGACTAGGAGAGGTCTAGGAGTCCTAGTGTTAGTCTAGGTGTCTTAGGATAAGGCTAAACCCCGGATTTTTGCATTTTCAGGGCTCTGTTCAAGTCGCGACGCCGCAATCTGACGCGACCTTGTCGCGACGTAGCGGTGCGACGCGACTTGGTCGCGGCTTTCTAAGGCGTCGCCTCTGTACCCGAGGGGTTGTTTCCATCTCTGTGCTTATGTGTGTTTGTTTGTTTATATTTATTGAATGTATTGCAATTTCGTACTTATTTCTGTGTGTTTTCTTGTAAAAAAAAATGAAAAAAAAAATCACAAAACCAAAAAAATCACAAAAAGGGAAGTCCTCCCAGGTAAGTCAGGTAAGTATTTCTATCCCTACTCCCTGCATTGCTATATCATATTCTACTTATTATATCGTTTCAAGGACCGGCTGGTTCTCAATGTTCTCTAGGATTTGAGTTCCCCTTTACCAAAAACTGTGATAATCTAGGTGCACATTGTTAATCGTTGGACAGGCCGTTGAGTTGTTTAAGTCCGGGAACGACGGATTCAGGCCTGCACTGCGGTTGTGGGTAGTTTCTTGACCTGTCCTTATCTGGCTTAACAATATTATCCTTGATGTATTTTCTATTTTCTCCTTTTCTTTGCATTCGTTTTGATGATTTTTTTTTAGCCCAGCATGCATCATGTAGGACTTTGAGCTTTCCTGACTCATTCCTGACTTTTGATGAGCCCTTGTTGAGTGCCCAATCATCCTCCAATTTCCAAACAAGAAATCCAATTCCACTCCGAATCGGAAGGTTTGCCTCTGAGTTAGTTCTTCCTGTCAGTTTGACAAGAATTTCACTGTCTGGATTCTCTATCCAATTTTTTTCCTTTTCCTTTGATCCATTTTGGTTGTGAACCGCTCCTAGGATAGAGTCATGAGTTACCTGCCTGGCACGCACATGTCCTTCCAAAACGAAATATGCAGGCCAATCGGCTAGGGTACCTCTCAATCGAGGGGTTGATAGTCCTTTTCTTTCTCCTTTTCGTCCAGACTTGTGCTTTTCTTTGCATCCTGCTCGAGCAGCTAACTCAGGGCTTTCACGAAGATTCCAATTGCTCATTAGTCAGATCGGGTGTCTCTTTACCTTGGCTCCCACTTTTCACTCCGCTCAGCATCATCTCCGCTCCGCCGTCACTTCGTGACATCTTCACTCCATTTCCGCTTCGCTTTCTTACAAAGTGGAAGCCAAGGAGGGGCAATCTGTAGACACCCGATTGCTACTAATGGGTTGGACCACATTTCTTGTCAATTCAGTGGGCCCCTAATTGGTCACTCACCTTGTGCCCATCATTAGCCATGTTTTGAGCTCATTAACGATTTAAATTGCCTTGAACTCCCGCCCAGATCACTTTGAGAGAGTCCTTAAGCATCAATAACTCTTATCCATCCATGCGGTTGGCCGATAATTCACATAAATTTTAATTTTATAGTCGCGACACATCGTGGCGCCACGTCTCTGAGTCGCGACTGTCTAGGCTGCCGCGACAGCCCATGCATTATCCATGCACGTGGACAATACTGTCGCGACGCTCCGCCCTGTCGCGTCTCAATGTCGCGGCCCTACGATACGCCGCGACAGCAGCTGCGTATGCAGGCCTCCGCAACCACCTCCTATTTATCCTCTCATGGTTTTATCTTTATCCCTAGGGAATATCTCACCCCCTTGGGCGGCATTTGGGCCCTAGGGACTCTCCTTGAGGACCCCAAGGACTCTCCATCTAAATTTGGGTAAGGATTATCTCCCATTTTAATTAATTCTCATTCTAAGGAGATATTCTCTCTCAAGGGTCTACAAAAACGAGGCCTCTCCTCAAGGACGGGGGAGAGCCTCATTTTGACCCCGAAGGGTTGCCAAAATCTCCTCTCACCAACACTTAGCCTTGCAGCCATCCTTTTCCACCACTCTTCTTCACATTCCACTCTATAAAGCTTCACTTTTTCATCATCAATGGAGTACAAGACGTGAAGAGGGCGACTCCAACATACTCCTGAAGCCTTTGCACATCATTTGGGACCACATCCACACCAGGGAGTCGCCCTAATGGGGCTCACCTTCCTCATTTCTCTTTGTTTCTTCATTTCTACATGCATTGTTAAGTCTTTCTAGATAGGTTGCATTCCACTTTCCACCCACATTTCCACACACCGTAGGGGTTTTAAAAACACCCCCCAGGTTCGTCGCTTCTATGTTGGTTTGTTTCCTTTCATTTTTAGAATAGTTGCTACACTAATCATTTTTCTAATAGGACTTTTCTTTGTTGTTTCTCTTTGATTGGCAGGCATACAAACAAGGTACTACGAGGAGCTCTCATACTCTGGTCGGCCGGAGGAAGGGAAGGAGGTCTCCCTCATTATCTCCCGCACCAGAAGAGAATGCAACAGGGGAAGGCGATGCAACAAGAGATGCGTCGGCCATGACGACCGTGTTATCAGGTATTCCTCTATTCTCTTCCTCCCCTTTCCTAGAGTAGTTAGCCCGTGTTATTTTATTCATTTAGGCAATACTCTAGGTGGCGATCACATTCCTTACTTTCATACCATTAGATTTAATATTCGTTAATGTGTCGAGGGGAAGCACAATCCCTGTGATGACAAGCAGGTCTCCGATGATATATGAGCACGATGGAGATGCCTTCAGCCTTCAAAAGCACACCCTTCCAACTCATAGATGCTCGGTCTAAGCTTCCACGAAGATCAAAACACCGGATCTCTTCACCCTCTTCTTGAGACTTGGAGAAACTCCCCAAAAATGGGTCCAAAAGGCTAACCCACCGTTTTTATAAAGGATTGGCCTCCCATCCTCTGCCCACGAGGGTAGGAGACGTAACCCCCCAGGCGTTTCCTAAATTCTAGCCCTTACTATAACTCCACTAGAGTTGGACTGGGAAATTTTCGCTGTCAGTTCCGGAAGAAGTAAACGTCAAGGTTTACTGCCGTTTGCACAGAGTAGATGTCAATCAATATGGACATTTACCTGAAGTTGACGGCAAGAGATGTTGTCGTTAATATGCTATTAACGGCAGTCGATGTTGCTGTCAGCAACACAGGTCGATACAGGCTAACCAACCCGAGAACAAACCATTCCACTCTACAAAATACTAAACTATACACATATATACATAGAAATTTTTAAATACACAATAAAAGAGTCATAAATTTTTAAATACACTCTCTCCCCCTTAAATTAATCTTCGTCCTCGAAGATCGAGTCTAAGAAAACTCACCAAAAAGTTGTGGGTATTTCATCTTCATTCCTTCTTCTAACTCCCATGTTGCTTCTTCTTGAGCAAAATTCCTCCACAAGACCTTCACTAAGGGAATTCTCTTGGACCTCAATTGCTGCACTTTACGGTCTAGAATATTTATAGGCTGCTCCTCGAAGGATAAATCTTATTGCAATTCCGTCGGCTCATAAGTAAGAACATGGGATGGATCTTGTATATACCTTCTTAGCATAGAAATGTGAAACACTGGATGGATGTTCGCCATGGATGGTGCTAATACTAATTGATAAGCCACATTTCCAACCTTCTTCAAGATCTCAAATGGTCCAATAAACCTCGGATTCAACTTCCCACGCCGACCAAATCTAATCACCCCTTTAGTTGGAGAGACCATAAGGAAAACATGATCTCCCACCTCAAACTCCAAATCCTTCCTTCTGTTATCCGTATAGCTTTTCTGCCAGCCTTGAGCTGCCTTTAATCTTTGCTGAATTAGCTGAAATTTACTAGAAGTTTCTTGCACAATTTCAGGTCCAACCAAGTGTTTATCACTAGCCTCTTCCCAACACAAAGGAGATCTACAAGGCCTACCATACAAAGCCTCAAATGGAGCCATACATATGCTTGCATAGAAACTATTATTATAGGCAAACTTCACAAGAGGTAAATGCTTCTCCCAATCGCCCTTCCAATCTAGAGCACATGCTCTCAACATGTCTTCAAGAGTCTGGAATGTCCTTTCGGATTGTCCATCCTTTTGTGGGTGAAATGCTGAGCTAAGCTTCACTTGAGAACCAAGAGCAACCTGCAAACCTTGCCACAACCTTGAAGTGAATCTTGGGTCTCCATCTGAAATGATGGATCTTGCAACCCCATGCAATCTAACAATATTATCCACATATAGCTTGACCAAACTCTCAACCAACTTCTTCTTCTTCATAGGTAAGAAATGTGCGGTCTTGGAGAATCTATCCACAACTACCCAAATGGAGTCATTGCCCTTAAAAGACCTGGGCAAACCTGAGACAAAATCCATGGTAACTTCTTCCCATTTCCATATCAGAATATCAATCCTCGGCATCAAACATGATGGCCTCTACCGTTCTGCCTTCACCTGCTGACATGTCAAACATCTAGTCACAAAATCAGCCACATCTCCTTTCATGCCTAGCCACCAAAAAATCCTTTTTAAATCATGAAACATTTTTCCACTACCTGGATGTATAGAGAACCTGGACCTGTGAGCCTCTTCTAAAATTTGCTTCCTAACATCAGCAATATCAGGCACACATACTCTATGCTGAAATGGAATAATACCTTCCACATCACGAGCAATGCCTCCCTTCCCTATCATTTCTTGCAGTCTAGGGTCATCCTTCTGACTTTCCACCACACTATCTAGTACAGAAGACCTAATAGTCACATGAGCCACAAAAGCTTGGCACAATTGTGATTCAACCTCCATGAAAGCACAAGCTGCATCTTCCATCATCTTCCAATCCTTCTGCATTGTTGTCCTCTTCCTGCTAAGTGCATCGGCAACCACATTAGCCTTGCCTGGGTGATAATGCAACTCAAAATCATAGTCCTTTAAGAACTCTATCCATCTCCTCTGCCTTAGATTTAGCTCCTTCTATGAAAACAAGTACTTAAGACTTTGGTGATTAGTGAATACCTCAAACTTGACACCATACAGATAATGTCGCCCAATCATCAAAGCATGAACTACTGTTGCCAACTATAAATCATGGGTCGGGTAGTTATTCTCATGCTCCTTTAGTTGACGAGAAGCATAGGCAACCACTTTTCCATCCTGCATAAGCGCACAACCGAGACCAATGTAAGAAGCATCAGTATAGATTGTGAAGCCATCTACCCCACTAGGTAGAACTAACACAGGTGCAGAAGTCAATCTACTCCTTAGCTCTCTGAAGCTTTGCTCACATTCTTCTGACCATACAAACTTAACTCCCTTCCTTGTAAGCTTGGTCAATGGTGCTGCAATGGATGCAAATCACTCTATAAAATGACAGTAATAGCCAGCTAAACGTAAGAAACTCCGTATCTCAGATGGTGATCTTGGAGTCTCCCATTCTAACACTGCCATTACCTTTGATGGATCCACAACTATACCATCTCCTGAAATCACATGCCCAAGGAAATCAACTTCCTTCATCCAAAAATCACACTTACTGAATTTGGCAAACAACTTGTTCTCTCTCAAAACTTCCAGCATAGTCTTCAGGTGTTCCTTGTGAGATGCTTCATCCGGAGAACATCAAAACATCATCTATGAAAACCACAACAAAACTATCCAGGTATGGCCTAATGACCTGATTCATCAAGTCTATAAATGCTGCTGGGGCATTTGTCAAGCCAAAAGGTAGAACTAGAAACTCATAATGACCATACTGCATTCGAAAATCTGTCTTAGACGTGTCATCGGCCTTTATTCAGAGTTGGTGGTAATCCGAACGAAGATCTATCATAGAAAATACTGAAGCTCCCTGCAATTGATCAAATAGGTCATCAATATGGTGTAAAGGATACTTGTTCTTGATCGTTACTTTATTAAGCTTCTAATAGTCAATGCAATGTCTCATCTAACCATCCTTCTTCTTAACAAAAAGGACTAGAGCTCCCCATGATGAAGAACTTGGACAAATGAAACCCTTGTCCAACAAATCCTGCAATTGCCTCCTGAGCTCCGCCAATTCTGCTGGTGCCATACAATAAGGTGCCTTGAAATAATAGTTGTATCTGGCATCAACTCAATAGCAAACTCAATATCTCTTTCCGATGGCAAACCAGAAAGATCCTTGGGAAAGACGTCCGCATAATCACGAACAACCTCAATCTCCTCAATGTGTGGTGTATTAGTGTCCTTAGACACAACCATACTAGCCAAATAAGCACTCCAACCTATGCTCAACATCTTGGCCGCCTTCAATGCTGACACCACAAACTTCCCAGTCATGTTCTTGGGTAAGGGATGTGAAAACTCATTCTCACCAGAAATGCGAAAAATTATCTTCTTCTTCCGACAATCTAGCAAAGCATAATGCTCCTCCAGCCAATCTAAACCCAGAATGGCATCATAGTCCTTCATCTTCAATAGATAAAAGCATCCTGCCAAATCCCGCTCTTCTATGCACAAATATAGAAAGGGAAAGCACTTCCTAGTTATCATAGCATCTGCTGGGGTATGCACAGACAATGGGATCTCCAAATCTATAGCTTCTGCATCAGACTCCTTAAGCAATACCTTAGAAAACCTCTTAGATAAAAATGTGTGTGCAGCACCAGTGTCAAAAAGAACTCTAGCATGAATACCCATAATTGGAACTGTACCTTTAGTCACATGCTCTGTCTGCTCTGCATCTTCCTTAGCCAATGCTTACACTCGGGCTTGGGCCCGGGGTCTTCCTGCTAGTTTTGCTACTGCCGGCACCGCTGCTGTTGTGCCATCTTTGGGTAATCCTTGTTCTTATGATCCTTGTCTCCACAACGAAGACACCTCCCTGTACTCAACCAACATACCTGTCCTCCATGCCTTTTTCCGCAATGAGTACACAAAGGCTTGTTTTCCTGCTGAAACCTTCCTTGTTGGGGTGCCCTCTTCCCATAATCTGGTACCTGTTGAGGTACATATACTACATTCTTCTTCTTGTCCTGCCTTAAAAATGGCGATGTTGGCCTCTTAGAAGTAGCTTTCTTTTATTCAAAATATTGCTCCATCTCACTTTCTTGCCTGCAAGCCATGCTAAAAGCCTCCTCCATGGTACGATGATCAAATGCCACAAGCCTGGTACGCAGTGATGGTCTGAGCCCCATCACAAACTTCTTCACCTTCCTCCTCTCGTCAGCTACAATATGAGGTGCATATTTTGATAGCTCGACAAACCTAGTTTCATACTCCAGCACACTCATAGCTCATTGGGTCAATGAAAGGAATTCCTGCTCCATCTTCTCCTGTACATGTTCAGGAATGAACTTAGCCTTGAATAGGCGAGTAAATTCATCCCAAGTCACCTCCTGGACTCCATCCTCAAACCTGGTATGCACTGTGGAAGTCCACTATACATCAGCCCTCTTCTGAAAAGAGTACCTTTACATTAGGCATAACCAACCAAACAACTATGCTTCATAAATAAATATTGCCTTATTATTACCTACAACATGTAAGTCCCCAAACTGACTTTATCCTCCACAGCACAGCGATAGCTCTAAAGATCTTCTCAGTCTCCCTGAGCCAACTCTCAGCCAAGAGTGGTTGACTCTCCCCCTTCAAAGAGGGTGGAGCCATTCTTCTAAACCTCTCTAGCACAATGGGCCTCTATGCTCCAAATGCACTGCAGGTGGAGCCTCAGCCTAAAATGACAAGAATCAGCATAGGATAGATGCACTAAAGAGAACCAAAACCAACCATTAAGCTACACCTAAGTTGAGCTTGCACTTGGGCCTGTAATGCTGCTTGAGTTTGGGCCAGAGTCTGCATAGCCTGAACCAACCCTTGCATGAAAGTTCCATAGTCTATCAAGGGTGGAGGAGGTGCTACAGGTGGTCTCTGAAGTGCTGGAACTTGCTGTCCTGCATTAGCATTCTCTCTCTGCTCCTCCCCATGAGCCGGGACATTAGCACGACATCCACGACTAGCCATGGCTTAGCAAAACAATAAGCTAGTTAATTTCTATAACTCTAATTATCTATTACTTTATTTTAGACTTAGGAACATAGATCACTTAAGTTGATGTTTACCCATGAATATCCTCAACCTGCATAAGTTTAAGACATGATCTTAACTTCATAATGTTATGTTTATCGTTGCTAAAACATTTCAGATCTGATCATGATGATATGAATTCAAGTATTAACATGGTACATTTATCATACATGATTTCAAGAGTTTACATATTAAGCATGATTACAAAACATTCACCCAAATAGAAATAAAACAAGTATTACATGAAATCTTTATAGAGCTGAAAACAAACTTTGTTCATAACATATACATATGTACAAATTTTGGCAAGACATAGCCCAAACCACCCATTAGAAGTTAGAAGACATATAACATATACTCATCACCTAGGCAGATAGTGATAGAGCCTTGGTTATTGTGTAATACTGGGGGAAGCCCTCCCCGCCTTAACCAGTTGTACTTGTCCACCTCCAGGATTTCTTCCTGTGCCCACAAGAACATATAACAAATTGAACATTTCCTTAGGTGCATTACTATGATCCTGTTCCAGATTACTTTTATGGTGGCAGCGTCTTATTGGCCATATACAAATTCATATACAACTTTCTCTAGATTCAGATGCAACATAACATGCTGCCAAATCATATACATATATTTAGATGCTGACAGAGACATATTTCAGATTGATCACATGCTATATTTTTCTGAACATTTTCCCACAATTCATTTCAAAAGAACACAATTCTCAAAATGATAATTAGACTTAAATAGTTACAGTTTTCAAACAATCATCAAATTTTGACAGAAGGTGCCTCTTCTATCATAAATCAAATCAGGAACTTTTCATGATTTTATGGCATATATTATAATTTCCGCAGTAATCAAATCAGTGATATAAATATAGAAATATTCATCACAATGAAACTGTTTGTCAACCTGGTTCAATATGTATACTCTGTCTATATTATAACCATACGACCACTTTTCAAAATCTCATGATTTTTGGAATCCAAAAACTATTTATCAAAATAAAAAAGTGCTATTGATTTTTGTATTTTAGTCATGAAAATTACAGGAGGACCAATATTTAGCAACGACTATATGTCCGCGGCGGACAATTCAAGGACAAAAGAGATATAAGGCAGCGGCTATTGTAGACCGCTGCCATACAACCGTTTTGTCCGCAGTTAGCTGTACACACTGATAAAAGTGCAGCATACGTCAGCGGCTAAAATTTGACCGCAGACAAATGTTGAGTTAAGGCCGCGGCTTCTTTTAATCGTGGACATATACACTTCTGCGGCTCTGGAAACCGCTGACATATAGATGTTATGTCTGCCATTCTTCAAACCGCTGACATAGATCTATTAGTCATACCAGCTAATTTTGGTAGCGTCTCTTCACTCTTCTCCGATATACCAACTAATTTTAACATGCTCAGAAAGTCACTTGTATGAATTATTTCATACAAGTGACTTTGTCAGCATAGTTAAAATTAGTAAATATTTGGGGTATATTGGAGAAGTGTGGGGAGATGCTGCAAATTTTTTTAAGACAATCTCAATACACATATAATAAATTAAGAATGTACAGATGAATCAAATATCCATAGATGGGCACGAATTATGTAGGCACCCCCTTTTTTGCAGGAATTTATTTTAGACATGTATGTGTGTATGGAATGTATGTGTGAAAATGCTCCCGGTATAGGGGAGGTGCTGTCGAAATTTTCTTTGAATTGTCGGTTAATTCATATTTATTCGATACAATATAGACATCATTTGGGTACAACATAGGCTGATGGGTTATTGTCAATGTAGAACTATTGCATCCTAAAATGGCAAGACTCGATAAGAGTTGGATACAACTTAGAGATCGTTTGGATCCTAGATATGAGAAAGGAGTAGATGAGTTTTTGGATTTTGCTTTTGATGAGCAAAGACAACCTTTTAGACATGGACAGAATTATGAGTTCATACAATGTCTGTGTCGTAACTGCGTTAACGGAGTGAAGTTGTCCCAGATGGATGTTGAAATTCATCTTAAGGTAGATGGATTTTGGACACGGTATACCAATTGGGTTTGTCATGGAGAGGCACCAATAGTTGATGTTCAGCAAGTTAGCCCGTCTGCTAATGAAGCACAAATAGAAGAGCAGATTGGTACAACAATTGAAATGTTACATGAGTTACCAGAGGCTGAAATAGAGAGGAGAGCAGAGGAACATGAACCAAATGAGAAAGCAAGAGATTTTTATCAATTATTAGAAGATGCTGAAACACCATTATATCCTGGTTGTGTCAAATTTTCAAAATTGACATTTCTGTTGAAACTATTGCACATTAAGACTATGAACAAAGTGACACCTTCCTGTATGGGAATGTTTCTTGAGTTGCTTAGAGAAGTATTACCAGAAGGAGCTAATTTACTTCGAACATGGTATGAATTGAAGAAGACTACGAAAGATTTAGGGTTAGGTCATGAGAAGATAGATGCTTGTCAGAATGACTGTGTCTTGTTTCGAAATGAACATAAACATAGGTATCGATGTCAAACATGTAATGCTCCCAGATACAAAGAAAATACGCAACAAGGTAGCCTGAAGAAGAGACGTCGCAAACAGGTGCCATATAAAATATTGCGTTATTTTCTATTCAAAGATAGATTGCAAAGAATGTTCATGTCTTCTAAGATAGCCAAGTGGATGACATGGCACAAAGATGGATGAAGTCTCTCGGAAAATGGAACTATGCGACATCCTGCTGACTCTGAGGCATGGCGACATTTCGATGATCAATATCCAGATTTTGTGGTAGAGGTTCGCGATGTGAGACTCGGATTAGCGACTGATGGGTTCAATCCATTTGGGATGATGAGTAGCAGATACAATGTATGACCTGTGATGATAGTAGTTTATAATTTTCCGCCATGGATGTGCATGAAGCAGACGTTTATGATGATGTCATTACTTATTCCAGGGCCTAAAAGTCCTGGAAATGATATCGATGTCTATTTACAACCGTTGATAGAAGAATTGAAAGATTTGTGGGACAACAGTGTTGAAACATATGATGCTTCAAAGAAACAGAATTTTAAAATGAGAGTTGCCCTGCTGTGGACGATCAATAATTTTCCTACATATGCCAATTTATCAGGATGGAGTACTAAAGGAAAGCATGCATGTCCATCCTATCATTATGATACAAATTCCAAATGGCTGCATAATTGTCGAAAATTCTATTTTCTAGGGCACCGACGATTTTTGCCAATCAGTCATAGATGGAGAAGGCATGAGTATCAACACAAATTTGATGCGTGGCTGAACGTCGTAAGCGTCCAGAAGTGTTAACAGGTGTTGCAGTGTGGAGTCAACAACTTCAACTTCCTCATATCAGATTTGGAAAGAAATTTAAGAATGATATCAAGACTTTAGAGGGATGGAAGAAACAAAGTATTTTTTTTAGAGAGCTGCCATACTGGTCAAATCTACTCATTCGGCACAACCTGGATGTAATGCACATTGAGAAGAATGTATGTGACAATTTGTTGGGAACATTGAATCTTCTTGGTGGGAAAAAGAGCAAAGACAGTCTGAATGCACGGTTAGATATGGCTTAGTGGGGAATAAGACCAGAATTCCATCCATAGACAGGCAGTCAAAATATGACCAGGTTAGCAGTGGCAGAATATACATTGAACAGATTGCAGACAACAGCTGTGTGCAACTTTCTGCGTAATATAAAAGTTCTAGATGGATATTCCTCCAATTTGATGAAATGTGTAGATATTACAAGTCAAAAATTGGTAGGGCTGAAGAGTCATGATTGCCATATATACATGCAAGTATTATTGTCTTTGGCGATTCGTGGTATTGTCAATCAAGATGTCACAGACCCAATTACAGAATTAAGCATATATTTCACAGACCAATTGCAGTAACATTATGTAAGTTGGAGCAAATTTTTCCACCGTCTTTTTTTGATGTCATGGTTCATTTGATTGTACATCTTGCATATGAAGCGAGAATTGCCGGACAAGTTCAATACCGATGGATGTATCCTATAGAGAGATTTTTGAAGAAATTGAAAGACTATGTTTTAAATAGGGCACATCCAGAAGGTTCAATTGTTGAAGGCTACCTTATGGCGGAAACAATCTCATTTTGTTCTATGTATATGGAGGGTATTGACACTCGCTTTAATCGAAGGGAAAGAAACTATGATGTCCCCTCTGAAGACAATAATGAAGGAGGTTGTTCGATATTCAAGTCTTCAGAACATTTCTTAGCAGGAGCAGGTAATAGTCATATATTGTCTGAAGAAGAAGTTGAGAAGGCACATCTGTACATTCTTAAACAGATTGAAGATATCGATGAATATTTTTTTGATCACAAGAGATGTGTAGAGAGTTCAAGCCACACATAAAGGAATTTCTTGAGGTGGTTCCAAGTTTATGTGAAAGATTTGTACGATGCAAATGATCCTCGGTGTACTCCTGATATATACTGTCTGGCACGAACACCTTCAAGGTTTGCACATTCACACTCGGGCTATATTGTCAATGGATTCAAGTTTCGTGCATCATCTATTGATGCAACAAAGGTCACTCAGTTGTCTGGAGTTATTGTCAATGCAGAACTTGAATCCGGATGTGATGGATATTATAGACGTCTAAATGATGTATTGGAAATATATTTTGATAATCAAAGACGTGTTGTTTTATTTGAGTGTGACTGGTGGGATGTTTATAGAAAAGATAGAGGATTTAAAATAGATAAATATGGAACTATCAGTCTGAACACTCGTCAAAGACTCAATACAGATGAACCATTTGCCCATGCAAGTCAAGTGGAACAGGTGTTCTATGTCAATGATAACACAACAGAAGGATGGATCATTCCTATCAAAGCACGTCCGCGTGATTACTACGACTTGCAAGATGATGCTCCTGAGAATGATATAGAACCAAGTGACGAAGCGTTTCAGGACAATCTGATTGATATTCCCATTAGAGGAGAAATTCAAGATGTGGATCTATGTCAAGAAAGTTGCGTAAGAGTGGACGATTATATTGATATTTAGGTGATTTATTTACATTAGTATTTATATTGCATATTTCAAATAAATTTTTTAACTTGTTATGTTTACATATTTACTAACAATTTTTTGTAACAGATGGCTTCTACTGGTGAGCACTCTTCTTGTGATGGCTCACGCCCACGGAGGCTTCGGACTCTATCGGTCCCTCTCCCTCCCACCTCTCAGGCGATCCCTCCCCCTCCCACATCTCAAGGGGCTCCCTCCTACTCCCACCTCTTAGCATCTTCCTCTGCCTCTCACTCTTCAGTAGATAGCTCCCTCTTCCAGCCCTCAGGGCTCTTCAACGGCATCTGCATCTTCTGTAGCAGGTTCATATTTTAATTTCATGTAACTTTTATATTCATTGTTTAATAGATATTCTCTAATGATGTTTAATGTTTATATTTCAACAGGTCTATCTGCACCATCTTGGGGGAGGGGCACTGGCCGTCGAGGGCCGACTAGGGGAGTTACGGAGAGGAGGCTCCCTGATGGACAACAATGGAATGTTTCCCTCGTCCGAGGATATGGCGTGGGCCCTACTACAGATCACTTTATGAGTCGCATGGGCGTTATATCAAATATGTATTGTAAGATTTAGCAAAAAGACTTGCGAAGCTACCTGTTGCGACTCAGGAGTTGATATTCAGAGATCTTCAGATAATTATTGTTTAAATTGAATAGTATATATGTATATGCATTTGTTATAATTGAGTGACTTTGTTTTGCAATTGACGTACCAGTGGGAGCGCATAGAGAAAACAGATAGGGAGATGCTTGCTCACATGAGCGCCATGCATCGCAGCTGGCGTAGCAAGCAAAAAAAAAGAGTAAGTTAATATACTATTTCATTTTCATATGTACTTTATTTTTTGAACTTGTTTATATATTGACAAAAATTCTATTTTTCATGTCAGCATTTTAATGGCAAGCCTTTAGATGATGCGATTGCGTCCGTCCCAGCAGGTGTTGACCCCTTAGATTGGCAAACAATGTGCGAGTTGTGGACTACTGGGGATGAGCGGGTAATATTTAAAATGCTTAGAATATAATTGTTTATGATTATTTTGTTTCTATAAATGGACCAATAACTGTCTATTCTTGTCTTTTTATAGATTTCTGACCGAAATAAGCAAAACCGTGCCACTCAGTCTATGCCATATAGACGGGGCAGGACATCTCATTATCAGTTGATGAGTGATTTTGTGAGTTATGTTTTATGAATTATGTTATCCCTTTTATTCATTACTTACTTATATGTCTTTAATTTAAACAGTTTCAAATGCATGGACGTACTCTGCATCGACTTGAGGTATTCAAGATGGGTCGATGCAAAGATTTACCTGACGGCACTGAGAGCTGGGTAGATGAGGAGAGTAGGAGACGATATGTAAGAAACTTTATTTCTATTTATTTTATGTGAATATGTTTTCATTACAATAGTTGTATAATTAATATCTTTTTCTCTACCTTTTACTGTAGGAGGCTATGAGTGAAATGATTGCTCCGTCTGACGTTGATGCCGAGAGCCACACCACAGCGACTCCCGAGGACGCCTTCATTTCGGTCATGGGAAAAGATCGACCTGGCCGTGTTCGCTGTGCAGGGAGTGGAAAGACGTTGAGGACATGGTATGGATCTACATCTACAGGACCGTCTGCCTATTCAGAGAGAGAAAGGCAAATGCAAGAACAATTAAAAGTACAAGAAGACAAATTGAAAGCACAGGCAGATAAGATGAATCAAATGGAAGAAAAGATTTCTCAATTGCAGCGTGTAGCCTCGAAGGTGGACGAGATGAGCGTACTCCTCTCCCAGATACAGGCGTCACAGACACGTACCCAGCCTGTACCTGTACCTCCTCCAGTTCAGAGCGAGAGCGATAGCGAGATAGATGAGGCGACAGATGATTATTTAGATCATGATGTTCCTGTCTCTTGATTTCCCTCTTATTTATTACACTTTCATATTTTCTATTATTCTGGATATTTGTATAACAATATTTATGCATTATATTATATGTGTGTGATTGAATGATCCAGCGAGCCTGGGTGGTGGCTTAATAATGTGTGATTGAATGATCCAGCGAGCCTAGGTGGTGGCTTAATAATGTGTGTGATTGAATGATCCAGCGAGCCTGGGTGGTGGCTCAATGAAAATATATGTGATTGAATGATCCAGGTGGTTCACATGTGAATATAGAGTGTTGTATGTATTTAAATATTTTTTTTTCTTTCTGACAATATGTCAGCGGCTGGATAGTCGCTGCTAAAAGGACATATGTTCGCGGCTAGTACATGCTGACAAAAAGAGACGTATGGCCGCGGCGCCTTCGACCGCTGATAATAATGCAGTATATGTCCGCGACGGTAAGCCGCGGCCATAATACTTATTGGCCGCGGCCGCCAGCCGTTGCTGTATAGTCAATTGCGGCGGTGGCCCTGACTGCTGCCAATCATACTTTATGGCCGCGGCCTCAGTAGGCGCGGATAAATATTTATATGTTAGCGGCTACATGTAAAGTGCTGACATAAGTTATGTCCGCGGGATTTTTGGCAGCGGCTTTGGCAGCACCTGGGGAGGCGCAGACATAATGATATGTTAGCGTTTTCTTGAGATTTGGCAGCAGCTCTAAACCGCTGACAAATGTTCTTCTTTTTGTAGTGATAGTTCAATATTTTTACTGTGTATATATCATAACCATACAAACCACTTTTAAAAATCTCATGATTTTTGGAATCCATAAACTATTTATCAAATTAAAATAGTACAATTGATTTTTGTATTTCAGTCACAAAATTACAGAAAATTGTCAAATTCAGATTCCAGATCTAACACAGTATGAGAATAACCCTGTCATGTATTTGTACATAGAAATCACAATTTTTATCACGAGCATGCATTAAATATAAAATTTTCTATTACATCCATACTAAATTTTCAGAATTCAGAAAATTACTCTTAAAACATGGTGTCTACAGATTTAACCTAATTTACAATGTGTCAAAAGTTGTTATACTTATCCCTACCTACTTCACAGAAAGTCCATTCGGAGTTTAAACACAAAAATATAAATCCAGATGTAAAAAGATGTCAAAATAGTGAATAGAAGAACTTGACGGTAACCCTGCTGCCGTTAACCTCAATTGACGGCAGGAAGGTTGACGTTAAGTTCATCCTTGACGTCAGTCAAGGTTGACGTTAACCTGAAAGAAAACTAGAACTCATCCGAGACTCATATAAACCCCAAATCTGATTGTTTTGTAAATTTTTAAAATCATGGAAAAATCATTAGAAGGTAAAATCTAAGGTTGGGAACTCGATCCCTAGGTTACTTGCCTTTAAAACGTCAAGAATTCAACAGATTTAGCCGATGAAGCCCCCCTTGGCCAACCAAGACAGTCCTCCCTCTAGTTGAAAATCCTCGATCAGCAGGTCTCCGATGATATATGAGCACTATGGAGACGCCTTCAGCCTTCAAAAGCACAATCTTCCAACTCGTAGATGCTTGGTCTAAGCTTCCACGAAGATCAAAACATTGGATCTCTTCACCCTCTTCTTGAGACTTGGAGAAACTGTTGAGTTCTCATATGATGAATGCTTAATGAGAATGCTAAGCTAACAAGTCACATCTTTATTTTTTATGATGATCATTTCATGGACAAAATTGATGAATGTTAAATGATGAAACATGATGACAATGAATCTTGGATGCAAATGAAACATACATTTTAATTGATCATTTATATGTCATTATATCTCCCTAACTAAGTTCTTTAATGTAGGTGAGATTCTATTCAAGACATGTACCAAAAAACAAGGTTCAAAGATAAAGAAAAACAAGAAAAGCATGTACTTGTCGACAGCCAGAAAGGTCCCTGTCGACAGATACAAACAGGCCAGTAAGACATACTTCAGGACAGGAAGTGCCTGTCGACAGCAGCAGTGTCGCCTATTGACAGCCACTGACAGGAAAATGTTTTCCGAACTCCTTGTCTTCTTCCTGATAGAACTTGTCGACAGGAGAACTCAGTGCTATCGACAGACGTAGAGAACCTTCAGATACGGAAAGTCATAAGTTACCAAACTTGGTGTTTCTAACTACCACGTCTCTCCATATGTAAACACCACTATATAAGCAACCATTTGAAGGTAATCTCATATAGAAGATGTCACCATCATCAACCCTAAAGAAAACCTAAGGAGAAGAGGTGTTGCTGCTGCTCTGCTTCACCCTGCTATTCAGAGAGAGAAAGAACCGTTGTTCCAACAGAGTTGAAGACAGTACGTCGTGGATTCAAGCTTCTCCATCAACCCAAGGCTATCAAGACGAAGTTTGAATTCCATCCAGACGTTCTTCAAAAGAGTTCTCAATCAGGATTCATTCTTTCCACTCAGAACTTTCCAATTTTCACTTTTCTATTATTTGTGTGTGTGTGATTGTGTTTCAAGCGGCCTTGTGCTTGAATCACGTGGTTTTGAGTTGTTCTGATCATGGTTGCACATTAGACATCTCGTGTGTGTGTGTTGTAGTTGCGAACTAGTTGAAAGTAGTCGTTTCTGCGTGTCTGTGTGGACCGTAGACGTAGGATACACAAGTTGTGTACTCCGAACCACGTTAAAAATCCGCGTCCTATGGTTTGCACGTTTCTACGATAGATGTTTGGTAGGCACGTTGTCTCTACGCACGTTTGATAGATTGTTACTTCATCTATTGTCAGTTCACACACGTAAAAGTTTAGTTCAAAGTTTGTTACAGTTTCTACAGTCTGTGTCTTCGCAAAAAGAAGGTGATAAGAACTTTTTTAATCGGCAGTAATCTATTCAACCCCCCTTCTAGATTACCATATAGGGAATTCCGCAACCTTTCAATTGGTATCAGAGCGAGGTTTCTCCGATTTACTGTTATAGTTGTTTGATCTTACGGCCAGGAGAACTTTGATCTCATGGAATCTAACAAGGAGTACATGGCCGAGGGACACTCAGTGACCAGGCCACCCTTCTTTGATGTCACTGACTATCCATACTGGAAAAACCGTATGCAGGTATTCCTGAGAGCACACAACTTTGAGCTTTGGAAGATCGATAGCAAAGGAGCATACACCCTTCCTGAGGACGAAGATACCTGGACAAAGGACCAGATTGCAAAGGGGACACTCAACTGGAGCGCCCTCAACATGATGCAGTGCACGGTCCACCCAAAGGAATATTCAAGAGTCTCCACGTGCACCTCAGCAAAAGAAATGTGGGACAAACTTGAATTGATCTACGAAGGTACGTCCGAGGTAAGGGAATCCAAAGCAAGCATGTTAGTTTCTGAATATGAAATGTTTAAAATGAACACTGATGAAACTATCTCTGACATGTTTGCAAGATTCATGCTAATTATAAATGGTCTGAAAGGTCTTAAGAAGGAATACTCAAAGAGTGATTTGGTGAGGAAGATACTTCGGTCTCTTCCATCCTCATGGAACACCAAAGCCACTGTCATCGAGGATTCTAAAGATCTCTCAAAAATGAAATTGGTTGAACTGATTGGCTTTCTAATGACTTATGAAATAAATGTGAAAATAAAGGAAACTGAAGAAAATCCTAGAAGGTTAATTGCTTTAAAGGCTTTCAAGAAAAGTTCTTCAGGTTCCAAAAAGGATGCACCTCAGGAAAGTGAGTTTGAATCATCTAGTGAGAGTGAGGATGATGAAATGGCCATGCTCACTAGACATTTCAAAAAGTTCCTAAAATTCAAAAGGAGAGGGTCAGGTAACTCTAAACCTTTCCAAAAAAAGATTTTTCTAATAAATTTGAGACTAACAAGAAATCTGAGATTGTGTGCTATGAGTGCAAGAAGCAAGGGCACATGAGAGGAGAGTGCCCTGAGCTTAAGAAGAAGCTGAAGAAGGAGAAATTCACCTTCAAGAAAGCCAAGGCAATGATGGCTACTTGGAGTGATGAGGACGAAGATGAGAATGCTGAAGCAACATCTGGAGATGATGATGTTCAGTGTCTTATGGCAAGAAGTAATGACTCCAACGAGGTAAACTCTTCCTTTGAAACTTATTCTATTGTTGAATGGGAAGAAGCTTATACTATTTTGTTTGAAAAATTCTGTGAATATAAGTCAGAAAATAAAGCACTAAAAAAGAAAGTCAATTCCCTTGTTCATGACACCAACCATAATGAACAAATTGCATCCTTGAATAAAGAAATTGAAATGATGAGAATTGATGAACATGCACACAGTGAGGAAATGGCAAACGCTTTGGTTTTGTCATTGTAGACGACTTCTCTAGGTTCACATGGGTAAAGATCCTCACACACAAAAATGAAGCAATGAGACTGTTTGAGGAATTCTTCAATAAAATTGAGCATGGAAATGTTCAAAAATATGCTCAATCCGCACTGATCACGGGGGAGAATTTGATAACAATTCTTTTTCTGATTTCTGCAGGCACCACGGGATAGAACATTTGTCCTCCTCTCCAAGGACTCCGGAACAAAATGGAGTAGTGGAGAGAAAGAACAGAACTTTGGTGGAAATGGCTCGCACTCTTTTGGTTGAAAGTCAACTTGCCAGGACGTTTTGGGCAGAAGCGGTGAACACTTCATGCTACATACTCAATAGAGCCATGGTAAGACCTGTCATAAAGAAAACTCCCTACGAACTTCTGAAAGGTGAGAAACCCAGTATTGGGTATTTCAGAATTTTTGGCTCAAAAGTGTTCATACATAACAATCATAAAATTGATCTAGACATATTTGAGGCCAAAAGTGATCCAGGTATTCTTCTTGGATACTCAGAACACTCTAGAGCTTATAGGGTGTTTAATATTAAGAAATAAAACTTTGGAAGAAACTCCACATGCTGTTTTTGATGAAAGTCATGCAAAATCTGACAATTTCAATTCTCACAGGACTCCCGATCAAGATGATAAAACAATCCTTGCAGAACCACTTCAAGTGAAAGCCAAGAAGAACTCTCAAACAGCACCAAAGGCTAAAAGTGGAAATCTTCGCAGGCACCACGATGATGAGGACCATCACATCCTCTTCAAAAAGGGAGAAGAAGAACCTAATGAAGATCCACAAGAGGATGAACCTCAAGCTGAAACTCCTCAAGCACACCCTCCTCCAGAACAATCTCCTCAAGTACAAGATCAACCCGGACCTTCAACAATCACAAATGTCAAGTACTCTAAAGATCATCCACTTGAGAACATAATAGGAGATGTGAATGAAAAAGTTCAAACTAGGTCTCAAGTCAGGGAAATAGTTGAACATGATCATCTAGCTTTTATTTCTCAAGTGGAACCCAAAAATGTTGAAGAAGCTCTAAAGGAAAACTCATGGATTGATGCTATGCATGAGGAGCTTGGGCAATTTCAGAGAAATAATGTCTGGAGTCTAGTTCCAAGAACCCCTGAAACTTCTGTCATAGGGACAAGATCGGTTTTTAGGAATAAACTAAATGAAGAGGGAAAAGTGGTGAGAAATAAGGCTAGACTAGTTGCAAAGGGTTATAATCAGGAATTTGGTGTGGATTTCGAAGAATCCTTTGCTCCTGTAGCTAGGCTAGAAGCAGTTAGAATCTTGTTAGTATATGCATGCTCAAACAAGTTCAAGCTTTTTCAAATGGATGTTAAAACTGCCTTCTTGAATGGTTACATCAAAGAAGAAGTCTATGTCTCTCAACCACCTGGCTTTGAGGATCATGATAAACCTAACCATGTATATAAAATGCACAAAGCTCTTTATGGTTTGAAACAGGCACCCCGAGCTTGGTACGAAAGACTAAGCACATTTTTGGTGAGCAAAAACTACTCAAGAGGTAAAGTAGACCAAACTCTCTTCACTATGAAAGTTCGCAGTCACATCATTGTGGTTCAAGTCTATGTGGACGACATTATATTTGGTTCTACTAACCCATCACTGTGTGAAGAGTTTTCAAAACACATGCACAATGAATTTGAGATGAGCTTAATGGGGGAGCTTCAATTTTTTCTTGGTCTGTAGGTGAAACAACTAGAAGATGGATTCTTCATCAACCAAGAAAAATATGTCAAAGAGCTACTGAAAAGATTTCAGTTCGAACAAGCCAAGCCAGCCTCAACACCAATGAGCACAAGCATAAAACTAGAAAGTGATGAGAAAGGTAAACCGCTAGATGCAAAGCAATTTCGAGGTATGATTGGCTCCCTTCTATATCTTACTGCAAGTAGACCGGACATTCAATTCAGTGTTTGCCTTTGTGCTAGATACCAATCTAGTCCAAAGGAAAGCCATTTGGTTGCAGTTAAGAGAATATTCCGATATCTCTCAGGTACACATGATATGGGTCTTTGGTATCCAGCAGGTAGTAGCTTTGACTTGGTCTCCTATTCTGATGCTGACTATGCTGGATGTAAAATTGACAGGAAGAGCACTAGTGGCTATTGCCAACTACTTGGTGGTTGCATGGTTTCGTGGGCATCCAAGAAGCAACACTCAGTTGCACTGCCCACTGCAGAGGCAGAATATGTTGCTGCAGGGAGTTGCACGGCTCAAGTGTTGTGGATAAAAAGTCAATTGTCTGACTACAACATTGACATTGGATGCACACCTATCTATGTGACCACCAGTGCAATCAATCTCTCAAAGAACTCAATTCAACACTCTAGAACAAAGCACATAGAGATAAGGCATCACTTCTTGAGAGATGAGGTAGCCAACAACACCTTACAGCTGAGCTTCATACCCACTGAAAAACAACTAGCTGACATCTTCACAAAACCATTGGCTGAGGATAGGTTCACAACACTAAGAGAGAATTGGGGTTGTGCAAAATGCAATGAAACTCATACCAAATCTTGGATATATGGTTCTTTTGTGCAACAACTATGGGGTATATCAAATGGTGATTTGTGGAAGAACAAGTTATGCTTGTTTGGAAACTCTCATTATGCATGAGAAAACATTCTCTGCCACGTATCCATAGTTGAAGTGCGAAAAGGGACATCTATTTTAGATAAGGTATTTACTTTCTTCTCAATTTGCCCAGTCATTTCAAAACAAAAAAAAAACAAAAAAAAACATATACAAAGTCAAAAATACCAAAAAGACTTTTCATAGTTTGTCCCCTCATATGAATGGTGTGCTATTGAATTGTGTGAAACTCTTGCATGAATTATTTTTGATTTGCTTGAATGATGAGTCTTCACATGCACACACTATGGGGGAGTTATGTCAAGGTAGGTGAGTGAAATTGTAGAGGGAAACATCTCATTGGCCATAGCCTTATTTCCCTTGAATGAACATTCCATCATTTCTCTCATCTCTACCTTCAAAAACCAATTTTCTGAAGTCCCTGTTGACAGCCCCCAAGTGCTGTCGACAGCCAGTAGCAGGTTTCATCCAACATGAACTCAGAAGTTGTCTGTCTGTTAGTACCTCTCGACAGCCACCCTTGCATCTGTCGATAGGAACACCCTCCCAGAACACAATGTTTCAGATCTGTCAGCAACTATCGACAAGCCCCTTATGGTTGCCGACAAATGGACCTGTTTCTTCAAATATTTCTCTTTTTGGTCCAACATTCTTCATGAGCATACTTTTTGAAAGTATTTAAGGTGAAATTTGGTAAAAGCCTACATTATAATCTTTCCTATTCACATGATATCAAAGATATTGTCTAAATCACAATGATTTTTGACATACTATTCTTTATGAGTCTAAGTTGCACTAACATGAGCACATCAAACAAAAACACATGAAGCTCAAATTAACTCACTTGAATAACTAATTTGTAGAATATCATTTTTCAAAGTCATGTGATCAGTCACTAGGTCATTGAGGGTTTGTCTTTCATTGGTTTTTAACCTCCTTCTACTTCTTGACCTTGATTTAAAAAAAAAAAAAAAACAATCAACATTAAGGGAGACAAGCTACCTATTTCAAAAATACAAATTGTTCAATACAAAGGGAGAGAAAAGGCAGAGCAATGTTGAGTATTGCTAAGTAACCGGGGATGTGGGCATCACAAATGTCTATCTTCGTGTCAAACGGCTTACTCATTACCTTTGTATAATAGTTTGATGGTCACTCAACCGAGTAACTAGGGATACGGGCACCACAAATGTCTATCTTCACGTAAAAAGGTCAAGTGATCCTAATTACCACTGTTTCTCTTACGCTTAAAAAAAAAAGGGAAATAGAGTGTAGCCTCCCCAAATTTTCTTGACAAGGCCATTATGTGGTTTCTGTTTAACTACCCATGTTGACATCCTCCTCATAAATTTTGTGACAGTCACCCACTAAGAAAAATGGTCTCTTTCAAATGACCTTATTCAAGAGGGTCTTTTTATCAGCACATGTTTTTTGTTTTAATGCATTCTTGTTGTTGTCACTTGAGAATCGGAGAATATTTTCTCACAACCATTGTCGATTCTTGACGTGTCCTAAATATTTGTGGCTATGACATTTTATAATATGATTTTACCTATTTTCCATCTTACATACACATCTCATGCTCATGGCCTTGAAAATCTGTCAAAAATCCTTCACTGGGACAATTCTGCAAGTGCCTGTCAACAGGGCCTAGTTCTCCTGTCGACAGCCGACGACAGACTGTCATTTGGAAACCCAACGGACACCCTTTTAGGGCAGATTTCGTGGGACCCAAACCTTTCAAATCCTCACAAACCTTCTTTAAAAGGTGCCCACGAACCCTTCCTCCCTTTCTCACTTCCAAAAGCTTCTCTTCCTTCCTTCTCCCCAAATCCTTCCTTCTCCAGGGCGACAGAGGAGATCTTGCTACTCTATGTGTCTCCTTCCTCCCTCACATCTCCATCTACTTCGAGATACATCATCTGATGGCTCCACCGGCCAAGAAGATGGCCTCCCGTCGTCGTCCTCAGTCTCCCAAAGCCGGACAGGGCTCCAGGGCACCCGCCGAGCACCGGACGAAGCACCGGGAAGACCGTCTACCGGAGCTCATCATCCCTCACAACCTTCAACTACTCTAAGTCCATGGCACCTTCATGAAGTTCATGCAACCCCGCTACATCGACTTCGTGTCTCTGGAAGCCCTTTTTCCCGGGTTGCAGCCTCTCTTCGACGTCAAGAGTTGGTCTCCATTCTGTTATAATCACAAGCGGTACTCACCCACCGTTGTGACGGAGTTCTTCAACAATCTCCGACAGACTGCTGCAGGTGATCTCTATTCCAGAGTCAAGGGGACTTCCTTCCGAATTTCCCCTAATCTATGTTCTATTGCCTTGCAAATCCCTAACACTGGGGTAGATATCATGTCCCATCATCCCACCGCAGAAAACTTCCATACCCTCATAATTTTGCAGTCTTACGACCCTACGTGTCATAAGCAACTGAATGCTAACTCTTTCCCTCCACTTCATCGTCTCATCCATCACATCTTCACAACCATCATCGTTCCTAAGGATGGTAGTCACGAACTTGTGACTTCCATTCACAAGTCCTTGCTCCATAAATTCTTGAACTGTGAACCCATCAATCTACCACTCCTCATGGTCTCCATCCTCCGCAGTTGCCTTCGTAGCTCCAAGAGGTCTATGCCATATGCATGCCAGCTCACTTCCCTCTTCTTATTCATTGATATCCAAATTCCAGACGCTGAGATGACTCCTCTGAAGTCTCGTAGCTCCTATGACCTCACTGCTGCACATCGGATGGGCTACAAGATGGTAGATGGCATTGTGACCCATGACCTCAAGGGTATGGGACCAGCTATAGTTGTGGGTGATGGTGAAGATGAAGAAGATAAAGGGGGAGATGAAGCTGAAGACCAAGAAGCTGAAGACTCCCAATCTGAGCGTGTAGATGCTCCAGGAGATGGTTATAGCATTACTGCTGGTGACACCGCTACTGAGCCTTCCATCAGCGATCTCATAGCTCAGTTGCAAATTTAGATGTCCACTGTCTTTGCTAACCTGAATGAACGATTGGACACAGTAGACACTAGTCTTGCAGCACTGCTGACTCTCAAGTTCAGATCTAGCTCAGGCTTACTAGGCTCTCCACCCATGTTCAAGAGAATCGTCAGGCTCCTGCCTCACCTGGTCCTGATGCTGCTTAGAGGGTCTAGGTAACTTAGATGTTTTGGTCACAGTCTTACTGTTGTCGTTTGCTTTCCGGAGTCATGTTGTTTACTTTCCTTGCAATTAGTCATGTTGTCCAATGTGCTATTGTGTGTAATGCCTATCATTTAATGCAAAGCACAATTTCTCTTCCTATTATATTGATCTATGCATGGAATTCCTTTTTGGATGTTGTCAAAATGGGGAGAAATCAATTGAAAAATAAATTGTGGCTCAATTTGAAAATTTTGTCATCATCAAAAAGGGGAAGAATGTTGAGTTCTCATATGATGAATGCCTAATGAGAATGCTAAGCTAACAAGTCACATCTTTATTTTTGATGATGATCATTTCATGGACAAAATTGATGAATGTTAAATGATGAAACATGATGACAATGACTCTTGGATGCAAATGAAACATACATTTTAATTGATCATTTATATGTCATTATATCTCCCTAACTACGTTCTTTAATGTAGGTGAGATTCTATTCAAGACATGTACCAAAAAACAAGGTTCAAAGATCAAGAAAAATAAGAAAAGCATGTACCTGTTGACAGCCAGAAAGGTCCCTGTCGATAGATATAAACAGCCCAGCAAGACATACTTCAGGACAGGAGTGCCTGTCGACAGCAACAGTGTCGCCTGTCGACAGCCACTGATAGGAAAAGGTTTTCCGAACTCCCTGTCTTCTGCCTGTTAGCACCTGTCGACAGGAGCACTCAGTGCTGTCGACAGACGCAGAGAACCTTCAGATACGGAAAGTCTATAAGTTACCAAACTTGGTGTTTCCAACTACCACGACTCTCCATATGTAAACACCACTATATAAGAAACCATTTGAAGGTAATCTCGTATAGAAGCAGCCACCATCATCAACCCTAAAGAAAACCTAAGGAGAAGAGGTGTTGTTGCTGCTCTGCTTCACCCTGCTGTTCAGAGAAAGAAAGAACCGTTGTTCCAACCGAGTTGAAGACAGTATGTCGTGGATTCAAGCTTCTCCATCAACCCAAGGCTATCAAGACGAAGTTTGAATTCCATCCAGACGTTCTCCAGAAGAGTTCTCAATCAGGATTCATTCTTTCCACTCAGAACTTTTCCAGTTTTCACTTTTCTATTATCTGTGTGTGTGTGATTGTGTTTCAAGCGGTCTTGTGCTTGAATCACGTGGTTTTGAGTTGTTCTGATCGTTGTTGCACATCAGACATCTCGTGTGTGTGTGTTGTAGTTGCGAACTAATTGAAAGCAGTTGTTTCTGCGTGTGTGTGTGGACCGTGGACGTAGGATACACAAGTTGTATACTCCGAACCACGTTAAAAATCCGCGTCCTATGGTTTGCACGTTTCTACGATAGATGTTTGGTAGGCACGTTGTCTCTACGCACATTTAATAGATTGTTACTTCATCTATTGTCAGTTCACACACGTCAAAGTTTAGTTCAAAGTTTGTTACAGTTTCTACAGTATGTGTCTTCGCAAAAAGAAGGTGATAAGAACTTTTTTAATCGACAGTAATCTATTCAACCCCCCCTTCTAGATTGTTGGATTGAGTGTAATTTCATATCATTTTCCCTCTTATTTTGATGATGACAAATGTGATTTGAATGCAAACTAATTGAAACATGATACACACATTTCACCTAAAATTTATATTCAAAAAGCATATTTCAAAGCACACTTCTCATTTGTACTAATAATAAAATATTTTACTAATGATATATGCGTTTAATTTTCAGGTACAAATACTTTTTGCAAAGATGGTGTCGACACACCCCACAATGGTGTCGACACAACACCTCAGACTCAAAGGCAAAAAGCTGAAGAAATGCTAAGACTGTGTCGACACTAGTCAAAAAGCAGGTCGACACGAGTTGCAGATTCCAGGAATTAGACTACCCAGGTCGACGTAGAATGAGGGCAGGTCGACACTGGACCTCGTTCCCAGAACAACCTATTTTCAGAATTGGGACAGCAGGTGGACACTACCACCAGAGCAGGTCGACACTGGATCAATTCCCAGAACAATCTGTTTGCAGAATGGGACAGCAGGTCGACGCAAGATGAGAGCAGGTCGACAATGGACCTTGTTCCCAGAACAGTCTGTTGTTAGATTTGGGACAGTGTGTCGACACCACCACTAGGGCAGGTCGACACACTATGGAAAAATCCCAACTTAAGATGGATGATTGCCACGTGTCATCCTAGGGCGATGGTTAAAGGGTATCTTTGGAATCTTTTGGGTATAAAAGGCCCCCAATTGGCCATACATCACAAATCAAGAGACCCAACGAACTCTTGGAGCCTCCAGAAAGTTCCCTTTGGCGGCGAGAAGAGTTCATCTCCCTCCTCTGCTCTCCTGGTGTCTTCTGAAGACCAATTCTCATCAATTCGATTGTGAGAATTGGAGTGTGGTCGTTGAAGAAGCATTTGAAGCGCCTCAAGGAAGCAGATCAAGTAGAAGCATCTGTTGGAGAAGATTTCAAGGATGATCCCCAAGTTCAAAAGTGCAGAGCATCATTTGGGACTTCAAGAATCCAAGCCTCTTCCCAATCTGAGCTTCTACAAGGGAGTACACTGAAGAACAAAGTCTTTTCATACAATCCTCATTGTACTTTTGTTCTTCTGAGACATTTTGAGATTGTGCAAGTGCTTCTGCATAATTCTCAGGAATGTTCTCATGTTCGACATGATCTGCTGCTAAAAGATCTATGTCTTGTGTTGGTGTCTAGCAAAGTTGTTTGTGAGCCATTGTGCTCAGTTTGAGACGTCGAACTCAAGTGTTTGTTGAGCAATCTTGCTCAGGGATCTAGAGTAGTCTTACTCTAGAGTTGTGTGAGTTGTAAGCTCAGGTGTTGGAGTTGTCTTGCTCCAGTGGGTGTGTTACCCAAGTTGTTTAGTGAATCCTCACTGGGTGTGAGGGGTGGATGTAGGAATCACATGGGTGATTTCCGAACCACCTAAAAATCTCTGTGCACTTGTCTATTTGTGGTTTGATTCTATTATCCGTTAGATGCTTGCATAGGATCGCTTAAGATTCACTTAATCAACTGGTTTCACATCTATTTTATCAACTCACTTAACATCTCATCAGATCTGTGTTTTTCACTGTTAAAATTGCCTCTGATTCTCAAAGTATTTTAAATTGCTTAAGCTTCCGCATAGAGTGGCATAGATCTATTCATCCCCCCCCCTTCTAGATCTTATCCACCCTTTTCCTCGATCCTTCAATTGGTATCAGAGCAGGTTTACACTTGATCTGATTTGATTTGAGCAGTTTTTGAGTATTGTGTGTCTGATTGCTTGATTGTTTGCTTGCTTGCTGAGTATTCTTTCTGTGCTTTCTTCTTAAGTCAATGGATTCCAAAGGTTTCATAGCTGAGGGGCATTCCATAAATAGGCCACCATTCTTTAATGGAACAGACTATTCATACTGGAAAAATAGAATGCAAGTCTTTCTAAGAGCCCAGAACTATGAAATTTGGAAAGTGGTTGAGGTTGGTCCCTATGAAAACCAGGGAGAGGAAGAAACCTGGACTAGGGAACAAATAAGAAAAGCCACATTGAATTATAGTGCCATGAACATGATTCAATGTGTTGTTCATCCCAAAGAGTATTCGAGAATCTCAATGTGCAAATCTGCCAAAGAGATGTGGGATAAACTCGAATTACTTTATGAGGGAACATCACAAGTGAAGAAACTAAGGCAAATATTCTTGTTTCAGAATATGAATTGTTTATGATGAAGTCTAATGAAACAATTTCTGAAATGTTTGCCAGGTTCATGGTTATTGTCAATGGACTCAAGGCCTTAGGTAAGGACTACACAGATGCAGACTTGGTAAGGAAAATCTTACGTTCACTCTCTTCTATTTGGCACACAAAGGCCACTGTCATTGAAGATTCTAAAGATTTGTCCAAAATTTCTTTGGATGAATTGATAGGATCCTTAATGACATATGAAATCAATTTGAAAAGAAATGAAGAACACATAATTAAGACCAAGCCAATGGCACTTAAGGCCTCTTCAAGTAACAAAGACAAAAGTCAGGAAAAGACAAGTTCTGAGGAGTCTGAGTCAAATGAGGATGAAATTGCCCTCATGACCAGGCAATTCAGAAAATTCTTGAAATATAGAAAAGGAAAAATGTCTGGGAAAAAGAAGTTTTCCTCAGGTAAAAGAAACACTTCCTCTTCTAATTTCAACAAGAATAAAAAATCTGACGAAACTGTCATTTGTTACAGGTTAATAAGCCAGGACACATGAAGGGAGAGTGTCCTGAGAACAAGAAAGAAAAGCACAAGAAGTTCCAGAAGTTCAAGAAGCCAAAGGCCATGGTAGCCACTTGGTCTGATGAAGATTCAAGTGAAGAAGAAGAAGACAAAAAATCCTCAAGCTCTGAGAGTGAGGAAATCTGCTTCATGGCCAACAACTCTGAAGAAAAGGTAAGCACCTCTTTTGAAGATTTCACTGTTGAAGATTGGCAGGATGTTTATGCTGAACTAGTTGAAAAATATTCTGAAATGAGAAAAGAAAACAAACACATCAAAAAGAAAATTGAAAACCTTTATCATAACCAATCTTCAAACAACAGAATTTGTGAGCTAGAAAATGAGATAACAGAATTAAATGAAGAAAAAGAAAATCTCATGAACCTAATTGATGATCTAAAGCTTGCCTCTCAAAAGGCCACCCAAGAATTCAAAGACTTATCTGAAAAGCTGGAAATGGAAAAACAAGAAAAACAACAAAAGATTGAAGAAATTAAAACTCTTCAAAACCAGCTAAAAGAAAGGGATGAAGTTATCCAAACCTTCACAAAAGGTAAAGATAACTTGGAGGCACTGCTTGGAACAAACATGACAACAACTTCTCATGGATTAGGATTCAACAAACAGAAACCAAAGAAAGACAAATCTGGTGAGAAAAAGGGCAAAGCACCATTAATTAAATTTGTCAAAGGTCCTAATCTTGAGAACACAGAAATCAAGCAAACATCAGACAAAACATCAAACAAAACACAAAACAAATCAAAAACTCAAAAATAAAGAAGACAACCAGGTCGACACAGTCTCCTGACAGGTCGACACCAGTCCACAAGAAGAAGGCTTCTGTGGTTGCTGTGTCGACACCAGTCATGGAGAGGTCGACCTGCTCAACATCAACAGCTACAAACAACTCAATCAAAAATTCAAATAAAATTTGAAAAACAAGAAAAAGTCAAAGGAAATCATTTATAAAAACCTTGGACCTCCAAGACAGCATTTCAAGATGATTGGACCAATCCTTGGAGCCAATGGTATGACAACCCTTGTTGGTATCATCCTCAATTTTTTCATCCAAACTTTTTGATGTACCAACAAAATCCATAGATTCCATCTCCTCATCTGAACTCCTATGCTCAAACGAAAAACTCCCCTCCCACTAAAAACAAAAATATTGGTGCTTTCATTCCTAAGGAAAAGAACAAACAGAAAAAGACTGAAAACACCAATGAAACAAAACAAAAATAAAAAACAAGTCAAATTTGGGTGAGAAAAGATTTACTAACAATGTTCAAACATTCTGATGGTCCCAACTCTGTTTGGGTACCAAAATCTTCTCTCCACTGATCTATTTTGCAGGAAGGTCGTGCACCCAACACCAATGTGTGGTTTCTTGACAGTGGGTGTTCACGACACATGACGGGAGACAGAGCCAAATTCTCATTCCTGATTGAAAAGGAGGGAGGGTCAGTAACTTTTGGAGGTAAAAATAAAGGAAAGATCATAGGATCTGGTAAGGTTGGTCAAACTTCCTCAAACTCTGTAGATAATGTTTTACTAGTTGATGGTCTTGATTATAATTTGCTCAGTATCAGCCAACTATGTGACAAAGGTCACAAAGTTGTGTTTGAATCTGATTTCTGTAAGATAATTGACTCATCAACTGATAAAATCAAATTCTTTGGAAAAAGGGAAAACAATGTCTACATGATCAACCTAAATAAAAACTTTTCTGAAAATCTTTGCTTTGTTGCAAATAAAATGAAATTGCATGGACTTGGCACAAAAGACTTGGCCATGCAAGTTTCAGAACAATGAATAAGTTGTTAAGATTGAATTTGGTTAAGGGTCTTCCTGAATCTTTCTCTAAAGTTGAAAATCAAGTTTGTGGGATCTGTGCTAAAGGAAAACAAACAAGAAAATCTTTTAAAAACTTCAATGAGGTACTCACATCTAAGCCACTAGAATTACTTCACATGGACCTTTTTGGCCCTACAAGAATTCTAAGTCTAAGTGGCAAAAGATATGGATTTGTAATCATTGATGATTTTACTAGATTTACTTGGGTTATTTTTTTGTCCCACAAAAGTGATACTTGTCTTGAATTCAGGAACTTCTGTACCACTGTCTTAACAACTTATCCATATAAAATCAAAAATATTTTGACTGATCATGGGGGTGAATTTGGAACACATCTTTTTCTGATTTATGTGCTGAATTTCAAATATTCCACAAGTTTTCTTCACCAAGAACTCCAAACAAAATGGAGTTGTGGAAAGAAAGAATAGAACTCTTGTGGAAATGGCTAGATCCATGCTCTTAGGAAGTAATTTGCCCAAATCCTTCTGGGCTGAAGCTGTAAACACAGCCAATCACATTCTAAATAGAGCTTGATCAGACCAAAAATCAGAAAAACCCCTATGAATTATTGAAAAACAAAAGCCAACTGTATCTTATTTTAAAACTTTTGGGTGCAAATGCTTTGTACACAACAATAACAAAGAAAACCTTGACAAATTTGATGCAAAAGTCAGGAAGCTATCTTCCTTGGCTATTCTGAGGTGTCAAGGGCTTTCAAAGTGTACATTCTTAAAACTAAAACTGTTGAAGAATCTCCACATGTTATCTTTGATGAAAATTCCTTTTCAACTAATAATTCTAAATCTTGCAGGGAAAGACAAGACACTGAAGAGGATGAATTTATTGTGGACTCTTCACCAACTGTTGAGGAGTTTGAAAACATTGAAGAGAACCTGAACACACCATCTCCAAGTGGTTCAGGTAATATTGTCCCAGAAGTGGGTACTTCTGAACAGGTAATTTCTGAACATCGATTTTTAAGAGATCACCCATTAGACAATGTGGTTGGCAATGTACATGATAGAGTTAGGACTAGATCATCATTCCTGCATGATATTGAAGAAGACCCACTAGCTCTAATTTCCCAAATTGAACCAAAGTCAATTGATGAAGCCTTGTCAAGTTCTGATTGGATTAATGCCATGCATGATGAACTTCATCAATTTGAAAGAAATCAAGTATGAGAATTAGTACCTAGACCTAGTGACCAAACATCATTGGCACTAGATGGGTTTTCAGAAATAAGTTGAATGAAAATGGTCAAGTCATTAGAAATAAAGCTAGGCTAGTTGCAAAGGGGTACAATCAAGAATTTGGAATTGATTTTGAAGAATCATATGCCCCTGTAGCTAGACTAGAAGCAGTTAGAATTTTCCTTGCTTTTGCATCCTCCATGAATTTCAAAGTTTATCAAATGGATGTCAAAAGTGCATTTTTAAATGGATTATTAAGGAAAATATTTTTGTTGAACAACCTCCTGGATTTGAAAATGAAAACATCCAACCATGTTTTCAAGCTTAATAAGGCTCTCTATGGTCTTAAGCAAGCTCCAAGAGCTTGGTATGACCGTTTGAGTACTTTTTTACTTGAAAAAGGATATTCTAGAGGAAATGTTGATCAGAAGTTGTTCACAAAAATAGTCAAAAATCAAATAATTGTGGTCCAAATTTATGTTGATGACATAATATTTGGCTCAACCAATAAAGGCCTATGCACTGAATTTTCAAATCAAATGAAGAATGAATTTGAAATGAGTTTAATGGGAGATTTAACATTTTTCTTGGGATTGCAGGTTAACCAAACATCTGAAGGGATCTTCATCAGTCAAGCCAAGTATGTCAAGGAACTTCTCAAAA
Organism: Colocasia esculenta; assembly: GCA_014218235.1. NCBI lineage: Eukaryota > Viridiplantae > Streptophyta > Magnoliopsida > Alismatales > Araceae > Colocasia > Colocasia esculenta. Next base: position 126,147,623 of record CM024757.1, read on the forward strand.
GGTTTGACTTTCAGAACCTCAAGCATTCAGCACACCTATTGCTATAAATGCTAAGCTAGAAGAAGACTCAAATGGTAAGTCAGTAGACCCAAAGACCTACAGAGGTATGATTGGCTCTCTACTCTATCTTACAACTTCTAGACCAGATATTCAGTTTAGTGTGTGTTTGTGTGCTAGATTTCAGTCTAATCCTAAGGAAAGTCACATGTTAGCTGTTAAGAGAATTTTCAAATATCTTGTTGGAACATGTGATTTAGGAATTTGGTATCCTGCTAATTGCAAGCTAGATTTGATTGCCTATTGTGATGCTGACTATGCTGGGTGTAAATTAGATAGAAAAAGCACAAGTGGCTTGTGTTTATTCCTAGGTGGGTGCCTTATTTCTTGGGCTTCCAAGAAGCAACATTCAGTTGCACTGTCAACTGCAGAGGCTGAATATGTTGCAGCAGGTAGATGTGGAACTCAGATTCTCTGGGTGAAGCATCAACTTCTCGATTACAACCAAGATTTAGGTTGTGTACCCATCTATGTGATAATACAAGTGCAATAAATCTGTCTAAAAACCCCATTCAGCATTCTAGAACCAAGCATATTGAGATTAGGCATCACTTCTTGAGAGATGAGGTTGCAAAGAAGTCCTTTGAACTCCATTTCATTGAAACTGAAAAACAAGTTGCAGATATTTTCACCAAACCCCTTCCTGAAAATAGATTTTCATCTTTGAGGAGAGAACTTGGTCTTTGTAAATGTCCACTTTCTTGATCTCTCTTTAGGTTTGGGTTGAGTGTTATGCACTGTCTAAGGGGGAGTTCTTTTCATATCATAACCCTTTGCTTCCTTCAGTCACACTGTCCATATCTCTCTCAATTCCACTTCCATTTCTTTTGGACAATAAATTCTTCAACTCTTAGTGTGTTGAAATTTCTTGGTATATCAAATGGTGACTTGGAGAAGGACAGGTTATGCTTGTCTAGACACTTTCACTATGCGAGAGTATATGTCTCCGCCAAGTACTAAGAAATGAATATGCAATTGCTGAGGGGGAGCTTTTATTGTTAAAAGAAAATTATCTTTCTTGATTTCAAAAAACTTGCATCTCTTTATTTTGATAGAAAATGATTGAAATCATCATCTCAGGGGGAGCTAGAAAATTCAAGTCATGACTTTTGCAAAATTCATAACTTTTCTTGCATTTCATCAATTTCCTGCATGATGTCATCATTCAGATATCTACAGTCTCCAAATGATCCTTTGAGTGATCTATCATATTTTTTACTAATCAACTGTCAACTATATTTTTCAACCCACAGAAACTCAGAACTCTTCCAAGATTGAAAACAACTTGTGTCTTGAAATTAAAACAACTCTTTGTTTGCAACTGATGTTGGATAAAATTGATTTCTATCTTACAAAACTCTCAAAATTTTGAAAATTCAACAGAGCAATGACATTTGTGCTGAGAAACTGCACACCTTCACAATGAATGAAGTGCCATGCATGTCATGAGGCACTAATGTTATCTCTGTTCAAAGGGGATAAAAATTCAAAAATAAATTCAAAATACAGCAAAAATGTGCTATACTTTTTGATAATGACTGAGTAACTGGAAATATTGGCGTCTACAAAACGTATATTTTCATGTCAAAAGGTCATTATTTACCCCTTTGAGACTTGACAATGAATAAATCCTAAGTATCCAGGGACTATGGTGTGTAAAAAGCACTAGTACTTGAGTGAAAAAGATTTATATCATTTGATAGTCTGTTACAAAAACAAAATATGTGTGTTAATGGAGTTTTGTTTAGAAAGAATCATTTTCATTTATCATCAAGTTGTTCTTTAAGATTGTGTTTTATTTTCAAAACAATTGCATTCAGTCTAGAGGATATCTTTATTTCTTTAACGTTGAGAAATATGGTAGCTTATAGTTGATTGTTAGATATATTATATCCCTCAAATCATCATTTTAGTGACTCAAGTCTTTGAATGCTCATATCCTATTGGAAATTGTTTAAAACTTGAATTGTGATGAATTTTTGCAAAATATAGCAAATGAATTTTTAAGTCTCTTTAAAATCCTTGAAATGACTATTTCTCTCATTGATTATCATTTTAAAGAAGTCCCAAAATTTCTCAAAGTTTCTTCTCACAAAAATTCAATTTTTCTTCAAAGGCCAGGTCGACACCACACCTATCCCGTGTCGACACACACCCTAGGTCAGGTCGACACTACAGTCTTCCAGTGTCGACACTGCACCCCTTGCCAGACCTTTTTAAATCGTGGGTTCCGGTTAGCCCTTGTTGTTCCTGCGGGGTATTGCACCACTGCAAACCCTTTTTTAGGCATCAGGTCGACCCGACGGTCTTTTTCTCTCATTTCCGGCAAGAAATTCCACATCTTCTCTCTCAATCACATACCTTTCTCAATCATCTCTCTTCTCCTTCATCAACTCCTGATTCCACTCAATCCTTGCAACCATGGTGAGAAAAATGGGTCCTCGCCGTGGAGCAAGATCTCAGGCCTCATCTAGGCCAGTTCCGGCAGAGGATGATGTTCCTCAATTAGAAAGAAGAACCAAAAGGCGCAATGACCCTGCAGAGCAACCAGGGTCCTCCTCTGCACCTCAGCCAGCAGCCAAGAGAGGTAGACCCTCTTCTTCGGGCAGAGGTAGGGTTTCTAGACCTGAAATCCGGGCTCCTCTTCTGGAGATTCTACAGAGTCATCATCATCTTCGTCTGAGTCTTCCAAGTCTCAAGACACCATTAGTGAAGCCAAGCTAATTCTGAAGCCCAGGATAGTGGATTTGACAGATATTCAGCTAGCAAATACCTTTCCAGAAATTCAGACCTACTTCTCTTTTCAGTCTTGGTTAATCTTCATTTCTGAATTTCAAATCATGTATCCAAGACTTGTTCAAGAATTCTACAAGAATTTGAAATGCACAGATGAAGGGTTTCAGTCAAAGGTTAAGGGGATTGCTATTGACTTGCCCACAGACATAGCTACCTCAATTTTCAAAGTACCAGATGAAGGGGCAGATTATCATAATTTCGAATTTGATCTTCATGATGCTTATACCATCATGACAGGCCTTCCTGCTGATAAATCTGATCCCAAACAAACCATTGTCACCAAATTCAACACAAACACATTTCCCCCTGTGTTGAGGGTTATCCACCATATGTTGACCACAATCATTACCCTCAAGGTGGTGGAAGGGACAGGCTAACAGATATTCAGAGGTTCATTCTCTATTGCATGGTAAAAGACATCAAAATCAATCTCCATGTAATAATGTATCAAATCATATCTGAAACAACCAGAAAGACCTCAAGAGATCTCTTCCATATGCTGCACATCTGACCTCAGTGTTCCAGCACTTTGGTGTGCCTTTAGATAATGAGAAATCCCAGTCTATCCCTAAATCCAACATCTACACCTTTAAGAATATTCAGAAATTCATGGGATTTAGACTGGAGGGTACTCAAGTTAGGAGAGGGCCAATTGTAGTTGAGGCCTCTCAAGCTCAAGAGGAACAGCCTCAAGGTCAAGGGGACCAGCCCCAGGGTGAAGAGGAACAGCCTCAAGGTCAAGGGGACCAGCCCCAGGGTCAAGAGGAACAGCCTCAAGCTCAAGGGGACCAGCCCCAAGGTCAAGAGGATCAGCCTCCTTTGAATGAGGATCAGCCTCAAGTCTCAACTGAAGGTGACATTTCCTTCCATGCCCCACTCTTACCTCAGTTTCAACCCTCCTCCATGCACACTGAATTTGACATTCCACATGTCTCTCCACAACCCACATTTCATGCATCCACATCCTCTGGTGGGCCTTCTGTTCCACCAGAGTTGTTCTCCTTTTTAAATGAAAATTTGAAACCTTGAACACCTCTATTCAAACCATGTCAGAAACCTTTGAGTTGAGGATTCAGAGATTGGAGAACACTGTGTCTGCCAAGTTCATAGAGCAAAAAGCTGCCTCAGACTATGCAGCTCAGAGGTTCAATAGATTAATTGGTACACTGGGAGATGCCTCAATTGAGCTCAAAGAACATCAAGAAAAACTGGAGCAGGTTCTTAAGGGGATCTTAGCAAACTCTCAAGCTGATGTGTTCAACACCAAGCAGACATTACATGAGATCACCAGCACTAGAGTGTCTTTTGCTCATTTCGTGGATGATTTGGAGAGAATGAGGAATTTCAATGCACACATTGACAACCAGATCACTGATTTGACAAAGGAATTCAAAATCATGCAAAGGCCTTGTTGGTCAGCTGGATCATCTTCCTCTTCACAACCCATATCATCTGATCTAGCCAGAATTCAAGCTACTTTGATAGAAAACTCAGACAGAATGGAACATTACTTGCACACAAAACTCACAACCATTCAAGATCAAATCAAGTCCAGCTTGACTTTCATGGAGAAAAGACTGTCAGACATTGAGCAAATCTTACTTCCCATTCCTCCTCCACCTTCTACATAATGTATTTTTTTGATGATGTCAATGGGGGAGAAGAAAGAAAGAGAACAAGAAATGATTGTAATACTTTTGGAAAGATTGTAATGTTTCTCTTGAATGAAATGAAATGTTTTTTGCTTAGCTTGAATGAATTTCTCATTTGTGTCTTCAATTCAATGTGATTGAAAATTGTTATGTGAATGTGAATGTATGAATGCTTGTCAAGTTGCTTGACCTTCTCTATGCACAAGCAACTAACTTACTTCAAGTAACATTGTACTTGTGAAGTACAACCATCAATTGTGACTGAGTTTTTATTTAAAGGTCTTTGACAAGCATGAACACAAAAAGAAAAATAAGGACTTTGAATAACCAAAAATTGCTTAAAATCACATCTCATCAAAACCTTATTGTCATATGGATTTAATGTTGCCATCATCAAAAAGGGGGAGATTGTTGGGTTGAGTGTAATTTCATATCATTTCCCCTCTTATTTTGATGATGACAAATGTGATTTGAATGCAAACTAATTGAAACATGATACACACATTTCACCTGAAATTTATATTCAAAAAGCATGTTTCAAAGCACACTTATCATTTGTACTAATAATAAAATATTTTACTAATGATATATGTGTTTAATTTTCAGGTACAAATACTTTTTGCAAAGATGGTGTCGACACACCCCACAATGGTGTCGACACAACACCTCAGACTCAAAGGCAAAAAGCTGAAGAAATGCTAAGACTGTGTCGACACTAGTCAAAAAGCAGGTCGACACGAGTTGCAGATTCCAGGAATTAGACTACCCAGGTCGACGTAGAATGAGGGCAGGTCGACACTGGACCTCATTCCCAGAACAACCTATTTTCAGAATTGGGACAGCAGGTCGACACTACCACCAGAGCAGGTCGACACTGGATCAATTCCCAGAATAGTCTGTTTGCAGAATGGGACAGCAGGTCGACGCAAGATGAGAGCAGGTCGACACTGGACCTTGTTTCCAGAACAGTCTGTTGTCAGATTTGGGACAGTGTGTCGACACCATCACCAGGGCAGGTCGACACACTACGGAAAAATCCCAACTTAAGATGGATGATTCCCACGTGTCATCCTAGGGCGATGGTGTATCAACCAAGGATCGTGTGCCCTTGTACCTAAAGGGTATCTTTGGAATCTTTTGGGTATAAAAGGCCCCCAATTGGCCATCCATCACATCAAGAGACCCAACAACTCTTGGAGCCTCCAGAAAGTTCCCTTTGGCGGCGAGAAGAGTTCATCTCCCTCCTCTGCTCTCCTGGTGTCTTCTGAAGACCAATTCTCATCAATTCGATTGTGAGAATTGAAGTGTGATCGTTGAAGAAGCATTTGAAGCGCCTCAAGGAAGCAGATCAAGTAGAAGCATCGTTGGAGAAGATTTCAAGGAAGATCCCCAAGTTCAAAAGTGCAGAGCATCGTTTGGGACTTCAAGAATCCAAGCCTCTTCCCAATCTGAGCTTCTACAAGGGAGTACACTAAGAACAAAGTCTTTTCATACAATCCTCATTGTACTTTTGTTCTTCTGAGACATTTTGAGATTGTGCAAGTGCTTCTGCATAATTCTCATGAATGTTCTCATGTTCGACATGATCTGCTGCTAGAAGATCTATGTCTTGTGTTGGTGTCTAGCAAAGTTGTTTGTGAGCCATTGTGCTCAGTTTGAGTCGTCGAACTCAAGTGTTTGTTGAGCAGTCTTGCTCAGGGATCTAGAGTAGTCTTACTCTAGAGTTGTGTGAGTTGTAAGCTCAGGTGTTGGAGTTGTCTGGCTCCAGTGGGTGTGTTACCCAAGTTGTTTAGTGAATCCTCACTGGGTGTGAGGGGTGGATGTAGGAATCACATGGGTGATTTCCGAACCACCTAAAAATCTCTATGCACTTGTCTATTTGTGGTTTGATTCTATTATCCGTTAGATGCTTGCATAGGATCGCTTAAGATTCACTTAATCAACTGGTTTCACATCTATTTTATCAACTCACTTAACATCACATCAGATCTGTGTTTTTCACTGTTAAAATTGCCTCTGATTCTCAAAGTATTTTTAAATTGCTTAAGCTTCCGCATAGAGTGGCATAGATCTATTCATCCCCCCCCCCCTTCTAGATCTTATCCACCCTTTTCCTCGATCCTTCATAGATTACCATATAGGGAATTCTGCAACCTTTCAGAAACTCCCAAAAACGGGTCCAAAAGGGTAACCCACCCTTTTTATAAAGGATTAGCCTCCCATCCTCTGCCCACGAGGGTAGGAGACGTAACCCCCCAGGCGTTTCCTAAATTCTAGCCCTTACCATAACTCCACCAGAGTTGGACTGCGAAATTTTCGATGTCAGTTCTGGAAGAAGTAAACGCCAAGGTTTACTGCCGTTTACACAGAGTAGATGTCAATCAATATGGACGTTTACCTGAAGTTGACGGCAAGAGATGTTGTCGTTAATATGCTATTAACGGCAGTCGATGTTGCTGTCAGCAACACAGGTCGATACAGGCTAACCAACCCGAGAACAAACCATTCCACTGTACAAAATACTAAATTATACACATATATACATAGAAATTTTTAAATACACAATAAAATAGTCTTAAATTGAAATTAAAACTATGAATAAGATTTCAGGGTATCACACTCTCTCCCTCTTAAATTAATCTTCGTCCTCGAAGATCGAGTCTAAGAAAACACACTGAAAAGTTGTGGGTATTTCATCTTCATTCCTTCTTCTAACTCCTATGTTGCTTCTTCTTGAGCAAAATTCCTCCACAAGACCTTCACTAAGGGAATTCTCTTGGACCTCAATTGCTGCACTTTACGGTCCAGAATCTTTATAGGCTGCTCCTCGAAGGATAAATCTTATTGCAATTCCACCGGCTCATAAGTAAGAACATGAGATGGATCTTGTATATACCTTCTTAGCATAGAAATGTGAAACACTGGATGGATGGTGGTAATACTAATTGACAAGCCACATTTACAACCTTCTTCAAGATCTCAAATGGTCCAATAAACCTCGGATTCAACATCCCACGCCGACCAAATCTAGTCACCCCTTTAGTTGGAGAGACCATAAGGAAAACATGCTCTGCCACCTCAAACTCCAAATCCTTCCTTCTGTTATCCGTATAGCTTTTTGCCAGCCTTGAGCTACCTTTAATCCTTACTGAATTAGCTGAAATTTACTAGAAGTTTCTTGCACAATTTCAGGTCCAACCAAGTGTTTATCACTAGCCTCTTCCCAACACAAAGGAGATCTACAAGGCCTACTATACAAAGCCTCAAATGGAGCCATACCTATGCTTGCATGGAAACTATTATTATAGGCAAACTTCACAAGAGGTAAATGATTCTCCCAATCACCCTTCCAATCTAGAGCACATGCTCTCAACATGTCTTCAAGAGTCTGGAATGTTCTTTCGGAATGTCCATCCTTTTGTGGGTGAAATGCTGAGCTAAGCTTCACTTGAGAACCAAGAGCAACCTACAAACCTTGCCACAATCTTGAAGTGAATCTTGGGTCTCCATCTGAAATGATGGATCTTGCAACCCCATGCAATCTAACAATATTATCCACATAAAGCTTGGCCAAACTCTCAACCAACATCTTCTTCTTCATAGGTAAGAAATGCGCGGTCTTGGAGAATCTATCCACAACTACGCAAATGGAGTCATTGCCCCTAAAAGACCTGGGCAAACCTGAGACAAAATCCATGGTAACTTCTTCCCATTTCCATATCAGAATATCAATCCTCGGCATCAAACTTGATGGCCTCTACCGTTCTGCCTTCACCTGCTGACATGTCAAACATCTAGTCACAAAATCAACCACATCTCCTTTCATGCCTAGCCACCAAAAAATCCTTTTTAGATCTTGATACATTTTCCCACTACCTGGATGTATAGAGAACCTGGGCATGTGAGCCTCTTCTAAAATTTGCTTCCTAACATCAGCAATATCAGGCACACATACTCTATGCTGAAATGGAATAATACCTTCCACATCACGAGCAATGCCTCCCTTCCCTATCATTTCTTACAGTCTAGGGTCATCCTTCTGACTTTCCACCACACTATCTAGTACAGAAGACCGAATAGTCACATGAGCCACAAAAGCTTGGCACAATAGTGATTCAACCTCCTTGAAACCACAAGCTGCATCTTCCATCATCTTCCATCATCTTCCAATCCTTCTGCATTGTTGTCCTCTTCCTGCTAAGTGCGTCGGCTACCACATTAGCCTTGCCTGGGTGAGAATGCAACTCAAAATCATAGTCCTTTAAGAACTCTATCCATCTCCTCTGCCTTAGATTTAACTCCTTCTACGAAAACAAGTACTTAAGACTTTGGTGATCAGTGAATACCTCAAACTTGACACCATACAGATAATGTCGCCCAATCATCAAAGCATGAACTACTGTTGCCAACTCTAAATCATGGGTCGGGTAGTTATTCTCATGCTCCTTTAGTTGACGAGAACCATAGGCAACCACTTTTCCATCCTGATAAGCACACAACCGAGACCAATGTAAGAAGCATCAGTATAGATCGTGAAGCCATCTACCCCACTAGGTAGAACTAACATAGGTGCAGAAGTCAATCTACTCCTTAGCTCTCTGAAGCTTTGCTCACATTCTTCTGACCATACAAACTTAACTCTCTTCCTTGTAAGCTTGGTCAATGGTGCTGCAATGGATGCAAATCTCTCTATAGAATGACAGTAATAGCCATCTAAACCTAAGAAACTCCGTATCTCAGATGGTGATCTTGGAGTCTCCCATTCTAATACTGCATTTACCTTAGATGGATCCACAACTATACCATCTCCTGAAATCACATGCCCAAGGAAATGAACTTCCTTCATCCAAAAATCACACTTACTGAATTTGGCAAAAAACTTGTTGTCTCTTAAAACATCCAACACAGTCTTTAGATGTTCCTTGTGAGATGCTTCATCCGGAGAATATCAAAACATTATCTATGAAAACCACAACAAAACTATCCAGGTACGGCCTAAAGACCTGATTCATCAAGTCTATAAATGCTGCTGGGGCATTTGTCAAGCCAAAAGGTAGAACTAGAAACTCATAATGGCCATACCGCATTCGAAAATCCGTCTTAGACGTGTCATCGGCCTTTATTCGGAGTTGGTGGTAACCCGAACGAAGATCTATCATAGAAAATACTGAAGCCTACAATTGATCAAATAGGTCATCAATACGGGGTAAAGGATACTTGTTCTTGATCGTTACTTAATTAAGCCTCTGATAGTCAATGCAATGTCTCATTGAACCATCCTTCTTCTTAACTAAAAGGACTAGAGCTCCCCATGATGAAGAAATTGGACGAATGAAACCCTTGTCCAACAAATCCTGCAATTACCTCCTGAGCTCCGCCAATTCTGCTGGTGCCATACAATAAAGTGCCTTGAAATAGGAGTTGTATCTGGCATCAACTCAATAGCAAACTCAATATCTCTTTCCGATGGCAAACCAGAAAGATCCTTGGGAAAGACGTCCGCATAATCATGAACAAGCTCAATCTCCTCAATGTGTGGTGTATTAGTGTCCTTAGACACAACCACACTAGCCAAATAAGCACTCCAACCTATGCTCAACATCTTGGCGGCCTTCATTACTGACACCACAAACTTCTCAGTCATGTTCTAGGGTAAGGGATGTGAAAACTCATCCTCACCAAAAATGCGAAAATTATCTTCTTCTTCCAACAATCTAGCAAAGCATAATGCTCCTCCAGCCAATCTAAACTCAGAATGGCATCATAGTTCTTCATCTTCAATAGATAAAAGCATCCTGCCAAATCCTGCTCTTCTATGCACACATATAGAAAGGGAAAGCAATTCCTAGTTATCATAGCATCTGCTGGGGTATGCACAGACAATGGGATCTCCAAATCTATAGCTTCTGCGTCAGACTCCTTAAGCAATACCTTAGAAAACCTCTCATACACAAATGTGTGTGTAGCACCATTGTCAAAAAGAACTCTAGCATGAATACCCATAATTGGAACTGTACCTTCAGTCACATGATATGTCTGCTCTGCATCTTCCTTAGCCAATGCTTACACTCGGGCTTGGGCCCGGGGTCTTCTTGCTAGTTTTGCTACTGCCGGCACCGCTGCTGCTGTGCCATCTTTGGGTAATCCTTGTTCTTATGATCCTTGTCTCCACAACAAAGACACCTCCCTGTACTCAACCAACATACCTGTCCTCCATGCCTTTTGCCGCAATGAGTACACAAAGGCTTGTTTTCCTGCTGAAACCTTCTTTGCTGGGGTGCCCTCTTCCCATAATCTGGTACCTATTGAGGTACATATACTACATTCTTCTTCTTGTCCTGCCTCAAAAATGGAGATGTTGGCCTCTTAGAAGTAGCTTTCTTTTATTCAAAATATTGCTCCATCTCGCTTTCTTGCCTGCAAGCCGCGCTAAAAGCCTCCTTCATGGTACGATGATCAAATGCCACAAGCCTAGTACACAGTGATGGTCTGAGCCCCATCACAAACTTCTTCACCTTCCTCCTCTCGTCAGCTACAATATGAGGTGCATATTTTGATAGCTCGACAAACCTAGTTTCATACTCCAACACACTCATAGCTCCTTGGCACAATGAAAGGAATTCCTTCTTCATCTTCTCATGTACATGTTTAGGAATGAACTTAGCCTTGAATAGGCGAGTAAATTCATCCCAAGTCACCTCCTGGACTCCATCCTCAAACCTGGTATGCAGTGTGGAAGTCCACTATACATCAGCCCTCTCCTGAAAAGAGTACATCTACATTAGGCATAACCAACCAAACAACTATGCTTCATAAATAAATATTGCCTTATTATTACCTACAACATGTAAGTCCCCAAACTGACTTTATCCTCCTCAGCACAGTGAATAGCTCTAAAGATCTTCTCAGTCTCCCTGAGCCAACTCTCAGCCAAGAGTGGTTGACTCTCCCCCTTAAAAGAGGGTGAAGCCATTCTGCTAAACCTCTCCATCACAGATGGGCCTCTATGCTCCAAATGCACTGCAGGTGGAGCCTCAGCCTAAAATAACGAGAATCAGCATAGGATAGATACACTAAAGAGAACCAAAACCAACCATTAAGCTACACCGAACTTGAGCTAGCACTTGGGCCTGTAATGCTGCTTGAGTTAGGGCCAGAGTCTGCATAGCCTGAACCAACCCTTGCATGAAAGTTCCATAGTCTATCAAGGGTGGAGGAGGTGCTACAGGTGGTCTCTAAAGTGCTGGAACTTGCTGTCCTACATTAGCATTCTCTCTCTGCTCCTCCCCATGAGCCGGGACATTAGCACGACGTCCACGACTAGCCATGGCTTAGCAAAACAATAAGCTAGTTAATTTCTGTAACTCTAATTATCTATTACTTTATTTTAGACTTAGGAACATAGATCACTTAAGTTGATGTTTACCCATGAATATTCTCAACCTGCATAACTTTAAGACATGATCTTAACTTCACAATGTTTATCGTTGCTAAAACATTTCAGATCTGATCATGATGATATGAATTCAAGTATTAACATGGTACATTTATCATACATGATTTCAAGAGTTTACATATTATGAATGATTACAAAACATTCACCCAAATAGAAATAAAACAAGTATTACATGAAATCATTATAGAGCTGAAAACAAACTTTGTTCATAACATATACATATGTACAAATTTTGCCAAGACATAGCCCAAACCACACATTAGAAGTTAGAAGACATATAACATATACTCATCACCTAGGCAGATAGTGATAGAGCCTTGGTTATTGTGTAATACCGGGGGAAGCCCTCCCCACCATAACCAGTGGTACTTGTCCACCTCCAGGATTTCTCCCTATGCCCACAGGAACATATAACAAATTGAACATTTCCTTAGGGGCATTACTATGATCATGTTCCAAATTACTTCTATGGTGGCAGTGTCTTATTGGCCATATACAAATTCATATACAAACTTCTCTAGATTCAGATGCAACATAACATGCTGCCAAATCATATACATATATTTAGATGCTGACACAGACATATTTCAGATTGATCACATGCTATATTTTTCTGATTATTTTCCCACAATTCATTTCAAAAGAACACAATTCTCACAATGATAATTAGACTTAAATAGTTACAGTTTTCAAACAATCATCAAATTTTGACAGAAGGTTCCTCTTCTATCATAAATCAAATCAGGAACTTTTCATGATTTTCTGGCATATATTATAATTTCCGCAGTAATCAAATCAGTGATATAAATATAGAAATATTCATCACAATGAAACTGTTTGTCAACCTGGTTCAATATTTATACTGTGTCTATATTATAACCATACAAACCACTTTTCAAAATCTCATGATTTTTGAAATCCAAAAACTATTTATCAAATTAAAAAAGTGCTACTAATTTTTGTATTTCAGTCCTAGAAATTACATAAAACTGTCAAATTCGGATTCCAGGTCTAACACAGTATGGGAATATCCCTGACATGTATTTCTATATAGAAATCACAATTTTTATCACGAGAATGCATTAAATATAAAATTTTCTATTCCATCCATGCTAAATTTTCAGAATATAGAAAATTACCCTTAAAACATGGTGTCTACATATAATTTAACCCTATTTACAAAGTGTCAAAACTTGTTATACTTAACCCTACCTATTTCACAGGAAGACCATTTGGAATTTAAACACAAAAATATAAATCCAGATGTAAAAAGAGGTCAAATTAGTGAACAAAAGAACTTGACAGTAACCCTGCTGCTGTTAACCTCAATTGACGGCAAGAAGGTTGACGTTAAGTTCATCGTTGATGTCAGTCAAGGTTGACGTTAACTGACAGAAAACCAGAACTCATCCGAGACTCATATAAACCCTAAATATGACTGTTTTGTAAATTTTTAAAATCATGGAAAAATCATAAAAAGGTAAAATTTAAGGTTGGGAACCCGATCCCTAGGTTACATGCCTCTAACACATCAAGAATTCAATGGATTTACTGGTGAAGCCTGCCTTGTCCAACCAAGACAGTCCTCCCTCCGGTTGAAAATCCTCGATCAACAGGTCTCTGATGATATGAGCACTATGGAGACGCCTTCAACCTTCAAAAGCACACCCTTCCAACTCGTAGATGCTTGGTATAAGCCTCCATGAAGATCAAAACACCAGATCTCTTCACCCTCTTCTTGAGACTAGGAGAAACTTTCTAAAAATGGGTCCAAAAGGCTAACCCCCCCTTTTTATAATGGATTGGCCTCCCATCCTCTGCCCATGGGGGTAGGAGACGTAAACCCCCCACCCCCCCAAGCATTTCCTAAATTCTAGACCTTACATAACTCCACCAGAGCTGGACTGCGAAATTTTTGCTGTCAATTCTGGAAGAAGTTGACGTCAAGGCTTACTGCCGTTTACACAGAGTACACGTCAATCGATATAGATGTTTACCTGAAATTGATGACAAGGGATGTTTCCGTTAACCTACTGTTGACGGCAATCGATGTTGCCGTCAGCAACAAAGGTCGACACAGGCTAACCAACCCGAGAACAAACCATTCCACTCTACAAAATACTGAACTATACACATATATACATAAACATTTTTAAATACACAATAAAATAGACATAAATTGAAATTAAAACTATGAATAAGATTTCAGGGTATCACAGGAATGGTTGTTTTTATGGACTTCCATGTGACTTTTTTTGTCTTTTTGTCTTTCCAATGCATATTAGTGAAAATAAACATTCATGAACTCAATGTGTCCATTTTAGATGTACTTGACTTTGTACACATAGATACAAACTAAGATGGGAATTATAACTAAAAAAATACAACAAAAATCACATAAAACTTTAACAATAAGAAGGCATGTAGACAAATTAAGATAAGAATTATAAAACCAACAAAATCAGCAACCTATGATATAGTTGGAACTCCAAAACACATCAAAGCATGATTGACTTCATAAAATTGTCTTCAAGTGAAAAAATAATTCTAACTTGCTACTATCAAACCTTCGATCATGTGGGCAAAGTTTTTAGATGGCAATGCAGTGATTGTCGGTGTAGACAGAAGGTCACAACATAGTGATTGTTCTCGATGTTATGTCATCCGAGAGCTTTTAGATATACTAAATTTGTAAAGAAAAGGAAGAGATGTTAATCATGAATAGATCTAATGTGGTTCATGATAGGAAATTCAGTGGCGTGCTAAAGGGCCTATTAGTTCTATATCCACATTTATTGATAGAACTTCTTATGCAAGTACAATTGAAATGTCCCCAAATTCCGTAGCATGATTTTTCATGAAGATGACAACATGTTGTTGAATATGGATATAACTAATGCAATATCATTCAAGAGAAAAATAATTTGACCCATGGCCCTCTAGTGTTATATCATATTGGTTTAAAATATTTCTTGAATTGACATAAGACCAAAAAAATGGTAGACATGAGTAAACTAGAAGTGCAAGTATGAAATGACATTCGACAAATATTAAAATGAAAAGAATCTTATGAAAATTGTGAACTCAGTCAAATGCAATGGCATGTTTTAATAAGTTGCATATGACATGTTTAATTTCAATCTTCTAAAGAACCAAAATCACATTATTGTAGCGCTACAGTAATCACAAGATCTTTCTTATTTTTTCCCTTAGTTTTATTTTTTTTTAAGATCAGATTATGTAATGTTAGTTTTTTATTTTCTAGTTTTTTTAAAATATAAAAAATTATAATTTTTTGATGAATAGTTTAAAAGGGTACATGGCAAGATCACAGTTAAACTATCACCTTGATTTTACTGCAGTGCTACGGTGATTTATATAGTGCTATAGTGATTTGCCAGTGATGCAGGAGACGTTATTGGTCAGTGATGTAGGAGGGAGTAGCATCCTTCTTGAAAAAATGATATAAATTCATTATAGAAATATGAATAGTCGATGAAGAGAGAGAGAGAGAGAGAGAGAGAGAGAGAGAGAGAGAGAGATGAGGAATTTGAATAGTTCCTTGCATGGACAATTCCCAAAAGAGGAGAGAGAGTAGAGAGACTAAAAATAATTCGAAATAGGAGATTTCTCTGCTTGCCACATGGTCAGAAAGTAGTTTTGGCGAGAGGAAGAGAACTCTGGTTTAGTTATATAATATAGATTAACGTACTATATTTTTGAGTTCAATTGCATCTCCAATCCCTATTACCACCCACTTTTTGATGCTGTCAAAAAGAGGGAGAGAATGTGCTGAGAACATATGTAGATTTTATATTCTGATTTGGGGAGAGATTGTACAAAAGAAAAGGGAGAGTTTGCATTATCCTTAAGAGGGGGAGTCATATTGAATGACTGAATGCTTGCATGTAAACAAAAAAAAAAATCATCAATCACAAATTGGCTAGAATAATATGAGTTTGGCATATGAATGTAAATGTTGTGTTTTGTGTAAAAAATCTACTAGTATTTTGTCATCATCAAAAAGGGGGAAATTGTTGTACTCTGTAGATTTTGATGATCACAAAAATACTAAGTTTAACTCATGTTCAGAAAATCACCAAAACACTGTATAATTGATGTTGATGACCCAAGTGTTTGAATTATTTATATTTGATTTGAGTGTCTAACTTGTGTGTTAAGTGTGCGGCAAAGTAAGTCAAAAGTCACACATGAATTAGACTTCACGAAGGCCAAGGCTTGGACAAAGTTGGAATAGAAGACTTACTTGATTTCTGCACTTTTGTAGAAAATCGGTTGACTGATCTGAGGAAACCAATCGAACGACCTAGCTAGTACAAACTGCTAGTATGTCAGTCAACAGATCGGACGGCTGACTCAGAGAAATCAGTCGACCGATTATGAGAAGACAACCGATTGATGAAGGTGCTTTCGATTGGTGAAGTAAGGCTCTAATCGATTGAAGAACAAAGGGCCATCGATTGAAGAACAAAGGGCCCATCGATTGGTGACGAAGCAGAAATCGGATGACCGATTTGGAGATTTCGGTCGACCGACCAACCTAGTGAAGATCATGTTTTCAATTGGTGAAGACCAAGCTTCCAATTGCTGAAGGAAATCAGATGACCAATTTGGTAAAATCAGATGACCAACCTAGCCAGTGCAGTTTGGTGTTGGGACAGTCACAAAGTTGGACGACCGACATGACAAAATTGGACGACCAATTTGGTGCTGTGTTTGAAGCTGCAGAAGAAGAAGACCAGTCGTGAAGCTAAATCTAGAATTGGACGACCGACCTGGTGAAATCAGTCGACTAATTACGGGAACACAGGTTCCATATTTGGATAGGTATTTTTCCAAGTTTGGATTTGAACGGATTTCCTTGTCATCCACGGTCAAGATCAAGTCTTTGACAAGTTGGTATATGTCACGCCCTGACGCGGAATATCGGAACGCGAGACAATTGCAAGTAAACGGGTACAAAGCAAGTACTAGACATCAAACCATTGCACAATGAATAATACTAAAGATAATTCTTCTCATTAATAACTTTCAAATGTCTAGTTATAACCACTAATATCAGAGCCATTCCATAGGGCCCAATTACATTGAAATAAAAGTAAATGACTAAAGTAAGACTCTAACATAACTCTAGGACACTGGGGTACTCGTGACTTCACTCCTGGTCATTCCCGTCCTCGTGAGTGTATGGGTCATCCTTGGTTTCACTTGAGAACACAACGACAAATAACGCAGGGTGAGCGATAACGCCAGTAGAACTTAAATCTCAATAGTCAAGTAGGCTTTAAATGATTAATGTATTAAAAGCAGAGTACTAATGATAGAGAGAGAGAGTCAAGTGAAAGATAGTAGGATAGCACATGATCGAAATAGCAAGACTTTCCAAATATAGACTTTCCAAAAATAGCACAAGTGGGGAATAGCACAAAATAGCAGGATGGCCATAGCACAATAGCACCAAGTATAGTAATAGCACAACGAGTATAGTATAGCACTTTTTGTCAATGGACAACGAGAGAATATAGCACTTTTCATGTCATTTAGATATTCAAGATCGATAGCACCCATGTGTATACCAAACAGTCTGATCATTTAACTCCATGGGCACTAGCACTTTCGGGCGCACCTCCCAGGACCAAATCGGGCCCTTTATATATTGTCAGGCATTGGTTATATTGTTTATCTTTAGACAATCAGTCGATGGCCAATATAGAGTACCAAGAAATAGATGAGAGCGCTAGATGAGTAGACGAGATAGTAGAGAGAACGTGAATAGATGAGCGAGTAGAGTGTAGATGAGAGCTAGTGAACATTGCACGTAACACATCGAGTAAACAGGCGATAGTAACGGTTGCACAACACGCGCACTTGTTGTTGGCAGATAGGTGGAACTCACGACCCTTCCACTGGTCATGTTAAGCACAGGTCCAGAGGTCCAACGTGATTCAAGATGAGAGTAATCTTCTAATGGCGATTTGGATCGTATTGATCCCTAAAGGGTGTAATAGGTGTTCGGGTACAACCGGCTCGTCGACCATGTGGGAATCCACAGCCAGAGGAGACTTATGGAGGCCTTTAGCAAAGACTCACTAGTCCGACAGAAGGAGTATCCGACGGAGAGTTTGTCCAAGTCAAGAAAGAGGGTAATTATAGAAACAATGCTGGACGATCTAGAGGAATTCTAGAACAGTGGAGCATCGAGATCAGTATTCCAAAACATCGCACGAATCGTAAAATAAGGCAATTTAATTCCATAATTTACCAGATATATTTAGTAACATGTTAATGCCAATTAAGCCATATTTGGATGGTTCAAAGTGTGTGCATGTGTCATGAAATCATGGATGGAAATTAGTCATGTGTATGCATTTTAAATCACATATAAATGTTCAATTTATATTAAGTGAAATTACTGCGGGTATAACTAGAAAAAAGGGTATATGCACAATAGGCAATTAGAGCATTGTAAATTAGAGGGTTTTCTATAAAATCCTCTTAACGTGACGCACCCCAATAAGGGTCGCGACGGGTTCAGGGTAGATCACGACAAGGGCTTGCACTATCGCGACAGGCTATTCAGAACAGGCGCTAAGATCGCGACAGAGGCATGAAGGGATCACGACGGGTCGGTCAGGTCAGGCACATAGATCACGACTGCACGACCTGTCGCGTTCAGAACGCGACGTGCCTGACTGTCGCGACCAGACCCCAGAACGCGGCCTATCGGGCCGTCGCGTTCTTAGGGCTTGCGCCTGAGTCTGACAGGAATCAGATAGGACTTTGGATTGCGGGCCAAACACAACATATTTGACATAGGTGTCTTTAGAAAATAAGAACAAATAGCACAGTCGATTAAAAATAAGGAGACTAGTTGCATATTGATCTAGACATGCATGATTACTTATAATAAATAGGAATTTGACAATAGATAGGGTTTCGACATGCTTTATTCCCATCAAACATGAAGTACATGATACAGTGAATAGTAGAGATGAACGATTTAATTCGCAAGATAGGATGGACTAAAATTAGGGCTTCCAGGGGCGAAAGAAAGCTAACAACCCTAAGAACATCCAATAAAATCTCGAGGCTTGAGGTTGAGGGAACAAGGAGATTAAGAGGTATGAAGGGGGTTTGGGGTTATGTCAGTTGCAGAACTTTGAAAATCCATAAAACAGGATTGGGTTGCAGGAAAAATACAAAATTTTAGGGCTTGTTCATGATGATTGTAATAACCTACAGCGAATTTTCATAGTTTATGCTCGTGAGAATGCTACCTTTCACATTTTTTCTCTTCTAGGTTTGAAGATGAAGAAACTCGAGAAGAAGCTTGAAAAGTTCCTTTCTCCCACGATTTCTCTCCTCTTGGCCTCGCCTCCTGGCCAGCAACCTCTTGGCACGAGCTAGGGCCGTCCATGAGGGTGTTAGAGAAGTATTTAAACTTCTCCCCATTCCCTTTCCGTTTAAGTCTAATTCCCATTTAATTCCGAGTTTCCTATTTTCCTCTCTCTTTTTAAGCAAGAGATCTCCTAATTGGGTTGAGAGAGAGGGGACTCATGGCCAAGCAATGGGGTAGGTTTAGGATTCAAATCCAACTCAAACCACTTATTTAATGCATTAAATACCCTTTTTCTTTAAGTAATATTTTAGTTACGAATTGAGGGTAACTTCCCATTATTCCCCTTTAAAGATTCTCTATTTAGGCCACAAAATTCTATTGGGTCAATTTAACAAAGCCCATTACTTCTTTCTTGTAATGGGTTTTAGTAAATTCTCTTTCCATTAATTTCCTATTATTTATTTTCTTCTATTTGATTTTCTAATAATTTAATAGTTTTCCTTTTATATTATTAAATTTTTATTTTTTGAAAAATCCAGGTTGCTCATCCTCCCCCTCTTAAAAAAAATTTGGTCCCAAATTATATGATCGTAAGGGAGGAAATGTCTTACCGAAAAGATCGGGGTAGTTTCGTCTAATGATCCTTCCGTTCCCATGTGGCTTCTTCCATTTCGCGGTTATTCCATTAAGACTTAAACACGTGGATGGGACGGTTCCTGAGCTGTTGTACCTTCTATTCCAGTATCTTGACTGGCTTCTCTTCGTATGTCACATCTTTGTTTAACAACAACTTCTTGTGGCGAATGATGTGGGTAGGGTCATAGACATATTTCTGAGCATGGAGACATGGAACACATTGTGTACACATGCCAGATCTGGTGGCACGCCAGTAGGTATGCAACCTCACCAATCCTTTCGAGTACTTCAAAAGGACCAATAAATCTAGGATGAGCTTTCTTTCACTCTAAATCTTTGGATGCCACGTGTAGGTGATACATGAACACCGACTTGAAATTCCAAGTCTCGCCTTCTTTTGTCGGCATAGCTCTTTTGTCTGGACTGAGCAGTCTTAAGCCGATCTCTAATCACCTGAATGTCCTTTGTGGTACGTTGCACCATGTCGGGCCTAGCCAATGTTGTTCTCCAACTCATTCCAGCATGTAGGAGATCTACAATTCCTTCCGTAGAGTGCTTCGAACGGTGCCATCTTGATGCTCGCTTGGTAACTGTTGTTGTAGGCAAAACTCAATAGGGATAGATGCTCGTTCCAATATCCTTGGAAGTCTATAGTGCAAGCTGTCAACATGTCTTCCACTATTTGGATGGCCATTTCAGTTTGACCATCAGTTTGTGGATGGAATGCGGTACTAAAGTTGAGTTTAGTACCCAGTGCACCTTGCAGTCCTTTCTAAAAATGAGATGTGAATCTCGGATCTCTATCACAGATATGGATGATGGAACTCCGTGTAGTCTCACTATCTCCTTGACATATAGGGCAGCTAGTACCTCTACCGACCACTTACTCTTTATGACTAGGAAGTGGGCAGATTTGGTTAGTCGGTCTACAATAACCTATATGGCGCCGAGTCCACCACGAGTCTTGGGTAAACCCATGATGAAGTCCATGCCAATGCTTTCCCCATTTCCATTCCGGAATATCTAGCGGTTTGAGTACAGCAGCAGGGCGTAGTGTTTGCTTTACTTGTTGGCAAGTAAGGAAGTGTGCGGAATGTTCAGCTACCTCTCTTTTCATGTTCGGCCATCAAAACGTTGTTTTCATGTCTTGATACATTTTGGTACCTCCTGGATTAATAGTATACTTTGTCTTATGATTTCATCCATTAGCTTCCTCTTCAGTTCTTCATTGTCAGGGACGCATGTCCTTCCTTGAAAGACAAGCCTTCCATCCTCTGTCATAGCGAAGTCCGGTCGTTCAGTTAGAGTTTCTTTGATGCGGACTTGAATGGATTACCATCTTGTTGAGCTTTGATCTCTTCCAACAAGGTGGATGAATCTTTATATTTTCAACCAAGACTCGATCATCCCTATGTTCAATATTCAAGTCCCCTTGTGAATTGTTTCTAGTAGTTGCATCTTGCCAAGAACTAGACTTATATAGTTGCCGTCGGATTTCTACTAAGAGCGTCAGCCACGGCATTACCTTTGCCAGGATGGTATTGGATATCGAAATCAAAGTCCTTCATGTATTCCAGCCATCTTACTTTGTCTCATGTTGAGTTCCTTCTGGGAATAAATAGTTCAGACTTTTATGGCTTGAGTAGATAGTGAATTGCTCGCCATATAGATATGTCTCCAGATCTTCAAGGCGAAGACCACAACAGCCAGCTCGAGATCATGTACAGGGTAGTAGACTTCATTTGTCTTGAAGAATAGGCAATGACCTTCTCCTTTTGCATTATTACACAACCTAGCCCATTCCCAAGGCATCGGTGTAGACCGAGAAACCTTATGAGAGAATAAATACTTCAGACTTTTATGGTTTGAGTAGACAGTGAATTGCTCGCCATTAGATAATGTCTCCTGATCATTAAGGGGAGACCACAGGAGCCAGCTCGAGATCATGTACGGATAGTAGACTTCATGTGCCTTCATTTGTCTTGAAGAATAGGCAATGACAGCCCAATTCCCGAGGTATTAGTGTAGACAGAGAAACCTTCTCCCCTATTGGCAGAGCGAGAACAGGGCTGAGGTAAGACAGACTTTGAGAGTTTGGAACTCTTCTCACACTCTTTACTCCAGGAGTAGGGATTCCCTTTTCGTGTCAGACGCATGAGAGGAACGGCGATCTTGGAGAAGTCCTTGATGAACTGCCTATAGTAGCCAGTCAGTCCTAAGAAGCTTCTTATCTCGGTGACATTAGTTGGTCTCTCCCTAATTGAGTACAGCTTGGACTTTGGAGGGATCAACTGAGATGCCGTCCTTTGAGATGACATAGCCCAAGAAGGACCTTCTTCGAGCCAGAATTCGCACTTGCTAAGCTTTGCATACAATTGGTTGTCTCCCAGGACTTCCAGTGCAATCTTCAGGTGTTTTTCATACTCTTCTTTGGTCTTTGAATATATGAGGATATCGTCGATGAAGACGACCACAAACTTGTCAAGGTATGGCCGATATATGTTGTTCATGAGTTGCATAAAGGTTGCAGGAGTATTGGTTAGACCAAAGGCATAACGCAAATTCATAATGTCCATACCTACCCCTGAAAGCTGTTTTGAAGATATCCTCATCATTTATCCTCATTTGGTGATAGCCAGATCGAAGATCGGTCTTGGAGAAATATTGCGCTCTAGATATTTGTCGAATAGTTCATCGACCCTAGGCAATGGGTATTTGTTTTTGATGGTAAGCTAAATGAGTTGAGGATAGTCGATGCATAACCTCATCGATCCATCTTCCTTTTTGACAATAGCACGGGTGCTCCCCATGGGGAAGTACTTGGTCTAATGAACCCTTCTCTAATAGCTCCATCAGTTGCATTTTCAACTCCTTTAGCTCAGCAAGTGACATCCGGTACGTTGACGCGATACCAGGGCAGCTCCAGGGATCAACTCTATGGCAAGTTGACATCACGTTCCGGGGGAATCCCCCAGATCTTCAGAAAACACATCGGGGTAATCCTGAACTATGTGAATGTCTTCTATCTTAGAACCCTTCTTTTCCACAACTACGGCTACTAGAAAGTAAT
This sequence comes from Colocasia esculenta, assembly GCA_014218235.1. Taxonomy (NCBI): domain Eukaryota; kingdom Viridiplantae; phylum Streptophyta; class Magnoliopsida; order Alismatales; family Araceae; genus Colocasia; species Colocasia esculenta. Next base: position 126,170,650 of record CM024757.1, read on the forward strand.
ACAACCTTTCATTCATTATCATGTTATGAGCTTTTATGGCGGAGATTAGAGACATCTGTCTCTTTTGTCTGATCCCAGAGAATGTCAATTTAGGAAAGTCACTAAAGTAACCTTCCCTTTCTTACATTCGACACTCGCCCCATAAGCGGACAAACCAGTCGGCTCCCAAAATTACATCATAGCCTTCCATGGCATACAACTAGGTCGGCCTTTAGGTTATGGTCTCCGATCATTACATCGGCAGATGGAAAGTATTTGTTCAATTTCTCCTTTTCCCTAATGGCATTGTGACAGAGAACTCACAAGCCATGGGTATAGGTTTTGCAGTTAGGGTATCAGTAAAGTGTTGAGATATAAATGAATGATTTGCTCTAGTATCAAATAAGACAATGCTGATAAGGAGAAAATGTAGAGTACCTTCTACCATGCCACCGTCCGTAGCGGTTCCTCATCACGTAAGGCTTGCAGTCTTCTCTGTTTCTTAGGCGCATCAAGGCGCCTCTCATTCTCTTTTAGTAGCGGGCACTCAGGAATGCGGTGCTCGCCACTCTCGCAGTGAAGACACGCGCCGACTTTCCTCCAGCACTCGTCCCGGTGTGACCTGGCTTGTCACAATGCTTGCAGTTGCTCTTGGCTGAGTGTTGGGTACGAAGACCTTCGTTTCCTTTCTTGTTGGATCCCTCCGTGCTGTTGAAGGGACGCTTCTTTCCATTGGTAGGCTTAGCAGATGACTCACCCGAGGTGATTTCCTTTTTCACGAACTTCCCTTTGATACTTAGTGAAGTTCGTAGCATCTTCCAGCAGTTGAGCTTTCTTTACCATATCGGCATAGGTCTGGATGTCGAGAGGTTCTAGTTTGGTAATATATGAGGTTTGAGGCTGTTGAGAAGCACTTAGCCTTCATCCTCTCAGTGTTCACCAGGTGTTTCAGCATATCATGCCAGTCTTGAAGACTGGGCTTCATACTCGGCCATAGTCGAGCTCCGCTGTTTAAGGCAGCGAATTTCGTAACCTTCCTTTCTTGGACACGATCCGAGAAGTATTTGGAATTGAAGGCTTCTTTGAACTCGGTCCAGGTGAACTGACCATTAGCTCTGGTCGCTTCAACAGACTCCCACAAGCGCGGGCATCCTTTTCCAGTTGGAATGTGGCTAGCAGTAGCTTATCCCCCATTGCGCATTGCATGACGCTTAAAATTCTTTCCGTTTCTTTGAATCAGTGCTCAGCTTCATCTGGATCCGTGGATCCACTGAAACCTAGGAGGGTTCAAACTCCTGATGTTGCGATGCAGGTCCCTGCACCACGATTGCCACCTCCTTGGGTAGCTTGCATAATCGTGCACGTCAGTTCTTGGATGTTTGTTGCATGCCCCTCATTAGAGCATGTTCAGTAGTCATCTTTGTTTCTTAGTTCTTACAAAAATAACTTATTGTCATGATATTGATGTGAAATTTAATTCGTACGTGTGCGAGTTCATTTTAGCTAGTTCTCTTGGGCTCTAACCACAACTCACATAGGTAGGATAATTGACTCTAGTCGAGGCAGTTTATGGCGGAACGCCTCGGCCAAGCCCGTTAACAAATAACGTACTTGATCTGAGTCCGCCTCCCGCGAACGAGCCGAAGCCTCTCAAGGGATACCAAACCACAGTCCGTGTAAACACAAAGGAACACACCACATTTTAAATATAATTCACAAGTTTACATAGCCAAATTTCCACAAAACTGAAAAGAAGTACAAGAGCCTAGGGCATACCCCGAGGTACAACTGAAGAAAGTAAACAACTAGCCAAACTACACTGCTGGAGTACTACACAGCTGGAACTACACCGCTGGAGGTACTGCCTTTGACCTTGCACCGCTACGGCGCGGCACTGAGCTGGACGACGGTCGTGAAGACATCCTCCTCGCCTCACCTGTGGGGTAGGGGTGAGCCTCTCTAGTCACTGGCTCAGTAGGAACTCCCCCAAACCGAGCAAACCAAAACCACATGTACAAAGCTATAAAAAATACCAACAATTTATAGAACAGCTAAGCAAGATATTAAGCTGTAAAAGTACTCACCGTCTGCCGACTTACGAGAAACAATAGTAATAATTAAATGGCAAATCAGTACAGGTGTACAAGCTAAAGTAGAGACTGCCAACACGAGCCACGTGAACTGGTTCGCGACACCAGTAACTGACTCGGACAAGCTAACGCAGGTCTACCTCTCAGTCTCCCAGCCACGGACGAAAGGTCCAGCTGCCGCTCCACGTGAAAAGTCAAGCAACTGTGGAGACCAACTAAACACCACCACCTGCGAACCACACAGTCACAGGCCCATGCCTGGCACCTCTAGAGATCCTGGCGCGGAACTATCTGGAGTGAGGCACTGGAAAAGGACTAGCTGGGGTCCAGTACGTCTACTGGTGTCCGTACCCCCAACTACGAGCGCGCTACAAGTGACTAAAGACAAACACAAGTGTCACTGTCCCACTGTCATCTTTCCCTCAGCCAGACGTGCAACTCAAACACAAGAGTGAGGTGTCCAGGTCAGACGACATAGACCTCGACGGTACAGCACAAGTACCGGGACAAAGCCCCGAGCTAACAGCCTGGCTCACAAAGAACCTGGGGCACCCAACTGGACAGGTAACCACAGTAGGCGTCGTACTACTCGCCACGTACACAGAACCACATGCACACACACACAACCACGTGAACCTCATGTAAACCACAAGTAACAATGGTTCACTACACGTGAACCCAATGACTCGCGTAAACATCGCGCAGTCACGAGAGTAGTAACTATAGCATACCTTATATGCTAAACACGAGAACATGTGCAGTCAGTGCACCTTATGTGTTAACACACATCATAATCGATAAATACCGTATTAATCATTTCTGCTTATAACCAGTAGGCGGCACACATCGACTGCCGCTTACAATAAGTCAACGGCAAGGGATCTGGCCGTTGATATCTTAGCTGATGATCTTGGCGACCAGCGATCTTGACGCCAAGTTCTCCGCCTTAACCCTGCAACCCTCAAAACCCTAATCCGGCTCTACGGGTTTTCCAACCGTTAAAACTACAAGAAATGTACTGAAACGGTTCTTTAAACATGCATGAACCCAAAACACTCAACACAGCATGCTTCGCACATTAAATTACTCAAACCACCCATTATCCCCGCATGGTGCAACTTTATCCGAAAATGCATTATCATGCTAATTCAGGTGTTTACGATGTGTTTTAATGTTTCTACGGAGTTAAACGGGTTCATCCCCTACCTCAGAACACGCTAGAACCTCCCGCAATCTCCCGGTTCACACCGAACCCTCCGCGAGCTCCTACAAGAATTGCACCACGCCGCGATGTTTACGCGCGCAATTCAGCAACGCCACGCATTCTACGATCGTCCAACCACTCTTCAGTACCTGTTGAAAGCTTTAGAAACACCGGGACGCGAAGCTGGGGCAAGAGGGGAAGAGAACCAGGTAAGAAACCTGCTCTCGGGTGAGCCTATAACCTGCATCATTCTCAGGTTGGCGTCAACCCCTATGCCGCCAACAGCAACCGCCACCCTCAGCGTCCACATCCAATGCCGCCAAGTTCATGCAGTCAACGTCCACTCACCTGGATGCCAACCAGTCAACGGCCACCCCTGGCTGCCAACTCCAACCGAACAGCAGCAGGTCCCTGTTTCATTTCAGGACCAACCCTGCACTTCACCTGCTCAATCCACACATTCACACACCACACATTCCACACAACCAACTCACATTGGCCTCACAACGGCCGCCACAACCACATTACACATGATCCGCTTGGATTCGAAAGCACACGACGTTAACTAACTATCATCTAAAAAGAAAATTTCGACCTGAAATTCATAACACAATTCAAATTTAAACAACTTATACATACATACCTTTACAAGTACTATCATCTAAAAGAAATACATAAGCTTACTGAAACAGATAGGATACCCTTTAGCCATTTCCTCGGCTAACTCCCAGGTATCCTCCCCCCCAACCTATTTTCCCATCTCACTTTAACCACTCATTTCTTTATTTCTCAGCTTCTTCATCTTTCGATCTGTGATCTGCACCGGATACTCAAGCATAGTCATATCCGATCTCAGGTCACCACCTTGATATCTAATTATCTGCTGGATCTTCAATAAACTTCTCAATATGGAGACATGGAAAATGTCATGCACATCTGCAAAATCTGCTGGCAAATCCAGCCTATAAGCTGTTTCCCCAATTCTTTCGATCCTCTGGAAAGGTCCTACATACCTTGGACTCAAATTCCCAGACTTGCCAACCTCATGATTCCTTTACTTGGAGAAACTCTCAGGAAAACAAATCTCCCACCTCAAACTGAAGTGGTCTCCTCCGCACATCTGCATAACTCTTTTGCCTACTTTGAGCTGCTTGCAATTTTTCTTAATAAGCTTTACTACTTCAGTGGTTTTGCTGAATCAATTCAGAACCACTAACTGCCTTTCTCCCACTTCTGCCATTTAATGGGGTGCTACATGGCCTTCCTATAAAGCTTCATACGGTGCCATCCCAAGACTGGTATGATAACTATATTGTAGGCAAACTCAACCATTCCCAAATAATGCTCCCAGCTACCTCCCCAAACCAAACAAAAGCCCGCAACATATCTTCATTGTCTGAATAGTCCTCTCTGTCTGACCATCTGTTTGGGGATGATAAGCAGAGCTACATCTCAACTCAGAACCATTACTCTTTGTAGACTTCTCCAAAAACCAGAAGTAACTTGGATCTCTATCTGACACAATAGTCTTCGAATACCATGCAGTGGAAACAATTCTTTCAACATAAATATTTGTCAATCTGTCCACTGTCCAAGATATCACTACTGTCACTAATCTGCACACTTTTGTCAATCTGTCAACAAATACCCATATTCCATTTGCCCCTGAACTCGTCCTTGGTAAACCTGCCACAAATCCATAGCAATATCATCCCATTTCCACTGTGGAATGGGTAACAGTTGCAAATAGACCTCCAGGCTTCTGATGCTCTGCTTTAATCTGCTGACAGACGCACCCCTTGAAACAAATTCTGCTATTTCTTTCTTCATATGAGGCCACCAAAAATGCTTTCTTAGATCATGGTACATTTTAGTACTACCCGGATGAATAGTGTACCTAGATTTATGAGCCTCTTCCAATACCTCGCTGCTTTTACCTCTCTTTCAGCTGGAACAAACAACCGCCTCGGAGCCTGATCACACAATTACATCAATGGAAACTCCTTCCATTTTCACGATCTCAGCTAAACCTGCATCTACTTTCTGAGCTTCAATAATCTGCCAATACAAAGACGGCTCTACAGCGTTAGCAGCTGGAATTGCCCGTCGCTGACTACTGGGTACATACAAGGAATTCTCTGCTACTTCTTCATACAACTTCCACTCTTTAATCATCATCAAGCTTTCATATGCCTTTCTGCTCAAGGCATCAGCTACAACATTGGCCTTACCCGGATGGTAAGCTAAACTGAAATCATAATCTTTAAATACTCAATCTATCTGCGCTGGCAAAGGTTCAAATCTTTCTGCGAGAAGAATATATTCAAGCTTTTATGATCTGTAAGATCTCAAATCTCTCGCATACAAATAATGCCTCCACATTTTCAAAGCAAACACAACTGCAGCTAATTCCAAATCATGAGTGGGGTAATTCTCCTTCTGCTGGCTTCAATTGCTGGACGGATAAGCTATCACTTTACCATGCTGCATAAGCACTACGCCAAGTCCTCTCCTTGAAGCATCAGTATACAGCACAAAACCACCACTCCCTGCCGGTAATGTCAATATAGGTGCTGATGTGAGTCTTTTCTTCAATTCCATAAAACTTTTCTGACATTCACGGACCACACAAAAGGCACCCCTTTTCTGGTCAATTTAGTCATAGGTGCTGCAATCTTAGAAAAATCTTGAATGAAGCGCCTATAATAACCTGCTAATCCCAGAAAACTTCTAATCTTGGTTATTGTCTTAGGCACTCCCCACCTTGACACAACTTCCACTTTACTCAGGTCCAACCGCTATTCCTTTGGCTGAGATAACATGACCCAAAAACTGAATTTCCTTCAACTAGAATTCACACTTACTGAATTTAGCAAACAATGGTTATCTCTTAACAAGTGCAGAGTAAACCTCAAATGAGCTGCATGCTCCTTCAGATGCTGAATAAATTAGAATATCATCAATAAAGACCACAATGAATTGATCTAAATATGGATGAAAAATTCTATTCATCAGATCCATAAAACCTGCAGGAGCATTAGTTAACCCAAAAGGCATAACCACAAACTTATAGTGACCATATGGTTCTAAAAGCTGTCTTATCTATATCTTCCTCTTTAATTCTCAACTGATGGTACCGGACCTCAAATCAATTTTAGAAAACACTTTTGCTGATTGCAAATGATCAAATAGATCATCTATCTCAGCAACGGGTACTTATTCTTAATGGTCACATCATTCAACTTTCTATAATCAATACACATCTGAAAACTTCCATCTTTCTTTTTCACAAATAATACCGACGCTTCCCATGAGGAATGACTCGGTCTAATAAAACCCTTCTGCAACAATTCTTCTAACTGCTTTTTCAATTCTTTAAGTTCGCTGGTGCCATCCGATATGGAGCTTTAGAAATCAGCATGGTACTGGCAGCAACTCAATAGTAAAGTCCACCTCTCTATGTGGAGCTAAACTAGGCAAATTCTCAAGAAAAAACATCAGGAAATTCCCTAACTACGGGAACTACTTCTATGGCTGACTAGCATCAACCAGACTTACCGAGGCTAAATAAGCTACACACCATCATTTATCAACTTTCTAGCTTTAATTGCAGAAATTAGAAACTGGAGGTATAAAAGGCATACCTTGATATTCAAATACTGCACCATTAGGATGACAAAATCTCATCCTTTTCTTTCTGCAATCTAACATTGCTCCATACATTTCAAGCCAATCCTACCCAGAATAATATCATAATCTGACAACCGCAGGGCATACAACGAACCGGCATCTGGTTCCCTTCAATCATAACAGGAGCTTCATCTATATAGCTCGAAGTGAGTAGAAACAACACTGAAGGAACCTCCACTACTAACTCACAAGATTTCTCTTCTAAAGGATGAGCGATACAATCCAAAAATTCTTCGGAAATAAATGAATGAGAGGCACCTGAATCAAATAAAACTCTTGCTGAATATCATAAAGAGGTAAAGTACCTTCTATCATATTCAATGCCTCCGCCTGGGCTCGGGTGATAGCCATAACCCGGCCTCTTCCTCGCTGCTGCGGTGCTCCTCTGCCACGACCTAACGATTTCTGCTGAGGCTGCTGCTGCTGCTGCCACACCTCTGCCATATCCATACTCTCTGGATAGGGACAATTGCGAATCAAATGTCCCGGCTAATTACATTATAACACTGATAACCCTGGTGGAGTGATAGGCTACCTGGCAGTACTCTGCTGCGACTCCTCCACCTCAGGCCTACCTCGGCCCTGCTGAAATGCGAACGACCTCCCCATCCTCTTCCTCTGCCTTTAAATGCTGCTTTAATTTCTGCCCCATTTTCCAAAGCCTGATGAAGAAGGTCCTGCTGGGCTTTACCTTTACTCGCACCCACTGACTGCTGCGGTAGTCAGAAACTACCTGAACCTGACTCGCCCACCTGACGAGTCCGAATAGACCTCTCCAGTGTAGCTGCTCTCTGAGCTGCCCTTCCATTGTTTTGCACATGAGAGGCTATCGCATCTCGCAATTCCACTCTCAAGCCTCTGATAAAATACTCAACCATCATATTATTATCTGAAACCACATATGGCGCATAACGACTAAGTGCCATAAATCTCATCTGGTATTCCAAACTGAGGAATTACTTGCTGGAGAGTCTGAAAATGCTCTCTTTTTATGCTGCACTGGATAGAAAGAAGTATCATTAAATACATCAAGAAAATTCCGGCCAAGTGATAGCCTCCTCTGCTACCTGCGAAGGTGGTCTGATCTTCAGTCGCCACCATTCCACGGCAAAAACCCTCAAACTAATAGCAGCTAACACCACTCTATCCGCTGCCGGGACACATCATAGTCGCCAAAAACTCTTTCAATTTCATGTACCCAATGCTTGCTGTATCTGGATTCGGCCCTCCTGAAAAGTAGGCGGCTGCAATCTCAGAAACTTTTCCACCTGCATCACTGTTCTTCTGCTATCAGCACTGGTGGTGGTGGTGGCACAGGTGCTGGAAAAGGCACTTCCACTCTTGGCGGAACTGGAGCTACAGGTACAGCCTCTCCATCCCAAGTGGCACTGCTACCGGCTGGTACTAGCGCCTGCTGATCCATCCTCGCCCGAATATCCGTGAGGCTCTCCCAGATTCTCTCAATCATACGCTGGGTGCTTTCCTCCGGATCATCTCCTCCACACCCCAATCTCTTCTATCAGCCATTCAGAAATTTCTACATAAACAAAACACCAACAACAAACAAAAATTATCAAAAACCAGGGTCCTACCAGCAGTGTTCAAGACCGAATAGGCTATGTATCCTTCTAATTCCTTATATTAACACGGACCTTGCTCTGATACCAACTGTGGCGGAACGCCTCGGCCAAGCCCATTAAACCAATAACGTACTTGATCCGAGTCCGCCTCCCGCGAACGGGCCGAAGCCTCGCAAGGGATACCAAACCACAGTCCGTGTAAACACAAAGGAACACACCACATTTTAAATATAATTACAAGTTTACATAGCCAAATTTCCACAAAACTGAAAAGAAGTACAAGAGCCTGGGGCATACCCCGAGGTACAACTGAAGAAAGTAAACAACTAGCCAAAATACACTGCTGGAGTACTACACAGCTGGAACTACACCGCTGGAGGTACTGACCCTGCACTGCTACGGCGCGGCTCTGAGCTGGACAACGGTCGTGAGATGTCCTCCTCGCTCTCACCTGTGGGGGTAGGGGTGAGCCTCTCTAGTCACTGGCTCAGTAGGGAACTCCCCCAAAACCGAGCAAACCAAAAACCACAGGTACAAAGTGAAGGATCGAGGAAAAGGTGTGGATAAGATCTAGAAGGGGGGGATGAATAGATCTATGCCACTTTCTAGGAAGCTTAAACATTTTAAAACACTTTTGAATCAGAGGCAATTTTATCAGTGAAAAACCACAGATCTGATGAGATTTGAGTGAGTTGGTAAAAAAGATATGAAATTAGTTGATTAAGTGAACTTTAAACGATCCTATGCAAGCATCTAACGGATAATGAAATCAACCACAGATAGACAAGTGCACAAGGATTTTAGGTGGTTCGGAAATCACCCAAGTGATTCCTACATCCACCCCTCACACCCTGTGAGGATTCACTAAAACAATCGGGTACACACCCACTGGAGCCTGACAACTCCAACACTTGAGAACTTACAACTCACACAACTTCTAGAGCAAGACTACTCTAGAACCACTGAGCAAGACTGCTCAACACAACCTTGAGTTAGACAACTCAAACTGAGCACGACGGCTCACAACACCTGAGCACAATGCTCACACAACTTGAGCACAATGCTCACACAATGGTTGCTAGACACCAACTCAAGACATAGACCTTCTAGCACAGATCTAGTCGAAAATGAGAGCACTAATGAGAGCTATGCAGAAGCACTTGCATAATCTCAAAAGATATCTCAGAAGAACAGAAGTACAGTGAATTGTATTAAATAGCTTCGTTCTTCAAGTGTACTCCCTTGTAGAAGCTTGGATTGGAAGAGGCTTGCAGTCTTGAAGTCTAAAACCGATGCTCTGCACTTTGGAGTTGTTGGATCTTCCTTGAGTTCTTCTCCAACGAAGGCTTCTACAGGATCTGCTTCCTTGGATGCTTCAGAGGTTTCTTCAAGAATCACACTCCAATTCTCACACTTGAATTGGTGAGAATTGGTCTTCTGGAAGCACTCGTAGAGCAGAGGAGGGAGACAACCTCTTGTAGCCGC